>JARGYA010001165.1:0-20657 GCA_029204335.1 Mycena vulgaris
GCGAGGCGAAAGCCCTGAAAACGAAAACGGCAGAGGACTTATCTGAGTTCTTTTGGACGCATTTATATTGCCGATATGGGTGTCCTAGAAAAGTCATTACGGATAATGGCCCCGAAGTGAAAGCAGGATTCAAGAAACTGATGAAGAATATGGGAATCCCTCATGTACGAATCTCCCCATACAACAAGCACGCAAATGGGGTTGTCGAGCAAGGTCATTTTACATTGAGGGAAGCCTTGGTGAAGTCGTGTGGAGGAAAACTAGAGTTGTGGCCAGAAAAGCTACCAGCCGCATTACTTGCTGATCGAGTTACAGTGAGCCGTGTTACGGGATTTTCACCGCATCAATTATTATACGCCGCTGATCCACTCCTTCCATTTGATCTGACGGAAGCCACGTTTCTTGTAACCGGGTTCCGATCAGGAATGACGACAACCGAGCTTTTAACCCTCCGTATTCGGCAATTGACCAAACATGAACGGGATATTAAACGAGCATCAGAGACATTGAAGAAGGCAAGATTCCGATCAAAAGAGCAATTTGAAAGAAAGTTTCTAAAGAAATTACAGAAAGAGGAATATAAATCGGGGGAATTAGTATTGATTCGAAATGTGGCCATTGAATCGGAAGTCAGTACTAAAAAGAAGACTTTAGATCGATATTTTGGTCCTTATGAAGTGGAAAGGAAAAACAAAGGAGGCGCATATATATTAAAAGAACTAGATGGTACCTTGTTACGTCAAAATCCGACAGCCGCTTTTCGACTTTTACCATATATAACCCGCAATCATTGGTTCATGAGAACGGGATGGATGACAAACGACAACGAGGACGAGTCTGAATCAATAGAAGAAGAGGAAGAATTATTTGATTCATCAGACGAAGCCTAAAGCCCGAGTTAAACTAAATAAGGGTTGGTTCCGTCTGAAGACATCGGAAATGGAAGCTGCAGTCCCTAGCCGAGTCAAAATGGAAATTCGGTGACTACTTTTTTTCAGACCACATAAAAAGGGTCTGGAGACGACAGTTCCTCTATCTCAAGTCCATCCCTCATTGTTTCTCCTACTTCACTACCATTTCAAGAAAGACGACAAATTCCTATGCCACCACCATACCAGACTGCGAGGACGAATCAAGCGGCGATCCGCACCTATGCCTCCTACCAAAGTCTGCCAGAAAGGCTGGACTATGTGGAAGTACGTCTTAGCAGTTTAATAGCTCTGTCGCTCAAATCGCTGACATAAAATTCATTAACCCTCGTTACGACCGTCATGACCATCTAAAGGAAAATAACGACCCCGACTCTGAAGAGCGATATCGTCGCGCTCTCGTTCGCTTTCATGACTTGGGACCCCTACGGATTGTTCCACCCACCCTCCCTGAGGACGAAGAAACAGATAACCGTCCAGCGTCCATCGCCGAATCATTCCAAACCGCTTCCCCGCCCACGACAACTATCCATCCCTTGCGCACTTCACGCTCGTACGGAGCTATCGAAACCACCCATATCGAATATCAGCCCATCGAGTTTCGCGTGAAGGAATCAAAAGACTACGATTACCTGCATCCCACATTCCACCCATTCACCGTCGATGAAACACGGCGACTTCTCGATGCCTTCACACTCTATGGCGTCCTTCGCGAAGAAGTACTGAACAGCCGTCCGCCCCACTATGCATTGCAAAATAAGCCACGACGCGAAGTAGCATTCATCAAAAAGGACCGTACGACTCGCACTTTCGTCTTGGGCAGTATTCCGTGGGAGATATTGGACGCAGGGGTAATCGTGGTATGCGTAGGAGAGATGGTAGGGACGTGGCAGACCACAGCAAAGCTCTACAAGAAGAAGGGGCGCGTATACAATCTGTGGGAGTGTCACGCGACCGAGCAGCGGACATACGTGGAGGTGAGGCACTATTTCCGACAGCCGCCGACGCTGGTCATGCGGGCTAGAGCGAGGATACAGAAGCTCAAGGAAGTGTTGCAATTCCCACGCTCAGCTCAGCTGACTTCGAAATGATCCGAGTAGTCCTAGGCTTGAAGATGATGTAATCAGTAGTCATGACGTAGTTTTTGAATCGCAATCACGAGACAATTTTTCGATACATGCACTTGGAAGGACTGAGGACAGTCCATAATTAATCCGTCCGTCGCGGATGTTCCACCTAAAAATTGTTTGTTATAAAGTGCATGAATTGAAAAATCATCGCCGCTCAATGAAATATTCGGATTCCTAATAACGTGACTCATGATGAGTCATCGGGACATGAGCTCCGAGCAACGGTTGGGAAAAAAATGGGCAGCGTAACATATGAAGTTAAAATGACTCATAAACGAATGGAGTCAGAATGACTCATAAACGAATGGAGTCAGAATGACTCATAAAAATGAGTCAGAGGAAAGAATGAGTCACGAAAGAGATGTATAAAAGAAGAGCGGATTCTATCATGTAGTTCACTTGAACACCCCACTTTGTACTTTTTCTGAAAGTCAATATTAATTTCCTTCGCTTACTTGTGCTTATTCTTGAGCTCTTAAGTTTACTAAGGAAAGTTCAGCAAGTCCACCGCTTTCTTTTCAGCCGCACCGTAACCGCAACCGCTACCCGCCACCGTTTTCCGTCTATAGGTTTTAAGGTAAAACCTCACGTACAGGCGCCGACCGAACCGTACAGCCGTTTCCCATTCCAAGGTCTTAAGGAAAGACCTCACGCACAGCCGCCGACCGAACCGTACCGCCGTTTCCCGTTTATAGGTCTTAAGGAAAAGACCTCACGTACAGCCGCCGACCGAACCGTACCGCCGTTTCCCGTTTAAAGGTCTTAAGGAAAGACCTCACGTACCGCCGCCGACCGAACCGTACCACCATTTCCTTCTTGGAAATCACCGCCGAATTCTAAGAAAGAGAATTTCATTTGGAGAATCCGAACACTTGGTAATTCCTCGAATAACGTCTATTTCCAGGAACCCAAGGGAAACTAATTTTCCACTCGACAGCGTCTCTCCAAGTATCCCACTTGGACTTATCCACGCCATCGAAGTGCGGTGGTGTGGCGGCGAGGGTGATCTTTGAGGTTATGTGGGACCTCGGGGCGGGGGTGGGAATGTAGAATGGGGCGGGTGTATCAATGGGGGAGGAGGCATGCTCCATGGGTTCACTGTGTGTTGGTGAGGCAGGTCGAGACATCTCGGCGATGGTGGGGAAGCTGTGGTATAGTTGTGTGGCGGGGGATGGGGAAAGGGAAGGCGCAATAGGCGCGGGTGTTGGTGGAGGGGGGAGCGCAAGTAGTGCACGTGGCGGTGAAGATATAGGGGAGCGGTGTGGTGAATTAGGAGGGGACTCCAAAGAGCCGGTCGAGGGTGCGCGAAACGTCACGGCTTTCTTGTTCCGCACGGGGCGGGTGGTGTGGTTCGAAGCGGTCTCTTGCGAATAGAACTATCCCGGGTCTTCTACGACACTCCCGACGATAGCGAGGTAATCCTCCCCGAAGGTTGGACTAGCACTCCTGCGACTGTCTTAGCGCGGGGACGGACTCAACGTTTCCCGTAGCGCGACGTCTGTCTATTTAAAATGGACCGCGCACGAGGGGCGCTGCAATTGTTTTACTTCGGTGTGGACAAAGTGAATGTTGGAGCTTCAGATACGAGAGTCCAGGTAGAGGTAAGAATGACAACTGCGGGGTGCAGTGTCGAGTGGGTAGGGTTTGGTGCGCAAGGAGTGCGCGGGGTTGGGAAAGGGAAAGGGGGCGGTACGAGGGTAAGAATGGGAGTCTTTTATTATGTCACAGTCAAGACTTCGCGTCCAACTCTACAAGAGAGCGGATTGGGGAGTGCGAGTGGTTGTCTCGAAAAGATGATCGAATAAAAGACTAAAGAATACAGGCAATAACTACACTGCTTAAATACTGTTCTATGAACCGTGTGAACTACAATATATTTATACTGTACAATAGCCCGTAGTCGTGTGTGGGGCTACACCTGTCATAAGTTAGGAAAACCTTTTGTCGAATGTCCCGTAGCAACATGTCCTATTATCCCCGGGCGTTTCATCTATACATATCCCTGACATCATCGTTCCGTTCCGGTGTCACGTGTCCTTTGGCGTTTATGTCTCAGCGCTTAGGTTCGGCATTGTCACGTGGAGATTGGTATCAAAGCGTGACAAGTTGACTGAATACTCCGGGAGCGCTTGTGGCGCCGAATGAGAAGACATTGTCGAAATGGACCTTGCCCCTCCACTGGATCATCAGCTGAGTGCGGTCCTCAGGGAGCATGGGTACGTTGCGGAAGGCGCTTTTGACGTCGAATACCGTAGCCTGTTTGGTGTTACCCGCGGTTCTAACAATGGAGCTGTGCTTGTACCTGAGTGCCTGCAGGTGCTTTTGCAATAATAAGATAACACTGGTCGAAGGTTCCCCATTCACAATTGAATTCTTCTTTATTTATTTGCGAGTTTACCGAAGGTACATGAGGGTCATTGTATGGGTACGGATGGTGATTAAACATCTGCCACTTCCCATTTGGCGGGTCTTTCTGGACACAGCTGACGGGTGAAGTGCGCAAGGGACTGATGGCCGCTTCAAGAAGGGTGGGGTCGTAGCTGGGGGATATGTGGCCAAGTGCCTGCTCTTTAAAAATGTACGTGTCGATAATGTCGGCGTGTTCCAATGCCGACTTCAGATTGTCTGGGGTATACATCTTTGTAGCCTTCTTTGCGTGATCCAAACCATGAGCGAAACCCTGCTGTATGCCATTCGGAACGTACCCATACTCCTTTGTCAGACCTGCCACCACGATCCAGTGCTGCCACTGGTTCGCCTTGAGGGGTGTTACAATGGGGTAGAGATCAACAGGCTAAACAGCGCTGCGCGGAATGCGCAGCGTTGGTCGACCCATTCGAGCCGGCGCCGCACAGCGAGCAGACGTGCATGTACTTGCAGGAGGCGCTGGACGCCGAGAAACCAGTCTGGCCGTTGAAGCTCCAGCAGATTCGGAGGCCGTGGATCAGTGCTGTGAAATTTCCACCACGTTGGCAGGCGCACCACTTTCCATCGGTGGCTGGGCAGTGACACGAGTCGTGGTCGTCCTTTGCGCCGCAGTACATGCAATGCGCTCATGCTGGCCCCTTGTTCTTGGGCTTGGACTTCGTTTCTGCCGTCTGGTTTGGTGGGGAGTCACCCCAAAATCGATGGCGGCGGTATGGCGACCTGTTCCACTGCTGCGTCTGGTAGCTGCCCTTCTCCGGTGGTGATGTGCTGCACTGCCTGGGCCGCTTTCTTCCCTCCACCCGCAACACCGCTCTAATCGCCTCGTCGCGATCTCTGCTCACCACCTCCTCGTAGATGTCGCTCTGCCATCTACTGAAATTGAAAGTTGGCTCCTCCACGAAGGCTTTGGTGACCTCGGTGTTGTACGCGCGGTATCGCCTGAAGTTCTTGAGGAAGTCCGACCTCGCTGCGATGTTTTTGAAGTGGGCGGTGACCTGCTGCGACAGGAGCAGCGACTCCTTCTTCGGGACGAAGAACTGGCGGATTGCCATCGTGAGGTGTTCTGCCACTGTGACGAACTCGGCCGGGTTGAGGTTGAGGTCGGAGGAGTTGTCGTGGTCGAAATCCTTTGCCACCATCTCGCTGTTCTCGAGGACGAGCTGTTTCTTGTTTCTCGAGTCCCTCTCCTTGTTTGCGTGCGAGCAATTTTCCGCAGTGAGGTCGCTCAGCGGGAAGTAGGTCTTCCATCTGCCTTGCAGGCTCTTCTTCACATGGAGGGGGATGGCGAGGCGATGAGGGCTGATGACGTGGTCAGCCTTGATGTCAATGACCCTGGGTACTTTTGGGCTGATCACGCCGGACATTTTGACTACCGCAGAGTAGCCTGAAGGGTATCGTTAGTTCTGAAGTCGGCGCGCTGACCGAGAGAAGGGAGATGGGGACGCTGCCTGCTCTGCTGCTGCCCCAGCGTGCTGGCTCAGTTTGGCTCGCGGGCCTATCATCACCCTCGGCGCGCTGGCACGAGTTGAGCCTTGGCATGCTGGCCTCGGCTCTGGTGGAGGCGCGCTGGCCTATATCCTTTCAACGTGTCATCGGCAAACCTTGATGGGTTCCTACCGCCTTGGCTTGGGACCGTCAGGTCCGGAGCATCTGGCATGGTTGACATATTGGTGGAGCCACGCGGGGCTAGCGCGCTGTAGGGGAACGAGGTGTGAGGGGAGGAGGAGATTTGATGACTCACCTATGCCACTGTCGTCCCGAGGTCTCGTGAGTTTTTCCATATTCGTCGCCGACGCTGACTTGAGGAGTTTCGCGAGTTGTTTGCACAAAAGGGCGATCTTGCCCGTCGACGGGTTGAAGTCAATTGATCCCTCCTCGGAATCTTGGTCCCCGTTGTGTGAAGGTGTTGCCAGCGTGCTAGGGGAGGTGCCGTGACGGTATGAGGACAGCGAGGAGAGAAGGGGGAAGTGTTGGTCGTAAGGCGAGTCCCCTATTTGCGTGCGGGGGGAGGATTCAAACTGTGGGCCCGGCGTGGAGAAGGAGACTCGGCGCCTGGGTTTCGTCTTTGGAGCTTTGGCGGAGGCGAGGGTGTCGTCTGCCTCGGCCAGGGAGATTGCCTTGGGGCCCTTCTTCGCCTTCTTTGGCGGTGGTTTTGGTGTCTGGGGGTTGGCCGTGGTCGGCTCCCTCCTGCAAATGCACGGGCCTTTTCCCTTCTCGCGGGACGCAGAGCGTGCCGGCTTGGGCTTGGGCTTGGGCAGCAGGGCGGACTTGCAGCGGGCGCATTCGTGGTGCTGGGTGCTGGGAGAGGAGGGGCGCTGATTGTCTTCCTCCGGGAAAACTAGCTCTTCCTGCGAGTCCGAGTCGTCGTCCTCCTCGAAACGCTTGTCGCACTCCTCGGTGAGCCTGACCTTCTCGTTGTTTTCTGGGCTGAAGGCCTCGCCTAGGTCCTCCTTCTCTTCCCCCCCATCTTGGAGCCCTTCCTGCTCCTCCATCTCGGCCCTGCCCTTCACGCGCGTCTTCAGCAGGGTCCTCGCTGTCGATACGCCTCTGGGGGGCTTAAACGGCTTGTCGGCCTTGTCGACGAAGGGCGGGCTTTCCTCCTCCCGTTCCTGGCTATCTGGGACTGCTGGTGATTCCTCTATCGGCTTGGGTGTCTTCCTGGGACGCCCATGGGGGACTTTTCCGGCCATGGCGAGCAAGGGCGATGGCTTGGAGCGAGAAGAAGGGAGAAGAGAAAAACTGAGGGATGCTGAGATCCCTGGAGTCTAGCCGTACGCGTAGACTACACGAGTGTCTATAGTAGAAACAAGAGCGCTGTCAACACAAGTTTGTCTTTGTTGACTTAGCGCCTTTGGCTGACTCCGGACCGGATCTGCTACCAGAAACGGTGCATCCTCTCTGTCGTGCCTCCCTCATGGATCTGTTCAATCACGCAGAGTTGTACAAGAACGAAATGATGGATGAAAAGTAGTGGTAGGTATAAGATAAGACGAGCCACATATGTAACTGATGCACAATGGGGTATTCCAGTCATGAGGCATTGGTTCAGGGAGTCCAAATCATCATCGAGGAGCTCAACGGTTGACTGTATGAGCTCTTGTGGGATGTTGGGCACGTTGGGCATGAGGGTCGGATCAGAGAACTCTATATGGTAATCCATCAATTTAGGTTAGCACAGCCACGTCACGATGTTTATTGCGACAACTGAACTTTTTTTTGCAGATGGCTCAAAGAAATTGTTTGGAGCCCTTTTTTTCCCGTATTCTGTGAGTAAACTTTCTTTCTTTTTTTGTTTTTTTTTGTGTGAGGGGGTTTATTTTTAAATGTGAAATTGAACTGAAGCATTATTTGTTCTGAGTTCACGCAAACATTTCTGATCAGGCAGTTTTCGTAGGATTCCACCCAAAAGGGAGTGAAAACAACATTTTTAGGACAATTTTATTAAAGCTGGGTTTCGACCGCCATACACAACGGGGACACCCTATGCGCCCTTTTTTTTTTTGAAGAGAATTTGTTTGGCAACCCGAGTATGCCTGCGAGTGCCAACGAACATTGGTGCAGTGAATGTTGTGGGGCATGCAGTTTCAGTACTAGTGTACTTGAGTGTGTTCGCGACGCCGGGTCCCATAACTCATCCAATCTATACAGCGAGGTACAAGTGTATGCTGCTCAAGTTGGTGGTTTATTCACTGGACTTTATTTTGCATCCAGGCTGGAACTATTTTGTTTCGACGCGGGAACTTTTTTTTTCTGGGCACCCGAACTTTTTTTTTTTCCCCTCAAACTTATATTTCCGTCCATCCTCCAACTTTCTACATCAAGTGTTCAAACTTTTTCTGAGGACTGAAAATATATTTCACGCGCGTATGAACTCCTTTCGTTTCGGTGGGCCCGCCGTCTGTTACAACAGCACCGACGTGCCTTGATCGCTGTGGTGCCTCATACTCGGCGTTGCTGATGCCAGAACGCGCAAAGAACGTGCCGATGAGCACGCTGTTTGGACGCTGTTCTGACATGTTTGTTCATGTTTGAGCCATCAATGCATCAACTCCCTTCATCCTCGCTCGCAGTCCTCGCTCTTGGTGGCCGCACCACTCCTTACCCTTCAATGCAGACAGCGATCAACTGTTCAAGACCTCAAGATAACTTCCCACGCTACCCGAGCACGCCCCTCAAGATGGTTTTCAAGCAAGAATAATTTGTGCACCAGCGGAGATGCAGCTCGACGAGGGACGCAGCAATATTGATGGGTTGGACAGGTGCGTTAACACATTCTAGTAATTTTATCTTCACTCATCTTCACATAGCTTTTGTTTTAAATCCCTCCAAACGCCCTCCTTCCTCTCCTCGTTCCGCCTCCAACATTCTCAGCCCCGATCTTCTCATCTTGCTTTCTCACCCGGATTCAGATGGCCACGCCTGCGCAGTAGCCACGGCGTATGATGGCGACGCTGCGCGAGATCGAAATGCGGCTCAAGTCCGTCAAGAACATCGAGAAGATCACAAAATTCATGAAAATTGTGGCCAGCACCAAGCTCGCCAAGGCGACGCACGCGATGCAGGCAGGGAAGAGCTACGGCCTTGCTAAATCTGGTACGCACATGCACCCGGCTCTCCACAGCCCGCCTGTGGCCGCGAGCTGAGACGTGAGATGCAGAGGTCTTTGCACACACGGCGCCGGACGTCGAGGCCACGCAGAAGCGGCTGTTCCTCGTCATCTCGTCATCTCGTCCAACAAGGGGCTCTGCAGCGGCATCCACTCATTCGTGTCAAAGGCCACGTGCCGCGCGCTCAACTTGGCCACCGACTTGCTGCTCATGACTGCCGCGTCACCGCTCATGACTGCCGCGTCGCCGCTCGCGCCCGTCCAAGTCGACTCGTCCAGCGTCGTTATGATCAGGGGCAACAAGTCTAAGACACAGCTCCTGTGCACGGTCCGCGAGAATCTGCGCACTCGCCATCGGTGCAGAGATGACCAGTGCGCACCGCCGATCTTGCACCCGCTCGCGCTCCATCCGTATTTTGCGCCCCCATGCGCTCGGTATCCCCACACCGACCCGGCGCCCCGCGCCCGCCCGTGCTGTATCCCCCCATTTCCAGTTTATGTAGTTTACCGTTGAATCATCTTTTTGCACCCGCTTGAAACTCGAGAATAGATCATGATTTCTGCAGAGAGTTGCCGCTCAAGCGGCACAGCGGGCCGGGCCCAACAGGGACATACAGCCTGGTGAACAACAGTCCCCCACATTGCACCTTCTCATCAGCGGCGACACCGCCAATGCTGTCAGCCCAACTGCCTCGCAGGGGTCCGAGCGGGGTCCAATAACGTCCCCCGAACCCTGTGCAACATCCCGAGATGACCGACCTGCCAAATAGCTGGAACATCTCGGCTTTGGTGGCCGAAAATAGTTTGAACATACACACACGAAATAGTTTGAGGGGGGGAAAAAAAAGTTTGGGTGCCCAGAAAAAAAAGTTCCCGCGTCAAAACAAAATAGTTCCCGTGTCAAAACAAAATAGTTCCGGCCTGCATGCAAAATAAAGTCCAGTGAATAAACCACCAACTTGAGCAGCATAACGAGTGTTTGTATGGAGCGTCTGTCTACGAGAGACTACATCCAATCCTCCTCCGATTCTCCAAAGCTTTTTTGATATTAAGATAGTGGCAATACATCAGCGCAAGCGAACGCCGTTTCAAACTCTGGTCCCATTTCAAGCCCGGCGTCACCCATAGTATGTAGCCAGGTACAAAAACCAATATAGAACACAAGTCAGCATTTAAAATTATACCAGACACTGGATGACTTTCCATAAGCATAGATAAATTCCCCAGAATATTTACGCACTTTCCGCCGCCATTGCCGAGGCAGCTGTCAGGACCCATCAGCTCAGAGACAAGAATACGTACAAGATCAAGTCGAAATCTATGAAAGTCTGTAGAGGGGGTAGGGACCCCCTACAGATTTTATTAGATGGAATAAACTCTCTTGGTGGTGATGGGCACTCTTCGCCTTCCTCCCGAACCATCAAGCTACCCATTCACCTCGAGAAAAGTCTGGTGCACTCCCATTGTCTGCCGGAGTTCGTTCCGGCCCTTGTTCACGAATAAGGACCACACTGATTTATATATTCTGTCTTATGGGAATGTCGGCCGTGTACAGACTAGTTGAATATTTCGTGGGTTGATCCCATCGTTGGCACTGGGTGACTTCCCATAAGCTTAGAAAAAGGCGACCGATTATCTGAGCCTATTTGAGGGGTGCCAAACGATGTCGGCATGTCCGTTTATTCGGAAAATATAATCTCTTCGGGTTCCCGTAAGGGATACATTTGAATAAGGTAACTTTCCACTTAAAAGGTAAGGTAATTTTCGGCTACAGGGCGTATCGGGCGGCCAGTCTCTCGAACGAAGTCGAGAACCGGCTTCGCGTGCGACTTGGTGGCGAGCAAGCGCGACAGCGAGAGTCGCACAGTGTCAAGACGCTGGATGAGTCGCAAACGGTGGAGGTGGTGAGCGCGACACGAGAGGAGGAGATGGGGAATAGATTCCGCGGTGGGTGCAGTTGGGGAGGGGCAAGGCGAAAGCAGAACAAGTACGTGTTCAGGCCAATGTGCCCGGTGCGCAGCTGCGTCATCACACTGCATTGGGGACGCGACAGGCCAGAGTACAGGCGCTGGACCACGTTGCCGGGCTTGGCATTGTCGAAGGTAGAGAGGCGCTGGAAACGGGGGGAGGTAGACCACTCCGTGATCCAGCGCTGACGGAACGTCGCAGCGCTGGTGGCGAGAGCAGCCGCCTTGCTGACGGAGAGCGGCGCGTCGAGGGCTCGGACGCGGGACATGAGGGGGGTGGATGAACCCTGGGCAGCAAGGCCGTCGACACACGCGCGAAGGAGGTTGCCTGCATGGGCGGGAACCCAGTGGATCCGCAGGTGGAGGGAGGGGCAGGCGCAGTGAAGCCGCAGGGTGGAGTGGAATGCTGCGAGCAAGTACTGGCCCTGATTGCCGGCTGGCAATCCATGAAAATGTCTGCGCTCGTCGAGCGCGGGGTGGACTGAATGATGTCGAGCGCAAGAGCCGCGCCGGTGCAGTGTGCTCACCGCTTTCTCCGAGATGCAATGGCCAGTGCTCTCCTAAGACTCCTCCTCTCTCCGTCACCGCAGCCGCCCCTACCCCACCCTCGTACCCGGAGCCGTCCGCGTAGACGCAGAAGCCCCTCGCTGTGATCGCCTCCATGCTCGCCCATGCCTCGTCCTTTGAGGCCGCGATGCGCGTTGAGAGCAGGCCCAGGCTCGATCGCGCGCGTGGGGTTGATGATCTCGAGGTCGCAGCAGAGAACGGAGAAGACGGCGAGGTGAATGGGTGCACAGTGACATAGGTTGTCGCGGACTGTGACTTACGTGACATGCAACTGATTGAATCAGGCGAAATGGGCTGGCGGAAGGAATCCGAATCCGTTTATTCAAGTAAGAATAAATCTGGAGAGGGGGGGGGTACCCCTCTCCAGATTCAAATAATAATCAAGTCTGGAGAGGCCCAAGGTCGCATCAAACTGAGATCTCAGTCCGATGGGGTCCTGACAGCTGCCTCGGCATCCCGGCGAAATAAATCCAGATAATCGGATGCCTTTTTCTAAGCTTATGGGAAGTCACCCACTCTCAAACAAGCTCGGAAATGCGGCGGGACTATTCTATGCTTATGGAAAGTCAACCACTTGAGACGGGAGTTTACATGACGGTCATTGCACGGACAGATCCCAGATGGCGACTGGTCTAATTGAGGAGGTGAGAGGTATACATACTAATATCTACGGTAGTAAAATATATGGTGTCTGTCTACGAGCAAGGCGATCTAATCTAATGCCGCGTATTCGGCCCACGACGCGGCCCAGAGGGCTTCCCCGCGACGATGTTCAGCCCCTGCACCCCCTTGAGCCCCATCTTCCCGATCGTCTGCCGCTCGATCTCAGGCAGCTGCTCGCCCGTCCACCCCAGCGCCGACACCGCAAACTCGTTCCCGTGCCGGACGAGGTCGTCGCGCGACCACCGCATCGACTTCAGGCTCGAGTTGTACACGCCGAGGAACGCGCGGTACGCCTGCGACTTGGTCCCCGACGCGACCTTCGGGAGGATATTTTGCACCGCTGTGGTGGCCGCTGCGAGCTCCGCAGGCGCCATGTGGTACAGGCCGGGCGTGACGACCTCGGGAACGGGGGTGATGCCGAGGCCCTTGATGGTTCTGTCCCGGAGGAAGAAGTCTTCGACCGGGTCGAGGATCAGGATCCCGCGGCCACTCGCGCCCGCGCGAGCGGTACGCCCGAGCCGATGGATATACTGCTCGGAATTGGGCGGGAGGCCCGGCTGGAGGACGAGGGTTACTCTGGATCGACGTGTCAGGATGGCAGATCTGAGCATAGGAGAGATGCGTACGCTGGGAAATCCATGCCGCGAGCGGTGACATCTGAGCTGATGAGCACGCCCTCTTTCGCGTCCTTGAATGCTTCTGCCGCCTTTGTCCGCTGAGGCTGAGATTTGCGGCTGTGAATTTCGAACATGGGAGGAAGCGAGCCCTTGGGGAGCTCAGACAGCGCCTCAAAGTAGAAGCTTACGAGCCGCGCAGTGGGCAGGAATATTATGGCCTTGGAAAAACCGTTGTGCAGGATGCGATCTTGTTGAAGGAAGGCCAACGTGGCTGCCAGATGTTGAGCGAAAGGGACGATGAGGGACTGCTGGGGCACTGTATGTCTATGAGATGATGAATTACGCCCATTGAACAAGACTCACCGTGCTCGTGGGTATTGACCTCGTTTGCGCGGAGAGTGCTGACGAACTTGTAGTTCGAAGCCAGTGCACTTTTGGCAACAATCTTAATCTCTTCGCTGACCGTGGCCGAGAACAACAGTGCCTGGCGCTTGACTTTGGTCTTGTCAGGCAAGTACGTCAGAATCTTGTCCAGCTCCCGTCTGAAGCCCTGGTCCAGAAGACGATCTGCCTCATCGTAGACAATGACTTTGAGGTCGTTGAACAGGTGGGCGAAGCCGGGTGTGTTTTCGAGGTGGTCATTTAACCGGCCAGGGGTTGCGATCAAAATGCGCGGTGGATTCTCCATTATTCTCTTCGCCGTGGCGGTCATACTGAAGGAATCGATATATAAGCTGCGTACAGGAAACGGGGGCGAATGCTCACTTTGTACCCCCGATGGCGTGGGCGACTTTGAAAGGGTGCTTCGAGATGAGCGTCTGGGCCTCCTCTTCAATCTCATCAAGCCAGGTGGTTAACAGGGGTTCAATGGGGAGTCAAGGGGTATCACCTGCAAGGCCAATTCGCGCGTAGGGGACAAGACGAGCATGGATATTTTTCTATTGACCAACTCCATTTTGGAGAGGCGTTCAACGGCCGGCAGCAGGAACGCCAGGGTCTTGCCCGTCCCAGTCTTCGCCTGTACGAGGAGATCTATGCCGGAAAGAGCATGCTGTATAGACAAGACTATCAATAGTTTTTCTGCAATGTTCAAGGAGCGGTCCTACGTCGAGGGTAGCAGCTGTTTAACGACAAGAAAATCAGTGCGTCAGTTGGTATCAGAGGTGCATGCTCCGCACCCTGAACATCCGACAAGTATCTGCAATGCAGTCAGATTTCAAAGCCATAATGGACCGAGAGGAACGCACTCGTGTTTGATGCCCTGCTTTGAGGCCTCTGAGATCGGTTCATCCGCAAACCTCCGTCCAGAGAAGTGACTCTCATCCCTGGAGGGAGAGACAGGCCGCGCAGCTTGCACTGGGGCCACCGGGGGTCTCGTAGTCGCAGTCGCAGTCGCAGTCGCAGTCGCAGCCGAGGCCATGGACCTGGCAGTGGGTGGGCCTCTGGGCCTTGATCGTCTTGAACGCGTCGCGGGCATTTTTGCGACGGCAGGGATCATAACAGTTGTGAAAGAACGGGAATGCAGAGGGATGCGAGCAAAAATGCTCGTTGTCGCCTTGACTGCACTGAACATGGAGGCAGAAATTGGTAAAAAAAAGGTTCCTAAGGTTAGGGTTTAACTACGTAATTAAATATTATTCCAAGACAACCTCGATTCCCTGCTCTCTGGCCATCGAGATTCCAGCTTCTTCCTTGACGCTGGCGTATTCTATCAGAGATTCCAGTATGTCGCGCTGCCCTGTGCAAGCTCTTTAGTTGCTCCCAAACAAGATTAATGGTGCTACCTTCAACGTAGTTGTGCAACATCACCGCAACATCCTCGCGGAGGTCGTCGCTAGGAGTGACAGGCAGAGCGGGCAGTTTATCCAGCAGCGTTTGAACCATGTCGGCCAGCGCCGCCGCGGCGTCCAAGTGGTCCTCGTATGTAGGCTCAGACCCACCCGTCAACTCCAGAATATGCTCCCAGACTCCATCCGCGCCGCGAGCGGCTCGCCCCACTTCCCATTTCTTCCCCTCCACACCGCCAATTTTGAGGACGATGGTGTCATCCGGGTTCTAGCACACATGTAGCCAGCCGCGGCGCCAAAATAGCGGAATGGCTCACGTTGGGCAGGGAAAAGCCGTATCCCAAAATGAGCTCGGAATTGGGCTTGACGCCGTAGTTGTTGAATAGCTCTGCACCTGCAGGGGTCGGATTGTGGCGCGTGAGCGATATGGCCGACCCTGGGCCGGCTACGGGGCCGCTTCCGATATAGGATTGCACCCAAGACACGGGCTCCGCTCGGGCGTGATTTAAACAGTCGACTCCTGGGAGCAGGATCGGCTCTGGCTCTGAGGGGGATGTAAGGGATACGTTTTGGGAAAGGAGGGTCGAGGGGAACGCCCTCGACGACAGGTGCGTGGCGGACGTCAGAAACAAGTCCCTGCACGTTCAATGAAGGAGGAAAGCATGAGAAGGTCGCGAGACGGACCAGGTGAGCTGGTCGGCCCACTCTCTATCGACACTGGCGAGGAGCCATTGGCACTGCTCCCGCTCCGCCTTCCATTCGCGCAGTCGATCGAGAGTGGCCCCGTACAAGTTGGAGCCCTTGAACCGCTCGAGCTCAGCCGGCGTAAAATGGAGAGGCGTCCGCAGGCTGTCTTGAGCCGGCAGAGACTTGATATAGGGGAGATGTGCCAGTACGTTTGTTGAGCTAGGGCAACACCGACTTAGTTCCCCGAGGACGCATGCCGACCGGGCTTTCACCTTGAGTCGTCTCCTCTGATCCAGTGAAAGCACAGATAAGAAGCTATCAACTGGCGCTCGGACCAGGTAGCCAGGTCAGAGAGTGCCGTCGGGCCAAGCAGCACAGAGAGCGCGTTGAGCGCAACATGTTTGGTGATAACCAGGGTAAATGGGCACGATACTATTTTGCTGTCGGGAGGCAGATTTTCAGACGCGACGAGGCAAAATCCAGAGGCGACTTGATGAAGTTGAACTCAGTCGAACGAAAGGCGGGAATCTCGCGACAACTCGCCTTTTGCAGGCGTACGTTGGGATGGAAGTATCCCCCATTGCGGTGAAGCCAATCCTTTAGCTCATGCAGCACGATTTCAGCAGACATGAGGGTAAGTAGCAAGCGCTAAAAAGAGCAGTAAAAACGAGATCAGAATTGATGAGTCTAACACTTGTGGCTCGCCGCCATGTCCTTGGTTCCGCTGTCGTTCGGTGAAGACGGGAAAGCGCCGCTCATTATTCTCATTCACGATATCTCTGGCTCTCCCTTTTCATATCTGCCCTTCGGGTCCCACCCGTCCTTGGCGCAGTACACAATCTACGCCGTATTCGCCCTATCAGAATCCCCATCCGCGAAGGGGTTCGAGTATTCCTCTGTTTCCGCGTGGGCCGCGGCGTATGTCGCCCTCATTGAATCTGAGCTCAAGGACGAGCTGGACGCCGGCGCGCGCATCGTCCTCGGGGGCTGGTCCCTCGGCGGGATCCTCGCGGCCGAGATCGCGCGCATATTCGCGGCGCGCGCTGAGAAGAGGATACAGGTGCTGGGGCTCGTCCTGATCGACACATACGCGCCATGGCACGCGCTGCTGCGCGCGGGGCCGCGGGGGCTGGAGGGCGGCGGCGCGGAGATCGCGTCCGCTTATTTTACTCCGGCCGAGATGCTTCGCATTTGGGAGTTGGTGGGAGGCACCGAGCGGGCTGCGTGGCCGGGGGTGGATGGGACGCAGTGCCCGGCGTGGTTGATCACCCCCAGCGTCGCTGGCGCGAACGGGCTAGAGGAGTGGTTCGACAAAGAGAGCGCGGGACGCGTGCGGCGCATTGGCCAGGGGAACGCGGCGTGCAACCATTTCTCGATGATGGATGCGAGCGCGGTGTGGATTGAAGAGGTTATTGCTGCGTTATCGAACGTGCTCAGGGAAATGAGGATCTAGTATCTACCAAGTAGCCATTTTTTCCCTTGTGGTATATATCCTTTTCCTGTGGACGAAATCCGGGACCTAGAAGAAACTCCCCAGCAACGCGGCAGCCCGCTTATCCCCCGCCTCCTTCAACAGGGGACGCAGCTTCTCGTAGCACAGCCCATTATGCGCGTCCAACCACGCCTTCTCCTCCTTCGTCAACAACGAGAACTCCACAAGCTTGCTCTGGATCGGGACCTATTGTGCGCGAAATCAGAAAAACCCCAAATAAATAGCAAGCGACCGCACCATGGTGCAGCGATCAAAGCCCATCCAAATTGCGCCCCCGAATTCTCTCCGCGTCTGTAACACACCAATGTGAGAAGGGTGAAGTAAGGAGAGCGGGAGCTGAATAGCGTGCCGTCTTCTTTATGGCCACAATAGTCGACTCAATACGGCACCCGAATTTCCCCTCGTCGTCTATACATAGATGAGACAACCTCCGACGTGAAGAAAGAGCGCGTACAGAAACCCGGCTCGTTCGTCACTACATGTCCCGGCTTAAGCACGAACGGGACGCTGATACCCGTCGAGCCTGTGCCGGGTTAGCAGATGCCACACCGAATGCTCGGCGGATACGCACTCTCGTGGATCACACCAAAGCTTCACCGCGACCAGTAAAGCATACATATAGTATAATATCGTGTCAGCTCACCTGCCAATTCCTGCAGATACACGAGGAATGAGATTATGCCGCCCCCACAAGCTGAACGCCAACGCACCGTGTCCTGGGCCGTGTCCAAAGTTCCTTTACGCGAGTGGCAAGTCAGTAGTACAATAAGCGCCGGGCCCGCTGCACGCACATGCCGTCCTTCCACAGATGGTGCCGCACGATGCCGTCTGCTCTACTTCAGCCAAGTTATTTATTTGGCGCGACGAATAAATACCGAGATTGGTGGCGCTCGTCCCGGCGGGGAAGATGAGCGCATCGACCGCGATATGGGCCTGCAAAACGCGGGTGAAGGCACGCTTGTGCTCCTTGGCTAGAGAAGAAGACCTTAAGGGATGCGAGAACGATACAGAAGAGACAACAAACTGGGGATCCCGAAGTGCACAGTTCGTGTGGTATCGATGCTCGCGTCAAAGTATTGCTGCCCAGAGTCGCTGTAGAAAGTCAGCTTCACGTAGGGAACGCGGATGGACAATGTGTGTCACATGAGATACGGCGCGTCCCGCCCGATGACGAGACAGTTATCCTCTTCGGCCTCGTAACTGCTTTCTTTCAGACAATAAGCAAAAGGGAAAGGGAATAGAGCGTACTGCGGAAGTGCCGCGCTCGGTCCGTAGGCACTAATGAAACTGCCGTCCCCAGCCCAGTACTTCTGCATGGAGCGGTACTCGTTGAGCTTTCGTTCAGCTTCGTACTCTGTCACGGCCTTCTTCTTCTTGACGACCTGCTCTTCGAGCCAGCCGTACCAGCGCACCATCGCTACGCTGTCCCGCAGGTTTGCGTTGTAGAATCCCTGTATCTCGACGTCGTTCTTAATGGCCTTGGCGGCGTTAATCGGGGACGCGATCACGGTCGCTTTCGACTGAAGCGCCTGGATGACTGCGTACGACGCCTTGGGGTCAACGAAAACTTTGGACTGCGGGTTGCATCCATTAGTTGCGCTGTAACTCATTGCTGGAATCACTCGCCTTCGGATCGCGCTGAGTTTCGGTTTGGAGGAAGTCCCACACCGTTCCATACGCTTGGATTTGGACTCCGAGGCCGGTGAGGTAGCTTTTCACTTCGGCGGTGACTTTCCTTGGGTCGATGAAAAACACAGCGTCCGCGGCCGACACGTAGAGATACGCGTAGAAGAATGGCTGGTTGAACATGTCGTTCCCGCGCAGGTTTAGAAACCATGCAAGGTCGTCCAGAGGCGTAACAAGGTACTGAAAATATTGGATGAGAACAGTAGACGGAGTGGGCGGGGGAGGATTCCTACCGATGCCGTCGAAGAGTATGCCGCGATAGTCTCGCGCAGCTCAGCGATTTTAGAGTCTGCAGCCCGTCCTAAAACATGAATATGTATGATAAGAACAGGGATCGTGCGGAATAATAAACGACTTGCCGGAGAACTTGAGCGGATGTACGTTCACAGGGTCGGTAGAACGCATGGGTTTATTGTGCCAGACTTGGTCGACCAGATTCTCGAGTTGGCACACGAGTTGCGAGCCTGCCGGAAGCCCGACATCGAGCGACGCTTTCAACGCAGGGGGTATCAAACGAGCGTCGACGCCGATGCGACTCCCTGCGGGTAACTGCTGGCAGTGACTGTTAGATACCGCCAAACGTCAAGCTGAAAGCATACGTTACACAAGTAGTCTTGGAACCCGCCCGGAACCATTGCTCGGGGGTCAAACTTTCGCAGCTCCCACAGTGCTGGATCCATAGCCTCCTCCGCCGCTATCCAATACCGGCTATCGACAAACAGGAGCGCGTCGGTTTGAGTCACCACTGCCAGTCCCGCAGTTCCATGAAAGCTAAATTCAATAGGTCAGGAAAGTGTCTGCAAACCATTAGAATACCGCATGCCCCGTCATGAACCCGCGTCGCAACTCCGAAGCGGCGGGAATCTCGCTCCCATGCTCATCCTCGTTGGGAATGACATATGCATCAAGCTTGTTCTCGGTGAGGAGAGCTCTGAGGTGGGAGAGAATTGGAGCTGAGCCTGCCCCCGAGCTACGCAGGACGGAGCGGTAGGAGGGCGCGGCGCGGCTCTCTTTGCACTCTGGTTCTGCAGCCTCGGGCTTGGATTGTTTGAAGGGGAGGCAGAAGAACATGGCTTCCAGTTGGATCACTGCCGTGCTAAAGATGCCTGCATTTATGCAGATCCAAAAGTAGCGCGCGGCCCTCCGTTGACACGATATCGGATAAGGCCAGCGGGCCGGCAAGGCCGCCACAAACGCGGTCACGTTTTAGCATACGTCTCACGATTTGATTGGGGTAAGTCCTCGCAATTGTCCCGCGTAGACCTCTCTGACCGTCGCCCTTAGTGGCCGGAAGCAAGTTCAAAGCCAGCGGCCCAAGCGTGCCAGTATTTAGCTTGGCGAGACACAGTGCGTTTGGATAGAGCAGTGAGGTGAGAGTCGTCCTTGACCTCGATGAGAAAAACGGGCTGCCGACGTTGATCCATGACGACAAAGAAAATAAAAAAATTGACTGTTTCCGTCGGATTGTCTCGAGGCGGCGCCTGAGGGGCAACAAATGTCGAATCCGTCGAAACAATAATTGAGCAGCTTGTCGTTCGGTCCGCAGTAGCGATGCTGTAACGTCCCGAGAGTCGCGCGTGAGACCGCGAATATAGTCTTCAAAGGGGGCGGCCAAGCAGTGTCGATGTCAAACGGCATGGTAGGTCTTGGATTAGACGCTGCTAGAGACGATACATGATTCGGGCGGCTGGAAGAGTCATTCGGATAGCAAAATAGTGTTTAATCGAAAGTATTTAAAATTTCAGGCCAATACAATCCCCTCCTCTATGAGGTTCAACTCGCAGTCCTGGATGGAAAAGTGACTGAAGTCCCGATCGAAGGAAATATGAAATATAGAGCAACCTACAAACGCACACATGGTCAGAATGTGAGAAGATACGAGAAAGTAGTCGAACGCACCAGGTATTTTTTTCCGAGCCGTCGTGCTGCTCCTAAAATCGAGGAGAGCATACTCCTTCATCGTGCCCTTTTGGATCCAGGAGTGGTAGGCCCCCCCTGCAGCAAAGCGGCGCAGATGTTCTTCCATTCTGTCGCCGTCCCGTAGGATTTCGATTCCCCAGCCTTTGTTTCCAAGGACATAGAAATAGAATCGATCCGTC
>JARGYA010001166.1:0-20653 GCA_029204335.1 Mycena vulgaris
CACGTTTCTCTGCTGGTCTGACGCGTCGCTGAGAGAAGTTCGGGTCTGCCAGTAAGTCGTACTTACTACTTTGATCATGATTTGGTTTTACTTGAACTTTGCCTCCAGCTCCCGCGAGAAAATATACACCGTGCAGAACATTTGATGGGGTAACGGCTGGAAGGAGAACTTCCACCCAGTTTGAGTTGTTGTCAACTTGTTGACCTGTCCGCGTGCTTGCCCATCAGGAAATCGGGGGAATTAGTATAAGACAGTGTATAGTAGTGCCTGGACACGTAGTGTTCGGGTTCTAGTTGTATGCATAACTGCCTAAAAGGAAATTCTCTCACGCGCTTCAAGTTTATTCGCTGGAATCTGGGCACTGGGGTTAGGGTTACATCACATGACCCGCATTCCTATTTAGGTCTAACCCTCCCATCTGTCCTTCGGTACTTACAGTCGTCGACCTTAACTCTACGGATATATTCGAGCTGTTGTGGATGATATCAACATCTCTGTTTCCAGCGGCAATTATCTCCATTCTCTCACCGTCATCCCTGGATCCGGGTCAAAAGACCAGTTCATAGTCACGGAACGCCGGCTTGTGGAACACCTTCCAGTGTATCTTGGGATCGCATCTGGCTACCGAGTTGGTGTATATCACCGACCACACTCAATACCGGACTTTACGATGTTCTCTTTAGAGGGTCGCCCTGCAGAGTCACATCCGTTTTTCTATGCCAACGACCACTCGCTTCACGGGAAGGGCTCCGTCGCATATCGTGCCGGTCTTCTAGAGACAATGGAGCCCGGAGTCTTGCAGGTGGATGAGGATCAAGGGCGTCTAATATTTATGTTGCGGTCCCATTCGAAGCCGTCCGCGAAGGTCGTTGTTTTGGAGCTCGTATGACGTGGTGGTTGTGTTCTCTGTTCTATGTACTACCCTTGGACAATTTACTATCATGAAAAAAATTGAGAGCAGTCCATCGCTAATGTGACACAGTGGTTAGGAAGTTTTTTTGCCACATGCATGCTGTGATTCTTGTCCAAGACTCATAAAGGACTTTTTATTCATTACAGCTGATCTCGAAACTAATGAGACGGCCAGGTTTTTTTTCTGCGTTCCCAAAAAGGAAAAGTTTGATCAACCACATGCAATCCATTCAATAATTACACCAAAGGGAGTGCCTGGCCTGACAATAGGTTGCAATCTGCTCAAAACGACATAGGGAAGAGAGACTGTGCGCCAATGGCTGTAACAATTGGCGCGATCAACGTCGCACGTGACTGCCGGATATTTCCCGAAATCAGTGTTCCCTTTAGTTTGAAGTTGAATTTCTGCCCATTTTGCAAGGTGTCTGGCTCAGGGAGGTCTCAAAAAAATGCTGTACCCTTGAAATTGGTCCCGGGTATTTGTGGAGAGAGGTACACTCTTGTTTCATTGGAATTTCCTAATTGGGAACGAGCAAAAAAAAAAACTGAGCGATCTCATTAGTTTCGAGATCAGCTGTAAAATCCATACTTGAAAAAGCGGGCATCACGAGCGGAGGGAAGATAGGTGTCCAGGCGCCGCCCGTAGGGCAATTATCGAACGAATTACAATGTGCGCAAGGCTCACAATGTTCACAATAATTGTGACCAACATTGCAACACATTGCAACGCCTTATGTCTAGCGTACGCTATTTGGCAATGTTCACAATTATTGTCAACATTACAATGTGCGCAAGCCACATATTGTGTTACAATGTCTTGCATGCCGTTCCAAAGGGCATATACAGCAGGTACATACCATTCCTTTTGCACTCAAATTGATTACAATGCAGCTCAAGATAAAACAAACACGACGACAATGTGGGAGAAATAAATGTATTGCCAGCTATATACTGAGACTTGCACAGCCATCATGACCGCACAGGGATCGGAGTAACGACAATCGTGGCACCACGGGGATCGCAGCGATGATGAGGATGAGTAGATGAGACCAAAGCAGAACACCAGAAGATGGCAAGGTAGGCACTTGGTAGGCACTTGAGGAATTGAAGAGGAAAGCTTTTTGAACAGACACGTGAAGCGTTGAAGCCTTGAACTGAGCCGCAGGTCTTGACGAAGAGACACCGCTTGAGGAGTTGAATGGCCGATCTCGAGTGTTGCGATACAAAACTTGAGGTCTGCGGTATTCAGGCCCCAGGGCCCTTGGAGGCAGGACGAGCACATTTGAGGGCTTGCGGCGAGCCGATTTGGAAGCGACATGCGAAGTCTGAGACAGAGAAGACATGTCCTGGCCCGGAAAAATCTGGTTGGGACTGGAGCGGTGGGCCGAAGTGACTGCTGGGCGATGATGGGGGGAAAGAAAGATGAACGTCTGACCTTTGATTTCTTGATGATCATATACGTACTGTGCACGGACCTCTGATGAAACGCTGATGATCAAAAGATGTTAGACGGAGTTTGGAATGGACTTACGCGATTTCAAAGTTCCTATCTGCTGTAGTAATTGGCATCGGAGTGTACCCTCCCTCGCTTCTGGATGCTTCATATATATTGACTGCCACTTGTAAACCTTCAGCGAAATCGTTCCAGCGCCAACGTACAAATCTTGACGTTATCGTTCACTAAGTGTTCTGGTTTCAGTGCGACGATCACAACGGTGCACTGAAGCTCCAAAGTCCCGGAAGGCTTTGTACAAGTTGGATTGGAATATATTTCTCGCTCAAATATTGCGGTATCTCTACAATGGTATCACAAACTGGGGGGCTGATTGCAATGCGGCCGCAAAGATGATGGTCATTCTACAAGGCAAGATAAGCTGATGCAATGTGCTGGTCAATCTTGCCGAGAATTGTAAACAACACAACTTCAAACAATAATTTCCCCGATTTCCTGATGCCGCGTACACCAGGCCAAACACCGGCGCTGCCAAGATTTGACAGTAAGTTTGTGCATCCGGGTTACTGTTCCCGCTTTGCTATCGAAATCGTCTTTCTTACAACATCTGTAGCAGCTGGAATCTGACCTGCTGGATGGCCCTGTATCATCGCGCATAACGTCAGTTACCCTTCTCCCCCCCTCAAAATAGTAAGCTTACCATACCTCCGTTGATGATGGGCAGTCGCGTTGATACGATTGTAACATCCGGCTTACTGTCCCCGCTTTGCTATTGAAATAAGTATCGCCTTTCTTACAACATCCGCAGCAGCCGGAATCCGACCCCTGGAAAACCCTGTATCATCGCGCATAACCTCAATCACTATTACCCTTCTCCCAGCTCAAAATAGCAAGTTTATGAAGAATATCATAAATCGGGAGATGCGCAGTCTGCGCCTTGGACTACGTGGACTCTCGGCAGACTTTACTTTGATAGATTTTAATGGCTTCTTGGCTGATGTGCTGAAGATGTGTTGCCGTTGCACCTGGATGTCGCCGATGTGACGTGTCTGGCCGGCGCGGGTCTACATCGACCGCATGCCAGAAAACTATTTAACCAGCGCGTACAGCCCCAAGGTTGGCAACAACCTTTGAACTCCCATTCATGCCTGAGCTTCTCCGTATCGCAATCTGTATCTCGAATGAGGTCACCCTCGGTGACTTCATCACCCCGGTCGAGATCCTCGCCAGCCTGAACCAGGCGGACCACCCCATTATGGGCGCAAGCATGGGTGAGGTACCCTACCGAGTCGCCATTGAGTACCTCGCTCCAACCATGGACCCCGTCGTGTCCATTGCGGGCCACAACGCGCCGACCATCAACCCTACCCTGACTTACACCGACGCCCTCGCCTCCGGGAAGCAGTTCGATGTTCTCTGGATTCCGTCTGGTGCGGCTGTTTCGATTGCGATCTTGTGCATTAACGAATCAACCCACTCCAGGTCCCCCTGATTATGTCACGGGAGAGACTCGCACACCCCCGGAGGAGATCAAGTTCATTGCGCAGCAGGCACCAAAGGCGAAGTACGTGATGTCCGTGTGCGGCGGCGCCTTCCAGCTCGCGGCCGCCGGTATCCTCGGCGGGAAGCGCGCCACGACCAATAAGGCGTTCTACCGCGCCATAGTGGTGCGTGTACCTCTCAAGCGGCGGAAAGCTAATGGGATGCCATCTGTGTCGTTTTCAGGCTGCGACGCCAAAGGATATCCAGTGGGTACCCGAGGCTCGCTGGGTCGTCGACGGAATGTGCGGTAAACTGCTATCCTCTTCTTGTTCTCTTCTTATTTCTTTCCGTCGTAGGTGTGGACCAGCTCTGGCGTTACTGCAGGTAAGAACCTTTCTCAGGACGATTTTCGGTTGGCTGACGTTTGTGGTGAGGTTCCGACATGGCTCTCGCCTTTTTAGAACACCTCGCGGGCGCGAAAGTAGCGCACCTTATCCGTGGCATTGTCGAGATCCCCGAGGTTACGGCGAAGGAGGATCCGTTTTGCGGCATTCCATGGGCTGGTTTAGCGGAAATTGTTCATTTAATCGTAGGAAAATAAAATTCCGACCTTGGAACAATGTCGGCTTGAGGATCTCAAGTATGACAAGACTGCAAGGATGGTGGCAGCTCCACGAGAGCTAAGGTTGCAGTTCGTCCTTGAGCGATTGCCGAAGATGGACAATGTTTCCTGAGTTCAGACCTCGCAGTCGCGTCTAGCCCCGCCATCTGCGTAAGGGTCAAAAAATTGAACACCATCACGTCGTTTTCGGTGAAGAAATAACGCTTTGATTTCTGAACATCAGCTCCCACGATTGCAAATTTCAACTTCAAACAAGTATGTACACTGACAGTACTTCGTTTTGAATTATTTTATCTGTATCACATGTTCTCAACGATTCAATCGTTCATTACACTGACAAACCCCGTCCTCTTGGGAGGAGCGCTCGTATAGAGGGAGAGCCTGCTCCCAGAACGCAGCCGCGTCGATGCCGTCCTCGCCTTTCGCCAGATCTCCAAGACGAAGCAGACAATCCGCTCTTCCTTTGTGAATGTCCATGAGGGTGAAACCATCCAAGCACAACGTGAACAGGCTCCGCGCGGTTTCATCATCGCCTCGGCGAAGGAAAATATCCCCAATTCTCCTCAGGGCCTGGTGTGTGTTGTCGTAGTCTTCCATCCGTCGGGAAAGTGCTAGGTGAAGCACGTAGTACTGGAAGGCCGAATCGATTTGAGACTGCGCATGCGAATTATCTCCGAGCTTTTGGAAGCACTCGTTTGTCGTTTCAGCGTGCTGGCCTCTCATGAGGGTGAGGCACTGGATATACATCTGATTTGCCCCTGCAAGATCTCCCAGTCGATGGGAAACGTCCGCCGTGTCAATGTCACACATGACCGTCCAGGAAACGTTGTGCCCGAACGCTCTGATCGCATAGACAGAGTCGTGGTTCAAGTTTGCACCTGTTGCCAAATCGACGAGGAACAGATTCTGTAACGCTAGTCCGCGCTTGCTGCCAGGGGAAGTCATCTCAAGAATGACCAGGTAGATGTTCCGCGCTTGATTGTATTCTGTTTTTCGAAGGTGGATTTCGGCCTGCATGATTAGCGCATTGAGACCGCGGTCACCATTCTCGACCCTAGCCCACGGGCGAGTGAGATAAGGTCGGCGCACAGAGCCGCCGCGCGGCCATAGTTCCCTGCAGTTATGAAGTGGGAGACTCTGTTCAGGATGCAAAGGAACTCAGTATCCAAATCGCCTGCGGCCTGGGCGTGTGCCTGAGCCTCTAGAGTGTGCGCCCACGCTTGCCGGAGGTCGCCCAGAGTGTGCAGAACTCCCGACATTCGTCGGAGTACCCGAGCAAGGACGTTATGGTCACGCGAACGCCTCGCCAACGACAATGCACGTTTGGACGTCTCCAGGGCCTTGCTGGCATTTCCTGAAGAGTGTGAAGCGTTGATAAGTGATGGTAGGCCATCGCTAATGAACTACGTTAACATGTTCTTGCAACTACAGGTTTAACACTCACCTGAGCTGAGACATTCTCCGAACTTTGAAAACACTGAATCGCTTTGGTCAAATACGACTCCACCGAGTGTCTGGAGCGCCATTGCGGGAGAGTGCTATATAATACCGTCCTTGCAGATTTGGGTCGGATAAGTTCTGCACGCCTCCGGAGATGGAACGAAGGAAATCCCAGGAGCCAAGATAGGTGATTTGGGTAAAGTGCGCGAGGTCGATAATGCAGGATATGTTTCCGTAGGGGGTTCGTCTTCCTCCAGAGCGATGGCAATTAGCGAGTGAATGTTACCGAGATCCGATGAGAGCCGTTGGACAAGGCCGCTCCCAAGAGCGCGCGCCCATTTTTGACAAAAAAGGCTAACCAGGTTAAAGAAGAATTCTTGTAGCTGCGATATCAGTGCCGGAGATGATGGATGGAATGCACGCATATGTTCGCGGATGGGGACCAAGGCTTTCAACCTTCGGTCGTGGTCGACATACGCCAGGGATGTGCGACAAAGCGTCACTCTACAGAGAGCAACATCCGCGAGCGGGAGATTCATCTCCGTCAGAGTTGAATCGGTGATTCCGTCCGGAAGCACGGATAACAGACTGAGTAAGGTCAACGCGTCCGGGATGGCAGTCAGCCGGGGACTGGATAAGGACATCGTGATTGACGTGCTAAGGTTCGACCGTTTGTCCGCGCCTTCAGACAGCATAGATATGCGCTCCGAATTCCATCGTTCAAGAACCGGCGCGGCGCCTTCGAACGCAACGAGACTGGCCATGAGCGTTATAGCCAGTGGTAAATTGTCCGTGAAGCGCAAGAGTTCATCGAGTTGGGCATCGCTCTCGGCTGCGTCCGTAATGTCCCGGAACACTTGTCTGGCCGCCAGGTCGGAGAGTGGTGAGAGAGGACGGAGGAAGGGCCGAGTCCATCGGACTTTTCCTGGTCGTTCTTCGCCACGCATAGTTATCTGAGTACCCGTGGTGATGAGTGCGCCGTCTCCAGATGAGCCGAAACGAGACGTACAACCAGATACACCGTATTGATCGCAGATAAATGAGAAAGTAAATCCTCCACTGCCGATCTCCCTCCAGGGTATTCCCAGGGCGTTTCCAGGTTATCCAGGACAACAACGCATGGACCTTCTCGACTGGAGAGATATTGAAGGACCGCCTTTGTAATATCACCGCTCTCCTCGAGAGTGAAGTGATTGAACAGGGCAGCGGCGATATCCTCCGCTGACTGAGCTGATTCGCACGAGATGAAATGACGCTCGGAACGAAATTTGGCGGCGACGTCGGGGTGATACAGGGCTGCCAAAGAAAGCGAGCTCTTCCCAACTCCTCCGGTCCCCAGAATTGCGATTTGGCTGGGAACTTCGTGGAGTAGGCCGGAAACGATATGTTGCAACTCCGTATCTCGTCCATGGAAAATCTGGGGCGACCCAAGAAGCAGCGAAATATCGCTCAATCTAAAATTCACAGATCAATTGAGGAAGAACAAATAAATCACTGGAAACGAGCCTAGAATGTAGCGTCGACAACTACGACATATTTACATCAATGCGGGCTTATGTTCGAGAAAGGTAGGTCTCACCGTGGAGGACGACTCTGTCGCCATGAGTAAATTGCATAACTCGGAAGTTTTCCTGCTCGACTCGGCCTGGAATTGAGCCATCGACCTGATCGTCGTGACTTCACATTGAAACTACAATGCTCAATGAATATAACTTGAATCAAGTAGAAGGGGCCTACCTTGAACAGTTCAACGGCACGATCGAGGGCGGACTGGCATTCGGAGAGAAGGGACGAGTCTTCCAAGTGGCGGACTACGCGCTTGATGAGGCTTTTGTCGATTTGATGCCGCACAAACGCTAGAACCTTTTGAAGCGTCCTGCACCATAAGCACCAGTTACATGGACGTGTCAAATTCAACTCACTCTGCGAATGCCGCAATGTTAGATAAAACGGAGCGTTGAAGCTCAGCCTCCGAGTTATTGCATATATTGACGAGAGCCATGATGATCGTGACGACTTGTTCGGCCATCCGGAGACACTCTTCCTTGTTTTTCCGCACGATCTATGTACCGTAGGCGGTTTGAACGTCAAAGGAAAACAGCGACTCGGAGATAAATGAGCACGTACGACAACCGTGTCCATCAGCAGCGTACCCGCTCCAGATATCGGTCGGAGGTAGGGTGTATTCGTCACTTCAGAGATGGTGCGAAGAAGCTCGAGTGCCATTCTCCCCTGTTCGACAACGTTACCCACACGTTTATCGAGGACCATGGTGGAGTATTCCGGACGCAAGGATATCGGATTGCCGATATATATATATATTGTACCCGAGACCGGTACCCGGCTCGGTCAGAAATTAAACGAGCAGGGCGATGCACATCAGATGCGCCCGCGCCCAGCACACATATGATGCCAAGGCATTTCAGTTCCCTTAACTTCAAGGCTTGAAGCTCAAGGTCTGTGAGGCCTTGAAGCTTGAGGGTTTGTACTGCCAGTAGCAGACGCGTAGATTCGGGTTAACCGGGATACCCAAGTCGGATGGAACGAACCTGCCAGGAGGTCAGGACTCGTCGGATAACAAGCTTGGAGCACGTTCTGACTCGGTAATTTTAGAAGTGACTCGCGCGTAATTTGGCGTTAGTATTAGTCCGACTAGGGCGCTGATTACTTCATTGAAGCTGTCATCAACCTCCATGCAGCTGTGAAATGAGTCCCCGTGTCGGTCCGAACACTTTCCTAGCAGCGCGGGGAGCACCTATGCGGAGCGCTTGATGCACGAGAAAAATTAAAGGCGGTGATTTTGGTGCCTGTGAGAGACAGTGATTCGTGAATGAGAGCGTCGACCGGGATTGGCCGCGGAGCCTGCGTCGGCACAGTTTTTGCGCCGAGGAATCCTTTAGAGCGGCGGACGTTTTGCCATGGCCGTAAATCCGACACACTATTTGAAGTCGTGCGTGTAGTACGGACCCCTGCTGTTTCTTAACGGGACCACGCAGGAATATAATACCTACCTACCTACCTGAGGGAGCGGGCGCAACAGAGGTCCTTCCAACAGGTTAGCTTACAGTTATCCCCCATTGATATGATTGTCCTGCTAGTGTGGCGTGTTAGATTTTGCCATCTTGGCCTAGAGTCAAGCTAGTCGAGACTGAGCAAGCCGTCGGAAGAGAGAGGGAGCCGGGAGTTGATACCGGTGCCGGGGATTGCCGGAGATTCACATTGCCGGTGCAGCTCTCTCTCTCTTTATAACCACGCCTCTATCCGAGTCCATCGATGAATTCAATTTCCGCAGGTAAATTATTCCCCACAACCCTCATTTTTTAAATGTAAAGCCGCGCGTCAAGCTTGCCCGATGACAGAATTCCGTGCGGCGTCTCCTCTCCTAAATTTGACAGAAGCCGAATCGGATATGCTTGTAACATCGCAATCCTCATCTCCTGTGAAGGCAATCTTGCTAGTGGTCCGGGAGCTCCTGAATCCCCATGCATTTCAACGGACGAAGAACCCAGTCATTGACCCGACTTCCCACAGCGACGCTGACTTGCAATCTGAACTTAATGCCCGGTCAACAGCCATTCCGTGCCAGTGAATTTTGGAACGTCTGAGGAGGATTCTGACTCAGAAGATGCCGCATCTCTGGGATCTCCCCTCTCCGTCTGCAGCATGGATGAGGACGTATTCGATATCCCCCCTCGCACCTCGTCTTCGCCGACGCTGCTGAACTTGAATGCCCCAGTCAATGGCTGGGAGGCCTCGACACTCTCCCTTGAGCAATGCCAGCCAGCTAGTACTCTCACTGCTACTAAGACTTTGGAGGATGCGACCGCACCCCTATTTCCTGTTCTTCCCCATCTAGGCGGGCTTCCTTCGAATTCGCGAGACCGCGCAGAGGGCAGCCATAGTCCTCCCAGTCCTCACTCGTCTTCTAAGCTTGTGCTTGAATGCAAAAATGAAGAAGGCAGCTCCAGCTCTTCACTACGAAAGCGCAAGCGCCTGCCTTCCTCGTCCGCTCCAGGCCGGTCGTCCCGGAGTGCGACTCGCGCGCACGCGTCTGAGGCCGGGGAACTAGCCCCCAGCTCTGTGAGCATATTTGCCAAAGTGGGCCCTGAGAGCGCACCCAGCCCCTCCGCCCGTCGGTCGCGGAAGCGACGCAAGCATCACCGCGTTGAATAAAGCCCAAGGACAAGAGCAACTTGTGAGGCGTTTCATTTTAAAAAATTACAATCTAACATGTGTGCATGTTGGATAGATTGTGGGTCGTCCATACGGTAGGGTAGGTTCATAATACATATGTAGCGCATGCCGAGTCCATGCTATCGTTTCACCTTGCTCCAGGTCCATTCGCGAGCCCACCGCAAGTTTCACCTTGAACTGCAGGGTGACCTTGGATTTTTCAAGTCGAAATATCAGTACAATTAAATGTATGTCGGAGTCCTACTATCCTCATCAGCGTCAATGGAACTCGAGAAGACACGCACCCACCATCTCAATCTTCCCCGCGATCCAAGAACCCCACCCCGCCATTCCGCACCTTCCCGACAAAGCTCTCGTACCACTTAACGATGAGCGTCATCGGCACCGCGACGTCGGGCCCCACGCCGCCCGTGAACCCGGACACATAGTTGAACAGGTGCTTCACGATGCGCTCCGCCAGCAGCGTCGTGTCGCGCAGCGGTTCGGGCTTCGCGACCACGCTGGGGAGCTGCGGCGCGATCTGCGCGAGGGGCTCGATGGAGAGCCCAAGGATCGCGGTGTCCTGCGCGGGGCCGGCGGACGCAGACGCGGAGAAGGCCGAGTGCGTGGCGGAGGCGTCCTGCCGCGGCGTGAACGTCCCCCGGAGGCGGAATATCGCCGACGGCTTCTCGTTCGAGAGCCTGCATGCAACAAAGTCAATATTGATTCTTTTTTATAAAACCCGAATGGGGAGACGCACATCCCCAACAGCTGGAAGCCCTTCCCGGGCCAGTAGAAGTGCACGGTGCATCCGTATCCATCAGGGAATGGAACTAGACTCGAAGAGGGCATCAGGCTTATCCACAGGTGGCGCAGGTTCTAAAACATGTACCTGTCCCCAGGAGAAACACGCAGACGTGGTTGATCGCGTTCGCAGCGGGGAGCTCGAACACGGCGTGCGTCTCATCGACCTGCTGGAGGTTGGTTTGGAGGAGGCGGCCGGCGACGCAGCAGCCGAACATACTGGATGGAGGTGGGTGAGAGGAAAGAATGCATCAGCGCTGAAAAACGCCTAAAATGGAATGGCCTAGAACATTCCCTTTTTGTCTCGGAGGATCTTGCAGAGCCCGTACGGCGAACAAAAATATATTCATCGCTACACGAGGCTACACTAAAATACACGGGAGCTATGCTACAGAGGACGTACTAGAACACACCAGTAACCCTTGACTAGCGAAAATATAATTCATGAGTATGACAGCAGCAAAGCGATGATGGTGATGTATGTATGTTTCTATCCCAAAGAAAACCCAAACGACGCGTACAAAGACGACAGGTACACATATTTAAAAGTCCCCGAGGTCGACCTCGATGGAATCGATGATGGCGGCCTCGAACGCCTTCCCGTTCGGCTTCGCCATTGGGGAGGGCGAGGGCTCCTTCTTAGCCGGTGAAACACTCAGCGTCGCAGGGTTGGGCGTCCCCGGCCTGCACGGTACATGAGCCATAGCACGGAAACAAAAACAAGGGAAGGAGCGCACCTCGACGTCGGCGTCGCGCTCTCAAACAGTCGTGGAATCGTGCGCAGCCGCGCACTGGGGTCGATGACCGCAGGCGCGCCGCCCTCTCCACGATTCCTCCGCTCGCGGCGCTTGCGGTCGGCCTCGAGGACCTCCGCGCGGCGCACGGCCTCCATGTTCGCCTTGCGGTTGCGCTCGTTGACCTTCGCAAGGCGGTCCTCCGGTGCGTCCTCCACAGGCACCTCGGGCTGCGTCGCGAGCACCGCGTCAATCGTGCGCACCTCGTCGTAGTCCTGCCGGCGCTGTGCGAGCGTGCGCTGCGCCATGAGGCGCGAGCGCTCAACGACACTGAGGGACGTAGGCGTTCCCTGCGCGGCGAGCCGCCGGTGCGTGCTGCGATCATCTCGCTGACATCGCTCTGTGTCTCTGTTAGCAGGCGGGTGGCGCTGTAGGTGTGGTGCACACCTCGGTGACGGGTTTGGCGATCAGCTCTTGCATGTCGGCGTAACGGTCGTCGACCTCTTTGCGGGTGGGCATGGGTACCTGTTCATTGGCGTGTGTGCCCACAAGACGCTTGAATTCGTCCTGTGCGACCGCGGTCAGGAGCGGGCGATCAATGGATGGAGAGGGGACGGACTTCGGTCCAGGCTGTGTTTGACGTGTGGTCCATCTGCCAGGCTTTCTCCGCCTTGCCGTGCTTCAGCTCGAAGACTTGGTTCGTCGTCCGGTCCGGGGTAATTTTGTACGGCTTCGTAGCGGGGGAAAGGCCTAAGCTGTGTCAGCCGGCAACAAGGGGAGGGAACGGGGACAGACCCTTTATTTGACATATGCGATAAATCTGTTGGCCTTCCGGCCCAGCGCCGATGAGGTAGCGGACCCACGCGCCTGAGTAAAGTAAGTCAGTTCTAGGCCGTGGCGAGGCAACTAACACGACGTACCAGTGACGATCTTGTCGAACCAAGGCGAGGTCGAGTGCTTGGCCAGCATGTCGCGCGTCAACGCGATTTTCTGCAGGTGTTCGGCCGTCAAAGGCAGTTCCGCGACTGGCTCTGCGCTCGACTTGGGTTTGCCGAAGAGGCGCTCGTCCTCTTGATCCAGCTTGCTGATCTGACCGTCCTCAGAGTCAGAGTCCGACATGTCCATGTCCATGGGAGACGACGAGCGCTCATGCTTCGGAGAGTTTCCTCTCGTCTGTGACCAGGTGAGCTCAGGGACATAAGAAAGGAGGTGTAACCGACCCGCTTCTTTTCGTCTTTCGCCTTTCGCTTGGCCTTTAGCGCGTTGAGTGTCTTGTCCTTCGTCTTGTCTCTGCCGGTCGCACGCGGGGGTCCTGCGGCAATATCAAGAATGGAAAGCTGTAAAAAAACGAAGGACATACGCTTGACGGCGTCGTTCTCGACGGCCGCGACACCCGCAAGTTGCTGTGCACGCAACTTGTCAACGTGCTTGCGGTCGCGAATACGCTCCATCTCATCCAAGCGCGCCGCAAGGATCTCCTCCCGCTCAATCTCCGTCTTTCCTAGCAATCTGGGGCGGGTCAGCGACATGAAAGAGCGGCGGGAACGACGTGCACGCACATCTCGCGGTCCTCCTCGTTGATATATTTGCCGTCCAGAGGATACAGCTCGTCCGACTCGTCCCCGTCCTCGCTCTCCGGTTCATTGTCAGAGCTAGCGCGGTGTAAAACCTGTGGGACAGAACGGGTAGTCTAGCATACTCACTCTGCGGCGAGCTTGCGCTTCTTGGACGATTTTGCCTTGGCTTTGCCGGGAGCGGAGGAGGCATCCCGGTTCCGCTTGCGAGTTTGCTTCTCCTTGTCTGAGGACGCTCCGCCAACGAGTTCGAGCAGTTCGTCGTCGAGTTCAGATGACATTGAGAAGGAAGGAGACAGCGGGGCAACCTTGGTTGCGTATGCTTGGTACTGTGGCAGTGCTACCATTCATCGCGTCGACCTGTCAGACCAAACTCGAAGGATCTAAACGCAAGGAAGTCGACACTGGCGGAGGGATCACACATCGTTGAACAAGAACCAGATAATAGGTGAGCCAGGATTCTGGCCTCCGAGTCATCCCTGAACGAATGCTACTAATACTGGCAAGAAATCAGTACCGACCACGAAAAACAGAAGAAAAACAGCAGAAAGACTGCGGACTTCTGATGCACTGCTTTTGTGTTCGGCTTGCTGTGGAACGCGATGTGTAAAAACATATATGGCAATCGTTGCTGTGCAGACACGGTCAGCACGGCGATGAGGTCACGTTCGCAGACGGTATAAATACGCAGCTCATGCGCCGCTTATCGCATCCTCAAAATGGCCAACATCCTTACTGTCGCCGTCTGTATCTCAAATGAGGTCACCCTCTCCCAGTACGTTCCCAACAAACGTTGACTATTGTATCTCACCCCTTGCAGCTTCGTGCAGCCCATCGAAATCCTTGCCGGGATCAATGCGGCGGGAAGTCCAGGCCCGTTTCAAGCGATAGACGTCCCATTCAAGGTCGTGTTCGATTACCTCGCGCCGACGATGGACCCGATCGTCTCCGTCGCCGGTCCCGCGTCCGCGACCTTCAACCCGACGAAAACCTACGCCGAGGTCGAGGCAAGCGGGCAGCAGTTCGATGTCCTCTGGATTCCCGCAGGTCGGCGCGCCGCACTCCAGCAACCGCACTTACATGCATGCTGACTCCCGGCAGGCCCCAGCCCCCACCTCTTCACAGGCGTCGACCGGACACCACCAGAAGAGATCGCCTTCATCCGGGCGCAAGCGCCCAGGGCAAAGTACATCCTGTCGGTGTGCAGCGGCGCGCTCCAGCTCTCACTGGCTGGCGTCCTCTCCGGCAAACGCGCCACGACGAACAAGGCATTCTACCACATCATCACCGTACGTCCTGTTACCTTGATCCCAAGCAAAGCTCAAATAGGTGTCCCCTCATAGGAAACTGCATCGACTGCGAAAGATATCACCTGGGTACCCAAAGCACGCTGGGTCGTAGACGGAAATGTTTGCACTGCGTCCTTGTTTTCCTCAACTTACTCATTCATCCAACCTTTAGGTGTGGACGGCTTCCGGCGGCTCCGCAGGTAGGATATCCCCTCCTGCCTCCATTGCATTACTCACTCACGATCATTCGACTTTTAGGGAGCGACATGGCGCTGGCATTCCTGGAACACCTCGCGGGCGCGAAGCTGGCACGCCAGATTCGGAACATCGTGGAGATCCCCGAGGTGTCGAGCGGGGACGACCCGTTCGCGAGCATCCACGGTCTGGTTTAGGTGTTTCGCGTCCCTGTACAATTATAACCAAAATTTGAATTTTTCCACCTCACTGCGAAGGGAAAGCCGGACTCCGAGTACTACACGCTAACGGCTCTCGCAGCTGGCCGGACGCGGAATGCAACGCGACGGCCACCCGCCCGGGTTCTTCATCTGTTTTGTTTACTTGTCCCACGTGCTAGCTCGTTCCTCGGGCAATCCGACGGCCGAGACTGCGATCGCGCCTCACGGAACCCAGATCCAGAGCCGTCGATCTCGCAGCTCGATCTCTGCAAACTGCTATTGACCTAGAGAGCAATTCGCAAACCGAAAAGGAATGCGCCCAGATCGCAAATTTGAAGTCTGGGCGGCTTGCAGCATGGCGTTCGTGTTCGTCGGCCTAGCAGAGAAGTAACCATCATCGTACCCTAAGTTTATCTTATCTGACTGACTCCATAAGCTGAGAGGGTTTTTCGTCTGTTTCGTCAGTGTACATTCATCCTTGGCGTTTCCTGGACATTCTTCTTTCATTTTAGACCTCCGGAGCCAGAATGAGTATTATTCTTCAGTCGCATTATTCTGAATCTGCGTCCGTTTTTTTCGCGCTGGGAATTTCAAATTCCAATATACGGTGGCGCCGAGGTTTACTCTGGGGACGGCGAGCGAGGCGCCTTAGGGAATGGTCCTTGGTTTCAGCGCCGGCACAATTGAATGCCGTAGTCGCCTTGCTGTCACTCGTGCCGCAATTCACCTCGCCCTTGTCAAAGTTCCCGCGCATCGCATAGAAACGAGGCGTTTCTGTTTCCTTATCGAAAGCTTGTACGCCGATACTCGTTTTTTTCACCTCCATCAGTGTAATTCGACGATTGACAGCTCAACTTGAACGCCGACTGGGAACCCTCTTTTAGCATGCACATGTACGTCCATCTGCTGAAATTATCTTGCCTCTGCGCTCTTTCCAAACTGATTATCGCCCCAGATATTCTGCTGGTACTCCAGCCCTCGACGCAAGCAAGTCTGGAGCTCATCTGCCTATAGCGACTGCACCTGGCGGCACGTGGATTGTATCTTGGCATCAAGTGAACCTCGGCGGTAATTTAGATGCGGTTGTGGGCGCGCAAATCTGACTATTTATGATGGCCGACACTTAAGAGTCATCACGAGGAGGTATATATTGCAGCCTTCTCCTGCATTGAACATTACTTGTAGAATCCCTCCAGATATCTCTAGAATGGCGATTAAAACACGCGTCAGCACCGTCGTCGCCCAAGGCAAAATGGCAGCCGAGCTGCTTCGGACCGTTTCTGAAGCGGTCAATGCGCCCTACCTCAGACCGATAGCTGGAGCGGCCGTGCTTCTAATGGACACCGTTATGGTGCGTTCCCGTTTATTTCCCTTCTGTCTTGTGCCGTTGAGCAGCGGATGACAGGTCGTGCGCAAAAATAAGGAAGAGTGTCTCAGAATGGCAGAACAAGTCGGGGTCATCATCATGGCCCTCGCCAATATATGCAATAACGCGGAGGGGGAATTGACATCGTCGATTTTATCTTACATCTCCACGTTCTCGGAGTGAGTTCACTGAACTGGGCACCTTCGTATAACTCGTGACTCTGTGCAGTACGCTCCAACAAGTCCTGGCGTTTGCGCGACGTCAAGTCGATAAAAGCCTCATCAAGCGCGTAGTCCGCCACTTGGAAGACTCGTCCCTTCTCTCAGAATGCCAGTCCGCCCTCGATCGTGCCGTTGAACTGTTCAAGGTAGGCCCCTTCTACTTGATTCAAGCTATATTTATCGAGCAATGTAGCTTCAATGTGAAGTTATTACGATCAGTTCATTGGCTCAATTCCAGGCCGAGTCGAGCAGAAAGAACTCCGAGTTACGCACTCTACTCATGGCGACAGAGTCGTCCTCCACGGTGAGACCTACCTTTCTCGAATATAAGCCCACATTGATGTAAATATGCTGTAGTTGTCGACGCTACATTCTAGGTTCGTGTTCATCGATTTATTTGTTCTTCCTCAATTGATCTGTGGATTTTAGATTGAGCGATATTTCACTGCTTCCTGGGTCGCCCCAGATTTTTCGTGGACGAGATACGGAGCTGCAACATATCGTTTCCGACCTACTCCACGAAGTTGCCAGCCGAATCGCAATTCTGGGGACCGGAGGAGTTGGGAAGAGCTCGCTTTCTTTGGCAGCCCTGTATCACCCCGACGTCGCCGCCAAATTTCGTTCCGAGCGCCATTTCATCTCGTGCGAATCAGCTCAGTCAGCGGAGGATATCGCCGCTGCTCTGTCCAATCACTTCATTCTCGAGGAGGGCGGTGATATTACAAAAGCGGTCCTTCAATACCTCTCCGGTCGAGAAGGTCCATGCGTTATTGTCCTAGATAACCTGGAAACACCCTGGGAATACCCAGGAGGGAGATCGGCGGTGGAGGATTTTCTTTCGCATTTATCTGCGATCAATGCGGTGCACCTAGTTGTGCGTATCCTTTACTCTCATCTGCAGACGGTGCACTCATCACCACGGGTACTCAGATAACTATGCGTGGCGAGGAACGACCAGGAAAAGTCCGATGGACTCGGCCCTTCCTCCGCCCTCTCTCACCACTCTCTGACCTGGCGGCCAGACAAGTGTTCCGGGACATTACGGACGCAGCCGAGAGTGATGGCCAACTCGACGAACTCTTGCGCTTCACGGACAATTTACCACTGGCTATAACGCTCATGGCCAGTCTCGTTGCGTTCGAAGGCGCCGCGCCGGTTCTTGAACGATGGAATTCGGAGCGCATATCTATGCTGTCTGAAGGCGCAGACAAACGGTCGAACCTCAGCACGTCGATCATGATGTCCTTATCCAGTCCTCGACTGACCGCCATCCCGGATGCGTTGACCTTACTCAGTCTGTTATCCGTGCTTCCGGACGGAATCACCGATTCAACTCTGACGGAGATGAATCTCCCGCTCGCGGATGTAGCTCTCTGTAGAGTGACGCTCTGTCGCACATCCCTGGCGTATGTCGACCACGACCGAAGGTTGAAAGCCTTGGTCCCCATCCGCGAACATATGCGTGCATCCCATCCATCATCCCCGGCACTGATATCGCGGCTACAAGAATTCTTCTTTAATCTGGTTAGCCTTTTTTGTCAAAAATGGGCGCGCGCTCTTGGGAGCGGCCTTGTCCAACGGCTCTCATCGGATCTCGGTAACATTCATTCGCTAATTGCCATCGCTCTGGAGGAAGACGAACCCCCCACGGAAACAATATCCTGCATTCTAGACCTCGCGCAATTTACTCAAATCACCTATATTGGATCTTGGGATCTACTCCATTCTATCTCCGGAATCGTGGAGAAAATGGCAGATTCGAATCTGCGGGGACGATATTTTTTAGCTCTCTCTCGCATCGACGCCCCAGGGCCAGACACTCCGATGGAGTTATACTTGAACAAAGCGATTCACTGTTTTCAAATCACGGAAAATCTCTCCGCTCAAGGTTAGTGGTCAAGCTGCGACTTCAACAACATGTTTGACATATTCACTTAGCGATGGCATGTCATGACCTGACGATGTACCATATCAGAGAGGGCGATAGCCACAAGGCGCTGGAGACCTCCGAGCGTGCTTTGTCTCTGGCCAGGCGTTCGGGTGATCACAGCGTCCTCTCTCAGGTTCTCCGGCGAATGTCGAGTGTCCTGCATAATACCGGAGACCTTCGCCGGGCTTGGGCCCTCACTCTGGAGGCACAGGCACATGCACAGGCGGCTGGCGATTTGGAAACAGAGTTCTTCTGCATTTTGAACAGAGTCTCTCACTTCATTACCGCCGGGAACTATGGTCGCGCGTGTGAATTGTGCACCGAGCTGCTTTCACTTGCCCATGGGCTGGGCGTCGAAAATGGGGACAGTGGTATTGATGCGCTCTTTATGCAGGGCGAAATCCACCTTCGCAAGACAGAATATGATCAAGCCCGGAGTGTCAACATGGCTCTTGCCGAAATGACCCGCGGCGACGAGCGAGGATCCGGCCACGAAATTGCGTTGCAGAATCTATTCCTGGTCGATTTAGCCACAGGGGCGAACATAAACCATGAAACCATCCAGACTTTACGCAATTTTCGTCCTGGGGTCCGCTGGTCGGTACTATGCGACATTGACACCGCCGACATATTCCATCGACGCGGTCAGTTCACCCGGGCACATGAACTGTACACCAAGTGTATCGAGCTAACGCGGGGCCACGACGCTGAAAAAACAAACGAGTGTTTCCAAAAGCTCGGGGACAATGTGTATGCACAATTCCGAGTGGAATCCGCCCTCCAATATTATGTGCTTCACCTAGCATTTTCTCGGCGTATGGGAGACTACGAAAACACACACCAGGCCCTGAGGAGAGTCGGGGATGCTTTCTTTCATAAAGGTGACCACGAAACCGCGCGTAGCCTTTTCACAGTGGCCTTGGATGCGTTCACTCTCATGGATATTCACAAAGCAAGAGCGGATTGTTTGATCCGTCTCGGGGATTTGTCTCAGGGAGAGGGAGACGCCTCAAATGCTGCGACCTGTTGGGCGCAGGCTCTCCCACTATATGAGCGGTCCTCCCAGCAGGACGGGGTTCGCAGGTGTAGTTCACGATTGATGGCATGTACATTAGAGGAGACGAATTGATACAAATACCACTTGAAACTATCTTCCCTCGCGATCAGGCACTGGGAGGACCGGACGGAACCAAAGCCATGACGTGGAAGTGCGGGTTCGCAGGATCCAATCGCGATTCAACAAAATCGCGCACCAACTTTAACCCCCCGCTCACCATATCCCGATCTCCCCCGAGGAATTTATCATGGTCTACAGGCCCATTTTTACCACCGTCGAGTTCGTAGATATGACCATTCTTGGGCGACCGGACGAAGCAGACGTAGTGGCCCGGTACGTCGTCGAGCAGCGGACTGGTCCCCCGCTGCGCAGCACGGTTGTACACCTGCGCAATTCCTTCGGAGTTCTTGAGAGTTGTGGCACGTTCCGTGGGCCCGAGGGGGGCTGCCGCGATGAGAAGCTTGGCAAGCAGCGACTCGGGCTCTTTACATTTTTGTGCCACTTAGCGCCGGAAATCCCACGAATTTAAAGAACAACTAACCTATGAACTGGTCTCCCGTGGCGCTGAGATTCGCGACGGCGTGGAGCATAGCAAACATTCCGCATGCATTGCGGATCGTCTGCTCGAACCAGATCGCGGGCTCTTCGGCGCCACGTCCAGCGTATCCACGACCTTCGTCGCGCTCCTTCTGCCGCTCCGCGCGTATGCCTGCCTCATACTCTCGGGTCGTTGTATAGACAAGAATGAATGCGTAGACAGGAAGAGGAAGCTCTAGATCGCCGCCTGGAGTCAAGTCCTCGGTGTTTATAGACAGGACGTCGCGAAATTCGAGAGAATGGACACCAAGGGCATGGACGAGGTCGGTGAATATCTCAGGATCAGATTCCAGAGGAAATCCGCTGAACTGATCTTCCCTGTTGAGTGGAGAGTCCGCCATTGCAGATTCGGTCAATGCGGTCGGAAGAGAGCGTAGACACGTCGCTTAGTACGGGCCGACGATCCGATCACGGGACCTGGTGTTCAATCAAAAGGGAACCTGGACCAAGTTGAACTCTCGAAACAATTGAAAGAGAGTCGAAAAATCATTGGACGCCATCCCGCTTAACGTCTCACCCTGCTCAAAATCTTTGTATCTGGAGCTCGGAACTCGTTAACGGTGATTGATCATGGCATCAAAGGTCTCACCTTTCATTTGGAGTG
>JARGYA010001167.1:0-20628 GCA_029204335.1 Mycena vulgaris
TCTCAAGGCATACAGTAAAACTATGTGCCCTGATAAAAGCTGGTCGTGGAGATTTCGGACGCTAGCGCTCTTGAGAGTTTGCTCAAAATTCCAATTTGAAGTTGCGGCCTTGGGTTCGGAAAGAAGCTATTTATTGTGTGAACCGCTGTTGCAGAATATCGGATGGAACTACTTGTGGAAGGCCCCATATTTTAGGAACCAGCTCTGTGTTTAATATCGAGAAAGAGAGAGGGCATGACCCGATGTCAGGGGCCCGGGGAGCTAGTATGCATCGTAAATAGGGTTGAAGAATAAAATTTAAAGGCGGATAAATTTACTTCATGTTATGAGTCCAGTTTCATTTTCGAACCGTCGTGCAGCCCTGACAAAACCAGCCACATACGTACCTTTATTCTTCGGCTAGCAGTCTAGACACCAAGACTTGGCAACTCCAGCGACCGTGACTGACGCACAACATCAGCTGGAGGTACCAGGGGAAATTATTACCGCCTGAAATTTAAAGGGAATCTCAATCGTAGAGGATGCTTACACCCGCTCTCAGAATTGGGGACGTGGTGGAAACAAACAAGAATGTAATCAAACCGGGTTCGGCTATCGTCGGAGTTCGAAACCTTTCTTCCGCCTGCCTCATCCTTCCAATGGCCCTGGTACTCCCCGGAGCACTGATCCTGCGGCCGGAGAACCTGGTGGCATTCATCAACGATGCTCTTCACGACCCAGCGAATCCCAAAGCTTGTTGGGGTTGTTTGGCAGGTTCCTTTTATATCCTCCTGCACCCCGAACCAGTTTTTGGACAGCTCGAACCCGATTTTATTTTCGGGCAAACCTGTACCATAATCTGGGGAACAATCCTGAAGTTTGTAACTTTCCCGCGGACGGACGAGGAGCTGGCCGCCCTGGTGCTCAGCCGGAGGCACTGCTTTTGTGATAACGACTGGGTTGGCGCAGAAATTACCCGTCAATACGCACAATCGGTGGTGGCTTTATGGAAGACAATGTGGGAGGCAGAGGAGCCTGCGGTCGCGTCATCGACATTCCACTGCTTCTTTTCCCGTGTCTTCAAACACCTCACCCCGTACTTGCACGACTTGTCCCCCACTGCCGTGGCAAAAAGACGGACCCAGGTCTGGCCCTTTTCTCCGCAGGATTGTATTCCGTTCGGTCCGGAGACTACCGTCAAATCCCTTCACCAGTGGATTCATATCTACCGCGACCCTCAGCCTTTCACAATTTCCCTTTTGGGTACCATCGGACACGTCGCGAGAACCCTCGTGGTTCCAACCATTGCCGCTGAGCCCAACTTGATCGCTGACATCACAAAAATTGGCCACAAAGCATGCGACACCGCCTTGCAGCGCAGAGGCGACCTATCCCTCACCGATGCACAGGTGATTGATGTCGGGGACGCCTTCCACCGCCACATGTGGCACATAGAGAAATTCTGGAAATGCCTCTTCTCAGAATCCAACATCCAACCGCCCGATGTGAGGCGACTGGTCCAGGGACACGAGCGGTCGCTGTTTGATCTCTCCTCCAAGGCACTCGACCTTCTCCACACGCCCGCCTTTTTCTCCGAGGACCTCCTCGACCTCATCCCCAACTCCATCTCCGTATTCACAGATGCGGCTGCCACGATGTACATGTTCGGCTCTCTCATGCTGCAGATACCGCCCAATGCGCAGCATATGCGGTCGGACATCCTCGCCGCCGTCTTGCGGATGGGAAAAGACTTGGGCGTCGCCCCAAAACAATCTGCCGCCGTCCCCGTCGGGGTAATCCTCAAATCACACAAGGAGCGCGAGGTGTGCTTCTCGCTGGGGTGCAAGCGCTCGATTCAGATGCTCGAGCCCGACGCCCCGGCCGACGACCGTTTTCGGCGCTGCAGCGGCTGTCAGCTGGTGTCATATTGCGGGCGGGAGTGCCAGGTTGCGGCGTGGCGGGACGCTGCGATTCCCCACCGAGATGTCTGCGCGGATATAAAGAAGGTCGTGAAGCAGGGCGGCGGGTCGGTGGACGCGCAGGAGACGTGGCGGGCGAGAGCTAAGAAAGGCCAGATTGACGAAGACTTGGCGCGGAGCGTGATGGAATGGTTCAAAAAATGGGACGCGATGCAAGGAAGCAACTTCATCTCCAATTAGATGCATTTCTAAAATATCATCTTTCGAGTTTCTAAATGTCAGCACCATTCTACTGGTTCAGGTTATTTGATTAAGTCTCTTTGGTTCAAATTTACGTTGTAGCAGTATACTTGGGCCGACGGCTCTTGAATGCTCTGCTGATAGCGCTGAGTTACATGCGCACCAAAGACAGATATGACCTGCTCGCGAGCTCGAACAATATAACACATTTAACTGAATAATAGTGTAAGGAAACACAGAACGATCTACTTATGTAGTCTCAGAAAATTACTGTAGCCAAGCCCTAAAAAGAATCTCTACGCGATCTATCAGAAAGTGTTCAAACAGAAAGCTTGTTCGCAATTGCCGACAGCGACGGCGAGAAGAAATATTCCCCACCCCTGGACACCACAAAGTCTGCATCCGTTCATTCCATGATTAGTGTCAAAAACACTGAGTCGAAAGTGAAACTTGCCAGTAGTCAGTGTGATAGAGCGCGCCGGATTCGTGTGATCGAGGCCGTTCACAAAACGGGGACCGCCTTTGTTTGCGCCTAGGTAGAATGTAGGGTGAGATTTTCTTACTGCACAATTGGGTACGCGTACCGATTATCGGGTCAAAACCGACATTACCGTGGACGAAGCTACCCGACACGTATTTGTTGAGCAAAGGACAGTGATGAAATTGACTACTCTCTCACTTGGTGTTATCGGCCCATAAGCGTTGCAAAAACTGGAATCCTTGGCTTATAGATGCCTGACACGCAAGGTACGAGTGAGTATTTTTGTGGAGTCTGTCTATAAGAGACTACCTGATACGAGACTGTTCGGAATGTTCAGCGTACGTAGGGAAGTATAGTTTAAAAACGAACCAAAGGCAAGCCCGCGTTCAGTGATGGTCGTGTTCGACGATGCTTCATCTGTAGTAACTGTTCAAGTATGCACACGATTAGTTCACTGCCCGGTCGTTTCCACGGGGCCAACTAACCTTCAGGCCCGTACGGAATTCCACCTCTCACGATATGATGTTTGCTTGTCTGATTCTCCGGGAATCCTAGATCAGCGCGAGGCCGCGTCTTACGGATGTGCGCAGAAAATGGGCATCTTTCCTTCGCGGTGAGTCGTAAAATCATAAAGAAAGTCATAACGCACTTCGACTGGTCTGTCGTATTCGATGTCCCGGTTGTCTGTCCCGGGGCCCCATAAGTGAAGTTATTGTTGCGAGTTGGATCTGCACCGAGCGCCGGGTCGTCGAAGAGTGGCGCTAAAAATACTGGCGCACCCTGTCCCAAGGACCAGTTGAGAGAATGCATCTTTGGAACCGGGATACGAAATATGACTTACGCTCTTCCACCTGCCGACCATACGCGCGCCAAGGAGATCAGAGCCTTGCTTCGGCGTTAGCCCCGGTGCACGAATCGGGTTGTCGACCAGAAACTTGTTGAACTCGGGGACGAGCTGCTTCAGTTGGCGGAACACGAGGAACGAGCCATCTTTGGCCCACGGTGGGCGGGTGACGCTGTCGCCGGTCTCGCCTAAAAGTATTTCACCTGTAGAGTTCATCAGTTACCCGCACTATCTCCTGCGCGTGGCTCGCTTCACCTGCTGGGACGACCGCCTGGCCTAAGGAACGAGTTAGATAACGATCAAGTGCCTGTCAAGCGAGACTAGGCCTGACCAGGGAGCGCGGGTGCGAATCCTTCGACCGCAGGATTTGATATTCCGTCCAGGAAACCGAAATCTGTGAGCCGGTTAGTAGAATGTTTGTGGTTCCGTGAGCTGGGCACTTGCGTTCATGGCCTTGCTCTGAACCCGGACGTGCTGCTCCTTGTAGAGAGTAAATTTCCGTGATACTGTCGCCGAGCGCGGATCTCAGGCCCGTCAATTTATTGTTGATATTGTCGACGGTGTCGGAGGCAAGCAGGATGACGCCGTGAATATTCGTGCCCACAAATTCTGGGACCCAGTTCTGTGTGCCTGGGTCCCCAAGGGTACCATTATCTGCGGCCTGACCGCCAGGGAAAACTGTATCACCCAGTGATTCGCTAATGTTCAGCGCACGGAGTCCAGACTGGGAGAACGCAATGTTAAGGGCGGTCGTGGGTTGTGCGGAGATATTGAGCAGCTGTGTCGTGCTCGTCACAAGCGGCAGGATGTCCGACTTGAGCTTCGCCTTGAAGACTGTAGCGTTCGCAATGCCGAAAAAGAAGAAAAGCTCCTTGTTCTTCTTCATCCCGATCCTGCATGGTAAAAATTAAGGCAAGACATGAAATATTATAAGAGTGGGCATACAATATGTCACCCTGGATGTCGTCCAAGTTTAAATCGGCCGCATTCGCCGCCGCTTTGGCTGCTTTAATGGTAGGGAGGTCTGGGAACGCAGGGGGGTCTGGACCAGGCTCATGGTTAGCCACAAGGCGAATAGACCATGGAAGAATTCACCAATGAGCAAGGACGTTTTGCGTCTCGGTTCCAAACGGGCATCATGAATGCTAGCAGCAGAGATGAGTCCGGCGACAAGACTCAGGGATGTAAGTGGATGAATCAAGTTGAGCTTCATCGTGTGGTGATGTGGTGAAAGAGGTCCGGCGTGTATGCTGGCTTTTATAGGCCGTTGAGCGACCCCCCAACCCCGGGATAAGGGATGAAACGGCGGGAAACTGTATGTGTAGAATGGCAGTTCCGTTGTGGCCCGAAGCTATGGAAATGAAAGAAATGAATACCATTTTGTCGTACGCAGGTCCCGGCTGAGTGGCATATCCCCAGAGGAGAGACTTATGAACCTTGACTTGAAACAAACAGGCACCGCAGATTGATATCTTCTCCATGTAGCTCAGACATTAGGCCAAGAGTAATGGGTCCTTCAGGCTTTGAGCAGTTCCAAGACGAAAATTTGATCTAAATTTGAGATGCAGTCCAGAATCGGTGACGGGAGACGGGAGGTGGGAAGGGTCGTTGATTGTACCCCATCGGAAGGGGGGCAAGAGACATCGCCGCAATTTCCGATGAGACTATCGGAGGGAGTAGAATTGCTATGCAGACCAAGAAATTAAAGGAAGCAATGTGGAGGCCCGGGACATCGTGATTTTTTGGGATACCGTGGGTGTAAGCTGTGGTGTGGTAGTAATGCATAGTTGGCTGAATGTATTATGGCTACAACGCGGTCCGTTGAGGAAAGGGGAAGCGTGAAACGTTATCTTCATCCTGCGTCTTACATATCAAGTCACCTTGTCACGCTAACCGAGCTAGGGGATAACGTTGGGATAACGTATCATACATATTCCAACGGTATGAGATTCACCGGCGATCCTTGACCGTGATCTAAATGGTAAATGAATAGCACCGACACGCGGCCCACCTGGGCCCACGGCGTGGAATCACCTTCACTTCAGCAGTACAGCTGAAACAGGTACCTAATTTATGGATGGGGCTTGCCTCGGGCATGGACATGCTTCAAGTTACCGCGATACAGCTGCCACTGAATTCAAGATCCCTGGCTGAAACGGCCCGGGATTTGCCTGACAAGTAATATATTATGCTCGTGGGATCAAGTGTAGTGCATACCCTACATACACCCTTTGGAATACGAACAGGAGCGATATCCGATATGGGCGGAAGGAGGAAGGTCTTTGGTGTTATTTTGGCACCATCATTTCACGCTCAGGTGCCTCACTCAATGAGGGTAGACTAAGGCAACGCGTAACGCGGCGTATGGTGCGGCCAAGACTTCATGTCAAGTCTCGAATTTCACCGTATGACTCCAATCTTTGACATTTATATAATATAAGGAACAGCATTACAGCTCTTTGCGGAACTTAGGGTGCAGCCAATTTTTTTCTGTTTTGGGAAGTTTTCGGTATAACAGTTGCCCTGCCCCCAGTTCTTGTCGGATCCCTATGGGACATGACGCGATCGATTCGTGCTGCACGCCCGCAGTAAATCATTTCCTTCGATTTTTTTCTCAGTGCATAAATCAATTTTTGATCAGTTTCGGGGCCGTTCCACATCCAACAGGTCTCACCCAAGCAATAGTCACCTAAATGACCTATTTTTTTGTTCTGGGACACTTGGATACATTATATAGTGCATGGATCCCAGGATAACAGATCAGTTTAGCACAGTCAATTCAGTGTTCAACATATAGGCGGGAGGGTTTTTCGCCCCATCAGCAAGTTGAATGCCGGACAGGGAGTATGGCAAATTGAAAGTTTTAAATATCCAGTTAACTAAAGATGCCATTCATGGATAGCATATCCAAGAATTGTGGTAATTGAGGCATTATTACCTCAGCTACAGCTGTCCGATGCGGAACGGCCCCTCAAAATTTGATTTATGCACTGAGAAAAAATTCGAAGGACATGGTTCGCTGCGGGCGTGCAGAGCGAATCAATCGTGTCATGTCCCGTAGGGATCCGACAAGAACTGGGGGCAGGGCGGCTGTTATACCGAAAACTTCCCAAAACAGAAAAAAATTGGCCGCGCCCTAAGTTCCGCAAAGAGCTTTAAGTACACGAATCCGCTTCGATTAATATTAAGCAAAGTCTAAATAATAGGATAATAATTATAAGTCCAACAACAGTCCGACCCGAAATAGTTCAATGTGGCAAGCTCTTCACGCCGAAAACTTGTGGGCCATCGCCCACAACGACGGCGAGAAAAAGTACTCTCCACCCCTGGAGACAACAAAATCTGTATTTATCGCTTCCCGTAAGTTCCAAAATAAGGATTGACAGAAATTGACCTGCCAGTAGTGAGCGTGGTGGGTCGCGAAGAGTTTGTGGGGTTGAGGCCATTCACGAAGCGCGGGCCGCCTTTGTTTGCGCCTGAGTAGGATGCAGAGTGAGATTTTTGTACTGCACAATTGGATTTGCGTACCGATTATTGGGTCAAACCCGACATTGCCGTGAACGAAACTATCCGTCGCGTACCCGTTGAGCACAAAACATTGTTGGAGTTGATTACTCTCTCACTTGGTGTTATCGGCCCAGAAGCGTTGCAGGAACTGGAACCCTTTACTAATATCTGACTGCGAGGTACGAGTAAGTATTTTTGCGGTGTCTCAGGCTGTTTATAATAGACTACCTGATACGAGACTGTTCGGAATGTTTAGCGTACATAACGGAATTATGATTTGAAAACGAACCAAAGGCAAGCCCGCGTTCGGTTTTGGTCCTATGCGACGATGCTTCATCTCTGGTAACTGTCAATACACGGATGGTCAGTTCATTTTGCGACAATTCTTTTCCGACGGTTCAACTAGCCTTCGGGTCCGTACGGAATTCCACCTCTCATGATATGATGGCTGCTCGAATTGCTCTCTGGCAGCCCAAGGTCAGCGCGAGGCCGCGTCTTCCGTATATGCGCAGAAAATGGGCATCTTTGAACAGTAAACGTCCGTTCTCCCGCTCAATTTGTAGTGGAGACTTACTTCGTCTGGTCAGTGGTACTCGCCACTGACTGTCCCCGCTTTGCATACGTGAAGTCATTATTTCGGGTTGGATCTGCACCAAGGGCCGGGTCATCGAAGAGTGGCGCCAGGAAGACCGGTGCACCCTATTCTCAAATCAATAAATAGGTCTGGGCCAGGAATTATTCGCTCGAAAGACGACTCACGCTCTTCCACCTGCCTATCATCCGCGCCCCAAGGAGATCCGAGCCCTGTTGCTGCGTCCGAATCCCCGGTGCGCGGATCGGATTATCCGTCACAAACTTGTTGAACTCGGGGACGAGCTGCTTCAGTTGGCGGAACACGAGGAACGAGCCATCTTTGGCCCACGAAGGGCGGGTGACGCTGTCGCCGGTCTCGCCTAAAATTATTTCTCCTGCAGGCTCTATCAGTCCCCTGCACTATGTCCTGCGCGTCGCTTGTTTCACCTGCGGGGACCACTGCCTGGCCTAAGGAACGAGTTAGATATAATGAAGTGTCGGTCAAGAGGACTAAGCCTGACCCGGGAGCGGGCTCTGGAAGCCTTTTACGGCTGGATTAGAAATTCCATCGAGGTAGCCGAAATCTGCTGGGCCGTAAGCACAATGTTTAAGCACTGATAAAATACTTGCGCTCGTGGCCTTGCTCTGAACCCGGACGCGCTGCTCCTTGCAGCCTGTAGATCTCAGTGATACTATTTCCAAGGGCGGTCTGCACATTATGTAGCTTGGTGTTGATATTGTCGACAGTGTCTGACGCAAGCAGGATGACACCATGGATCCTCGTACCGACGAATTGAGGGACCCAATTTTGTGTACCCGGATCGCCAAGGTTTCCGTTATCCGCAGCCTGACCGCCAGCGAAAACGGAATCGCCGAGCGACTCGGTTAAGCCTAAGGCAGTGAGACCAGACTGGGAGAAGGCGATGTTGAGAGCGGTCGCGGGCTGCGCGGAGATATTGAGCAACTGGGTGGTGGTCGTGATGAGAGGCAGAATGTCCGACTTGAGCCTCCTCTTGAAGGTCTTGGCATTAGCGATGCCGAAGAAGAAGAAGAGCTCCTTGTTCTTCTTCATCCCAATCCTGTATGGTGAAATTAATGCCAAACGTGAAATATTGGAAAAGTAGCTTACAGTATGTCGCCCTGGATGTTTTTCAAGTTCAATCCGGCCGCCTTTGCCGCCGCATTGGCTGAATGAATGGTCGGAAGGTCTGGGAAAGCAGGGGGATCTGGTCCCAACCTAGTCAGCTCTGACTCGAAGTGAAACGATCGGCGAAAGAATTCACTGATCAGCATAGATTTTTTCCTCCTTGGTTGTAAAGATCGATGGTCCTTGACGCTAACAGCAGAGACGAGTCCTGTGAACAGAGCCAAATAAGTGAGCGTGGGGATGACATTGAGCTTCATTCTTTGGATGGGGTAGTGGGCATCTTCTTAGAGCTGGCTTTTATAGCCTTTCCCATGTAGACTGGAAATGGAAGGGCAGTAATTTGCAGGCGCCTCTCCGCCCAAAGTTATGGGAATTGCTGACATGTTGTTTCAGTTCCTGGCGACGTATCCCAGATAAGAGAGCTGTGGAACGTGCGACCTTACTTAATATACTATCACTGTAAATGCATTAACAAGTAATTGCCATTTAGAACCCAGAACTCGGTCAACTGACAGCAGTTAGTAACAATTACAAGGCTGGAAAACATTTTGACATGCAGTTCGGGATCTGGCATCGAGAAACGTCAGAAATGGGTCATATGGCGAAGGTCGGAGGAGCGCAAAGGGCCATCGAATTACCTGGTATATAGCATTGCTACGCGGATAAAAATCGACGCCGATTGGACCCGGAATCGTTCATGCCTCCGAGTCGGAGATCCATGATTTACCTGCAAAAACTTGAGGGCTCCTTGCTGGGCGAGATAATCCTCACACGTTGTATGTAGCACGGTCGGACCAAAAAAGACTTTCTTCGATACCCACGGGCCAGAATCGTGCGCGGCACGCCAAAGAGGTCGGGGAATGCCGTATGATATGCATCTGTTATTACCGGCCCAGATTTGCGGGATCCATGACCGCCGAAATCAATCTAAATATTGAGAACAGTGGCGCTGCAGTGCGGTGTGGACTCGCCTCCGCAAGCTGAAAGGGTATACCTCAACTTAAAATGTCCTTGGGGAGCGGGAACCAGAAATATGGGCTTGCATCGCGCCAACGGCAACCAGTTGGAATAAACCTGAAAGAGGTGGGAAATAAACGACCAATGAACGACGTCGTCATGATCATGACTCATCGCTATATTTGGCTTTGTAGCTCGAGTGGCAGTGCTCATCTCTTTGCGTCAGCTTCAAGCTCCTTTCAAGTTCTCTGAGTCTCTCCATTGGAAAATCGTGTTAGGTCTCGCTCGAGACTTGTTTCATACCCACTTCGTGTGCGAACCCCGTTATCACCTGGTTATTACCTGCTTGCTGGGCCAAGTCTGGGCACAAGGGCCTATCATCTGATGGTAGGCAACCATCCGACTCTTTCCCTCACTTGACAAGTTTTAATATAAACCTCTATTAGTCATTTGTTAGTATGACCCGAGCTCTACATTTGACACTTCACTGACAACATCTTAAAACCCCGCGCGTACGGGCATTTGTTTCATTATTGCCATATTGTGACCGAAAGATGGGTAGGGACCACATTAATATCTATTATCCTTCATGTTCTTTACTGTGCCACATTGGACTTGGCGGCAGGAAACCCATGGCAACTCGTGAAACATTCCCTTCCCTTGGACCTCTATCGGTGCACCCGTGGACATGTTGCCCTTGTACTGTATCAAAGTTTTTGTTCTGTCGGAAGTATGCTATTTTCCCGGTAACACCGCAGAGAACCTGGATCATGAACACGAAGTACGACTTCCGACTTTTCCAATCACGCTGTTACCTACTGACCTTGTTCGACATCTCTTTAAATTTCCCCACCCTTATCTGAGAGATGCGACGCTCAATCTATGTGCCCTTGTCAAGCTTTAATGTGGGAAGATGAAGATGTATGATGGCAGCAGTCCAATTATCTGAGTCCCTCCGGAACTCTGGCCGGACAATAGCAGGTGCAGAGGTTCAACAACAATCTGACCAGGATTAGTGTATGTAATGCGGCTTCACACTGAAAACATGTGGGCCATCGCCGACAATGACGGCGAGAAGAAGTACTCTCCACCCCTGGAGACAACGAAATCTGTATTTATCACGTCCCGTAAGTTTCAAAATCAGGATTGATGCGAAAATGAACTTGCCAGTAGTGAGTGTGGTGGGGTGCGAAGAGTTTGTCGGGTCGAGACCGTTCACGAACCGCGCTCCGCCTTTGTTTGCGCCTGCGTATGATGTCGGGTGAGATTTGGCTACTGCACAAGTGGGATGCGTACCGATTATTGGGTCAAAACCGACATTACCATGGACGAAGCTATCCAAGGCGTAAGCACAAAACATTGATTAGAATTGACTACTCACGAGGTGTTATCGACCCAGAGACGTTGCAGGAACTGGAACCCTTTGCTAATATTTGCCTGCGGGGTACCAGTGAGCATTTTTGTGGTGTCTGGTTATGAGAGACTACCTGATACGAGACTGTTCGGAATGTTCAGCGTTACGTAGCGGATTTAAATTTTGGAAACGGACCAAAGGCAAGCCCGCGTTCGGTTTTGGTCCTGCCCGACCATGCTTCATCTGGAGTAACTATCCAATACACGGGTGGTCAATTGATTCTGCGGCAATTCCTTTCCGACGGTTTATGTAACTAACCTTCAGGCCCGTACGGAATTCCACCTCTCATGATATGATGGCTGTTAGTCTCTGGCAGCCCTAGGTCAGCGCGAGGCCGCGTCTTCCGTATGTGCGCAGAAAATGGGCATCTTTGAACATTAAACACCCGTTCTTCCCCCAAAATTGCAGTGGAGCCTTACTTCGTCTGGTTCGCGGTACTCGCCACTGACTGTCCCGACTCTGCATAAGTGAAGTCGTTATTTCGGGTTGGATCTGCACCGAGGGCCGGGTCGTCGGCGAATGGCGCCAGGAAGACCGGTGCGCCCTGTTCTTAAAATCAATAAATCGGGGCCGGGAGTTCGATTCGCTCTGAAGACGACTTACGCTCTTCCACCTGCCTATCATCCGCGCCCCAAGGAGATCCGAGCCCTGCTGCTGCGTCCGAATCCCCGGCGCGCGAATCGGATTATCCGTCAGAAACTTGTTGAACTCGGGGACGAGCTGCTTCAGTTGGCGGAACACAAGGAACGAGCCATCTTTGGCCCACGAAGGGCGGGCGACGCTGTCGCCAGTCTCGCCTAGAAGTATTTCCCCTGCAGGATCTGTCAGTCCCTTGCACTATCTCCTGCGTGCGGCTCGTTTCACCTGCTGGGACTACCGCCTGGCCTAAGGAACGAGTTAGAGACGATGAAGTGTCGGTCAAGAGAGACTAAGCCTGACCCGGGAGCGGGCTCTGGAATCCTTTTACGGCTGGATTAGAAATTCCGTCCAGGTAACCGAAATCTGCTAGATCGTAAGCACAATCTTTACGCTCTGATAAAATACTTGCGTTCGTGGCCTTGCTCTGAACCCGGACGCGCTGCTCCTTGCAGCCTGTAGATCTCAGTGATACTATTTCCAAGGGCGACCTGCACATTATGTAGCTCGGTGTTGATATTGTCGACAGTGTCGGACGCAAGCAGGATGACACCATGGATCCTCGTACCGACGAATTGAGGGACCCAATTCTGTGTACCCGGATCGCCGAGGTTTCCGTTATCCGTAGCCTGACCGCCAGCGAAAACGGAATCGCCGAGCGACTCGGTTAATCCCAAGGTATTGAGACCAGACTGGGAAAAGGCGATATTGAGGGCGGTCGTGGGCTGCGTAAAAATATCGAGCAGCTGGGTGGTGGTCGTGATGAGAGGCAGAATGCCCGACTTGAACCTTTCCTTGAAGGTCCTGGCATTAGCGATGCCGAAGAAGAAGAATAGCTCCTTATTCTTCTTCATCCCGATCCTGTACGGTGTACGGTTAGATTAATGCCAAACGTGAAATATTGAAGGAGTATACATATACTTACAGTATGTCACCCTGGATGTTGTGTAAGTTCAACCCGACCGCGCTTGCCGACGCATTGGCTGAATGAATGGTCGGAAGGCCTGGGAAAGCAGGGGGGTCTGGTCCAAACCCAGTCAGCGTCGACTAGAAGTGAAACGAAACGGCGGAAGAATTCACTGATCAGCATAGAATTTTTCCTCCTTGGTTGTAAAGATCGATGGTCCTTGACGCTAACAGCAGAGACCAGTCCGGTGAACAGAGCCAGATAAATGAGTGTAGGGTTAGCATTGAGCTTCATTTTCGGGTGGGATAATGTCCATCTTCTTAAAGCTGGCTTTTATAGCCTTTCCCATGTACAGCGGAAAGGAAGCGCCGAAGTTTACAGCCGCCTCTCCGCCCCGGGTAATGGAAATGTATGGCATGTTGTGTGAGTCTTTGGCGACGTTATCCCAGATAAGAGATCTGCGGAACGCGAGACGCTGATGCGCTGTCACAGTAAATGCGTTAAAACAAGTAGTTGCCATTTAGAACCTAAAAGTTGGTCAACTGACAGCTTCAGGACCTGGCGTTGAGAGACGTCAGAACTCGGTCTTGTGTTATGGCGAGGTTCGGGGGACGAATCATTATTGCTAGTACGCGGATATAGCCTGAGACAATTGGACCTGGCATCGTTCATGCCTCAGGGTCGGAGATCCATGATTTGCCTGGAAAGGGTCGGGAAAGGGTCTCATAAATTGGGCGCCAGGCGATATAATCCTCACACGTTGTATGGAGTACGTCGACGGTTTATTTTACGTCGACCAAATGCCGTATGATATGGATCTGTTGTTACAGGCCAAGTTGCGCGATCCATGACTGCTTGATGACCGCCAAAATCAATCTAAATATTGAGAATGGCGCTGCAATGCGGCCACTGGCATGGACTCGGCCTCCACAGGCTGAAAGGATATACAGTACCTCAAGTTAACCTTGCATTGCGGCAATGGCAAACCCGTGGAATAAACCCTGAATAAACCTGAAGGTGGGGAATGCTTGGGGAACGACGTCGTCATGATCATGACTCATGCTATGTTTGGCTCTGTGGTGACTGGCACCTGAGTGGCAGTGCTCATCTCCTGCGATGTCAACTTGTCCTTCAACTTCAAGCGCTGGGCCGCTGGCTGAGTCTCTCCTGTGGAAAATTGTGTTATGTATCTATAGCTTTGAGCCTTGATTCTACCCAACTCTTGTGCGAACCCATGTCGGTTATTTACCTCTTCCTGGGCTTCTCAAGGGCCTCTATCTGATGGTAGGTAACCATCCGCCGACTCTTTCCCTCACTTGACAAGTTTTAAGATAGACCTCTACTAATCATTTAGTGGTCTGACCGGAGCCCTGCATCTGTCATTTCGGACAACTTCTTCAAACCCCACATTTACGGACATTTGTTTCATTCTTGCCACTGCCAGATTGGACTCGGCGGCAGTGACTGGTGAACCTTCCCTTGCCTTGGACCTCTATCGGTGGAACCCATATAAATATTACCTCTGCATCAATTTCTCTGTTCTGTCGGCCGTATGCTACTTTCCCGGTAGCACCGCGGAGAACCTGGATGATGAACACTAAGTATGTTTTTTTTTCAATCACGCTGTTATCCTCCTAACTTTGTTCGACATTTCTTTAGATTTCCCCACCCTTGTCCGAGAGACATGATGCTCAATCTATGTGCCATTGTCAAGCTTTCACGTTGAGAAGATGAAGATGGATGATGGCAGCAGTCCAATTGTCCAAGTCCCTCCGGAACTCTGGGCGGACAATAGCAGGCAGTGCAGAGGTTCGCGCATCCTCATCCCTCTTCATACCCTCCTCCGTTAAATCTTATTTCTGATATTAGGAATATTCGAAGTGTGTGAAGCGCTATCTATAAGAGCGTACTGCGACGCAAGTCTAATTTCGTTCAAGCGAGCCAATGGCCATAAGTGGCGTCGACGAACATATATTTGCCACGATACACCTTCCAGCTCCATATCCCGACAAGGAAGGGTGTACATAAATATGGCCTGGGGGGAACTAGATAAATCCTCAAGGATTGTCGCCAGCGCTGACCGACCCGCCAGTTATCCTACGCCTTTCAGGCCATCACCTCGTCATCATGTCTTCACCACGTTGTGTACGCTCGGACTCCCCAAGCGCTCCAGCTCTACTAATGGCCTAACCCCGAGCATCGCCCGCGGTCGGGCCCGTCCGACATCGCAGTCGCTTCCCTCATTGACCTCCTCCTCGCCCATCCCATCATTCATCTCTTCAGCTTGGGGCCCGTTCTCCAGCAGAAGCAGGCATTGCAATCCAGTGGCTCATTCTCTCCGAGGCTGCGACCCCTCTACTCCCCTGTCGGCTGTAATGATGACCGTATTGGGTCGCCTCACTCTAGTGCTACACCGACGACCGTCATATCACAGTGCGGCGTCTCGCTTTCGCTCCAAAGGACCGACAGCTCCACGTTTATCCGTATCCTTCTGAAATCGAAGCTGTTACTCTCTCGCATCTAACTTAGCGGGCGACGCTCCCCGTTGTCGGCATCTTCGTTCCCAGTGGACTGGCAGCAATCCGACTGACCCGAGTAATGGACATCATTCAGACGCTCAGACGTGAACTCTGGGTCTACCCCCTGTATGTCTCTGGTGTCCCTCCGGGCTCAAAGGACCAATCCATTGCGATAATTATAGCTGGCTTCCAAGAACACAATATGCTTACATAATCCTTTGATTTCTCTCCCAGCTACCAATGTACCATTGGATGCGCCCTCCCTGCCTGCCTCGAGCACAAAGGAATGTCCCTGTCGACCCCGCAATTGGGTTACAACTAGATCCGCCGATGATGGCTGTCAGCGGTCTGACATCGCCGTAATCATCTATCCTCCCGAGGACAGTCGGTGCTTAGCCAGGCAGACCTCTGAGTCCGTATCTCCATACCCCTCGGTTCATGCTGTCTGCCACCCTCACCTAGCCACGTCCCGACGTTTCCGCCGTGTGCATGTCGGAAGCAACTCATGTCCACCCGGTCGGGCTGAAGCCTGCAGCTCGTGGTATAAATGCGGGAGTTGGGTCTGCGATTGAAAACATCCACATCCCTCATCCTCCGTCGTATACACGCGTCACCGAGGTCAGACGCCTCGCACATGTCCACGACGCGCTTGAGGGCCGCCTCCGCACCTCAGCGCGCTTTTTTCCGCTACCGGTACGGCTCTCGATGAGACCCTGTCTGGGACGCGCCTGTGCTGACACAAACCACAGCGAGATGCTGCGCGAGCCGTTTGCAGAGTTCCTGGGTGTCGTGATTCTCGTCCTCTTTGGCGCGGGCGTGAACTGCCAGGTCCTCCTGTCCTCCGTGCCCGGCGTCGCGTCCGCCCCCAAAGGCGTGCGTGCTGGATTTAACGGGCGGCTGGCAGTCAAGCTGATTTCTCTTGAAGGAATACCTGTCTGCCTTGCTTTGGTGGGCCGTGAGCACTTCGACGGGTAGCTCCAGCTATCATACTAACTCTCGCGTATAGGTTGGCTTGGCTCTCGGCGTCTGGGTCTTCGAGCGGTATTTCTCCTGCTCACATTAACCCTGCTGTGTGTCCCCCTTGCGTACGGCACGTCTCGTCAAATGACTTTCTTTGTCCGCACTAGGTGACGCTCGCGATGGCGACCTGGCATGGTTTTTCCGTGGAAGAAAGTGCCTGTTAAAGCATGTGCGTCGCCGTTCCTAGGCATCGACTTAGGGACATCTACACAGGGGTTTCATCTTGGCGCAGACGCTCGGGGGCTTCATCGCGCCGCGCTCGTTTACGCCAACTACTCCCACGCATCGACGTCTTCGAGGGCGGCGTGGGCGTGCGCACCATGAAGACTGCCGGCGGCTTCGGCGAATAGCGGTGCGTCCCTGTCCCCCACCCGCCCCCATACGCTGACGCGCCGCAGCTCGACTACCTCCCCTCCGGGTCCGCCTTCTTCTCCGAAGCCTTGGGCACCGCCGTGCTCGTGCTCGTTCATCCTCGCGACGTCGGACGCAGGCAAGGGCCCCGCCGCGCCGCCCCCAGGCCTCCTTCCCGCTCGTCGTCTTCCTCACCCTCCTCGCATCAGCGCCGCCCTCGGGATGCAGACCGGCTTCGCGCTGAACCCCGCGCGCGACTTTGGCCCGCGGCTCCTCAGCGCGGCGGTCGGGTACCCCGCGGCCGTGTTCAGCTACCGGCACCAGTACTGGCTGTGGACGGGCATCCTGGGGCCCGTGGTGGGCGCGCAGGCCGCGGCCGCGTTGTACGACGCGTTCCTGTACACCGGTGTCGATGGTATTTTTAGCAGGCTGTAAGTGTCCTCGTTCTTCCAGTGATGCTGGGATAAAATTTAATTTGAGAGTTGAAGGACGTCTGCGGGCACGAGCAAGCTGGGAGCGACGAGGCTAATGCAGATGTGGTTTAGTTTTGTTTCACGACTATACACAATTACGATCTGTACCGGCTATGGATTAGACTATGATTTTAGATCTTGGCCTGACTCGGGACTGCAAGTTCTAAACGGCGAGGAGATGCTTTAGAGATAAATGTAGGCGCGAAAAAAACTGATTCAGCGCTAAGCACGAAGTTTTTTCTGGGACAACTACTGGTTGCGGTGCCAACTTTTGCATTAGTTCCTCCCGCTCCTTCTCCCGCTCCTTCGCCGCCGCCCTGGCGAGCGCGGGGTGCTTCTTCTCCCACTCCTGCCTCCGTTTCTCCTTCGCCTCCAACGCGGCCTTCTCCACCGCCTCGTGCAGCGCGCGTCCCGCCGTGCGCTTCCGCGCAAACTCCTCCTTCTCCACCTTGCGCCGCGCCTCGGCCCGGATGGCCTTGCGCCGCGCATCCAGGTCCGCGCGCTTCGCGGCGAGCTCGTCGCGCGCGCGGTGCGCCTTGCGCTTGCTCGCTTTCATATGCGAGAAGTCGTAGACGATCACGCGGGGCGGCGGCGGGGGCTTCGCGGCGCGCACCGCCGGCGGGCGTGTGGCTTTCCACAGCCACACGATCGTCTCGACGGGCTCCGCCGCCGCCGCCGTGCTGCTGCTGCAGCTGCTGCTTCGACAGACGCACACCCGGGCGGGCCTTCACCTCCACGACGGGTTTTTGCACCACGAGGCGCTTCTCGCGGAAGTGCTGCACGTACTGCTCGCCCGCGATGATGGGGAGTATCCGGTGCTTGAGGAACCTGAATAGAATGAGCGATCGCCTGCGAGGCTTCCGGTATACACACGATATCGAGCGCACGGGATGGTGCGGATGTGGCGGGGCCGGCGGGGGGTTGCGGCGTCCTCCCCTCCGGCCGTAAGTGATCTCGGGAATGTCATCGTCGGACTTCTGGGTCGCAGCAAAGGTCGGCGGGGGAGGCTCCCGGATCGCAAGCCTGAATATGTCGGTGGTGCTGAGGCCAATTCGGACAGCGTCGCGCGCGATGACTTTGCGCACAATTTTCAGGCCTTCGCGCAGGGCCACGTTAGTGCGGGCCACCGGCACCAGCCATGGGTAGGACATCCCGCTGCAGCCTGTAGCAGCGCGTTAGCTTGGTCCTACCGAAACGACGAGGAACGTACGGGGAGGAAAGTAGAGGATTGATATTCTTTGTTTGGACGTCACGGTTGGCACCAAATTGGGACTAGTACTAAGTATTTCATTTCGGAGGCTGGCGCAGAAACATGTAGGGTGTGGGGGCTACAACTAGGTAATAGTAGAATCACAGAAAGACAAGGGAGTGTTGATACAGGTACGTAGATTGATCCTGAGATGCATTGCAGTGTCGTGTCATGAGCAGAGAAAAAAAAACAATCCATCTACCCCACCCGCGCCGTGTAGTCGCGCCACAGCGCGTCCACGAACGTCTTGTCCGTCTGAAAAGCACGTAAGAAATCAGTGTGGTGTCCGTAATGCAACGGCGCCGAACTCACATGAATGAGCGTCAACACCTCCCGCACAAAGTCGTTGCGCTCCATATGTGCCGCCGGCCTCTGCGCCTGCGCAGAAATCGTCGCGACGACGGACGCCCTCACCCGCGCCGGGTCCAAGCCCTTTGCTGCAGAACTACTCCCCGCCCCCATCGGCGGCCGCGCAGTCGTCGGCGTCTCCAAAACCGGCGGCGGCGTTAGCCCAGGAGGCCGCACCGGCCCCGTGTCCTCATCTTCAAGCGGCGGGCTCGCCGACGCAGACCTCGAGGACGGCGCTTGCGGCCGGGCATTCATCATCTGCTCCACATTCGACCTATCGAGGATCTGGAACAGCCGCGCGACCTCATCCGTGCGCTCACGGTCGGTCTGCTGCGCGTACCGCGCCTCCGCCTGGCGCTTGCTCGCCGCCTCCTGCGCCGCAAGCTCTGCCCACTGCGCCCGGCGCCGCGGGTCCGGTTCAAGCTGCTCCTCCGTCATCTCCTCCACGGCGCGCAACGCCTCGAGCTCCGCCGCCCGCCGCCGCGCGCTCCCGCTTCCCCTTCTTCCGCCCTTTGCGCTCCCGCCCGCCGCCCTCCGACGACTCCGGCTCGCGACCCCGCCGCGCGAGGGCTGCACGGAACGCATCGGGGTCGCTCAGCGCACGCGTGTCTGCAAAGTCGAGCTCGACAATTTCTCCGTCCTCGAGCGCGTCGGCCGTGTCGTCCACGGGCTGCCACAGCTGGGTCGCTGCCGCGAATGGCGACGTCGCTACTTGCGATGAGGGCGGAGGTCGCGCGGGCGTCGAATGCCCGTTCACGCGCGGCGTCGCGTCCCCGTGCGCCCTTCCCTTGCCGTTCACCTTCGCCGCCCCACCATTCACTACCACAGGGGGATTCCGCGGCGGCGGCACGCTCAACAGCGGCCGGCCCGCGCTCGCGCCCGCGGCCTGCAGCTCCTGGTCCAGCTCCGCCTCGGGATCCAGCACGGTGCTGCCCTCCGACATGCCTTCCGATGCGCGCTCGTGCTCGTTGTCGCCCTCGCGCGAGCTGCTCGACGCCGCGGCCGACGCTGTGCGCGGGGGTGGCAGGCCCAGCAGCGACGTGATAACCTCGTGGTTCAGGATCTGTGGAGACGGCGTCGGCGCGTGGATCGGCACGGGCGGAGGTGTGGGCGTCGCGGACGCGAATATGGAGTCGAGGAGCGGGATGCCGCTGCGTGAATTTGGTGGCGGCGCGTCGTTATCGCCTGCGTCCAGCTCCGCGCCGCCGAGGGCGGCGAAGAGCGATGCGACGGTCATGGTGGATGTTGACCGTGACTTCGTTTGGGTGGGGGAGGGGGTGGCGAGGAGACGGACGCAGGGGCGGTATTGAGGCGGGCGAAAAGCTTGTCAAGCTCAGAAGCGCTGCCACTTGGGAAGGAACGGTCGAGCTCGTTGTCGCCCGACGCTGCGTCGTCTGCACGCAATTCAAGTCAGCCGTGCAAAAAATGTATCATCAGGACTCACGAGGTTCTGGTGGGGGCGACGGTGACGTCGTGCGCAGGTGCGGATTCGGAGGTGGTGGCCGGTTGGGGCCATACCGAAACTGCTCGGGGTACGGCACATTGCGCTTGATGTACGAGTGAAGCCTGGCTCAGTAAGCGTGTGTACCTAAAAAAGAAAAGCAGACAAGTGGCTCACCGCATCATGACATCAATCATGGGCTCGCGCGCGTCGGTGGGGAACATCCACAGGCCGACGGTGTTCTGGCGGCCCTTGTCACCGTCGAGCAGCTTATCGAGGTTAGGGATGGAGTATACGTCCGAGAACTTCTCCGGCGGTTCGTCGTGCGCACTAAGTATGTGCGACAGGCGGCGGCTCGTAAAGTCGGGGTACGACCTGAGCATGAGGTACGTCCCGTGGATGCCGGTCACGTCCTCGGGGTACAACCGCTGGATGTAGTCGTCCATGCCCATGCGGTTGAGGATGTAGAATCCGTACGGCGGGTAAGCGTCCCTGCGCGCGCCCGTTAGTTAGAGATTCGATTTATTTTGGGTGGCAAGTATTTACCGCTCGTACAAGAACATGCTGCCCTCGAAGCCGTTCTTCTCCCAGGTCGCGCCGTTGTGGTGGTACACGCATACATG
>JARGYA010001168.1:0-20610 GCA_029204335.1 Mycena vulgaris
AATGGTGGAGAAACAGGTGAAATGGCCTCTCGGCATTAAGAAAATGATGTTCTCACCCTCCGGCGCGCGATCAAACGAGACACAGCTTTCGATCAACGCAACATTCCGCCTCAAAATTAAAAATTTGGCATAGATGGGCGTCAGGGGTCGTAGTCCCTCCCCCAAGTCAAGTTCTTAACATTTGGTATTATTCATGCATATATTTGGCAAGTGCCCAGGTTCCTAGTGTGCCCAGGTTCCTAGTCAGAGATAGTAAATGTAGTGCCACCTTGCGTGACCGATACGTCCCGCTAATGAAAACCCGTTAGAATGCTGGGTGGGTTCTAAAGAAGCGGTCGAATTCTGCTGCGATGGCGCTCGTGCTCGCCATTTCCGCCCAGAAGAAAAGGTCCTGACGCTGTGAGGCTTTTTCGGCGCGGGCCGGGGTATTTGATTGAGGTGTCGCGGCCTGGAGCGAAAAATGACCAGGCTAGATTTACACACAAAGCAGCATGTTTTCAGTCATTCTGAAACAATCTGGTTGGAGCGGAATCGGAGTAGAACCCACACCAGTTAGAATATGTAGTACCAAAATATTAAAGTTATAGGAAGGTCGGGGGAAGGTGAACGGCTTGAGGTACACTGTGGCGTGATTGAGATTGGGTTCAATCATTCTAAGGAAGGTAGCTGCAAGAGAACTCGATTTTGAACGATGAGATTCGAAACAAGGACTTCAAATTTCGGCGGGAGAACAATATCCGGGGACCTGCTGGACCGGATTAGATGGAGACAGAATACCAGAGAGAGTATTGTTTACATGCCTTGTGTGGGAAGGATTGTTTGTACGGGTAGGCTCTGGGAGAAAACTACTGGCCTATGTGTAGAATGTAAGAATGATCGATATCAAAGAGTACTTAAAATCAATACCCAACGAGGCGTTATTCCCAGCAGCAGATGTGGGAAATGGGATACCGTTTCCAACGCTCAGGTCGATGCCGAAAATAAGGTTGAGTATGTACGTTGCTCCAGCCAGTGCTAGGAGTATGGGTCCGTACTATCAATCGTAGGCGGTGTCAAACACTTTGAGAAGCGGAGAAAACATCGGCCGTATCCAAGCTAAGATAGCTTCACTGTCTTTGCCCAACCCCTCTTTCCATAGCGCTCCGACGAAAGCGTAAAGGCCGTCAACCGCCTGTCCGTAGTTCTCGACGAGCCTCTTATCGAGCTTGTACATTACAGCGTGTATGACCTCGGGAGAACGTAGGACGGCTTCATTGTCTGAGACGACGGGTTTAGGGGTGCTGGTGGTTTTACACAGAGCGACTCACCGACGCAAATCCGGGCGGTTTGTTCAGGAAGTTTTCCTTGCCTATCAGAAAAATGACAAAGTTTAGTGCAAGGTTCAGATCTGAACTTCAACAAGTGAGGTACGAGCTTCATGTTGAAGCGTCTGTCTACGAGAGACTAGATCTGAACAGGCTACATATCTCGGCGGTCTTGGCGGCCTTCCACCGGTCCCACCAGTTCCGGCCCCTGGCACGCCAAGTTGAAAGCATGTCCCTGGATCGCAAACAATCGGTCGACTTGGATCGGGGTCGATAGAAGGTCCGTTCCAAACTCGTACATAGTGTAGCCGTTGAGAATTCGGTTTGTCAGCATCCGGAGTAGTGCCAGCGTTCGAAGTAGTCGATTGAGGCGTTGAGCCAGTGGTACGGGTTACAAGGCGTGTGTTCAGAAAATATACAAGGGTGTGGTACATCAGGCAGTTCTCGTGGCCGGGGTGGTCACGTCACGGTTCAGAACGGCCGGGGTACTAAGAGGGCTCAGATCATCATCCGAAGCCTAGTCAGATTCGGAGAGTATCTGTGAGGGAGCTCGATCTTGAACCGAGAAAAGCCAGGACTTACAGCGCCCCGGGATATCTGCTGCAGGATGGTTTTCAGCGGGTTCATATTAGACGAGTGCGGAAAGAGGAGTGTTTGGTTTGCCTTGGGGGGCGACGTGGCAATGTCTGATATCGGTACATATCATTCAAATCTTGCAATACTATGTGAGGCATACAAAGATCCTGGATGACCCCAGAAGAAAAGACATACCCTGCTCGACGCGCCTTCAGGCACCAGATCTCGGAAGGGGGAAAGTGGGCACATGAGAGCTGCAATTAAAATTTTGTCAGGGCATTGGTCCAAGGGCTGTGGTGCACTTCACACGTACTAGGAAAGCTATTCGCGCCGGCTGTCCTTCGGAGCGGAAGGGACATCGGCTCCAGCCAGGCTACCAACTCTTCTATGCTCTCATCGAGCACTTCCATCCATACGGCCCCGGCGACCGCGTAGAATGCCCCGCCGGTGATCTTCTTGGCGCTCGACTTTCCGTTGAGCTTGTGCATGATGCCATGGATAATCTCCGGGGAGCGGATGAATTCCTCCACAAACTAACCAGACGTCTTGATTGCAGTCCACGGTGAAGACTCGGGAGCGACTCACCGACACCGATCCTTTTGGTTGATGTCCCCGCTTCAAGTCGTCCTCGCCCATAATGTGCGTGGCATGCTCGAATTTGGCCTGTCCAACAGCAATATAGACGTTGCGGTCATGTACTTAGCTTGCCGGGGAACTTCAATTGCCACTCGTCGTCATCCTCAACTTGTTCCACACATGGTTCCACACGCTGTCCGGTAAGGACGGCGGGGGGAGGGGGTTGTATTGATTGCTGGCAATAAATCTGAGAACGGCGAGTTTTAAAGCTCTTTCACGGGGGGGGTCGGCGGGCATTTTCTGTTACGTGAGGATGAGCACTCGATGAAGTCATGGGATGCAACGCACTCGGAAGGACACAGCCACTGACGCGTATCAGATTCAGAAGCGCATTCAAATCAATGCAGATCAATCCAAGATCAATCCTACCAAGGTCAAGTGCGATCGCGCAAAACATTGCTCAGCATCATGTTACTCAGGACATCGTGGTTTCTAGTGGGCCTGACGCCGTGCTCGATGCATCCCAGCGCATCCTTAAGTTTGAAAGCACAAAAAGATTTTCTTATTTCCGCGCATTTGCTTCAGAACGAGGAACGAGTGATGGAGTTTGTCAAGAGAGACTACGCATTTGCCACTGCCGGTAATCATGAGAGCTCATTCAGGGCCTCAGGCTATGGATTTCATGCGCTTGTCTACCATTTGACGTCGTTGACCCAGGGACTATCTCAAAAGCGTGCACTCTTAAATCCAGCCACTGTGCCAGCTTTTTTCCCATATCATGATAATCTATACACCCCATCCCGCTCTCTAATTTGGCATACACAGTCCTTTGAATCGGCCACTTCAAAGCACAAAAATCTTTTGCTTTGGATATCCTTGTAAAATGCGCTGAGTGCGAGCCCATCGTTACGGGCGCATTGCTCGTGGAGAATAGGAGACACTTGACGGTTACACGGTGGTGCTGAGGTGGGGACGGCATACGATGAGCACGCAATGCGGACGGGCGAGCCCGGGAAGCAAGCCCCCCCAAGCAAGTTGCTCCCATGTTGAAGTACGAGTTTACGGCCTTGGACGGAAGCCACCTGTCAAGTTGCAGCTCGCTCTATACTCTCGCCCGACACCCTCCTCGTCCACTCTATGTTTTCTAGCCGGTCTCACCTCGCCGGATGCATGCGATCGAGGCCAGGTAGAAGGCAGTCTGTGTTAAATGGCATGTTAAGAATCTTGGCAAATAAATTATGCGGAAGCTACAAAAGATGGGATATACAGGTTCAGCGGTATACAGGATACGGGATAACAGGCGGCGGGTTCTCGATAGGGGCGAAAGATCTAAAGAAACAAAAGCTATTAGCACCAGTACGTAAAGGCAAGCTCGCAAAACGCACTTAAGAGCTTGCATGTCAACCTGTGCCAGTTAAGCCGACGCGTCTCATACCTGAAGGAGGTAAAACTTACAGGAGATTTGAAAGCCATGAAGATATGCGAGTCATTGTGCGTGTCGACCGCTTCGCAGGCGTCGCAAAAGTCCACGCCGCAGTACGCGCAACGGAACCACACGCCCTGGATCCCCGACATGCAGCGGTCGCATACGGCGGCGGTGTGCTCCAGCGATGACAGATATGCTCGGGGATCCACCCCTGGAGGGGGACCGGGCGGCGTCTTGTATCTGTGCGGACAAGTATGTTAGATTGGGCAGCACGCAAATAGAGCGGTGACTGACAGCCTCGGGAGGAAGGCAAAAGGCGACACCAGCGGCCGCTGGACGGGCGCGGAAACTTAAAGAATATGTGTGACGGGTCGTGCACCGAATATGAGTGTTCCTCACAAGCGGCGCACTAGAAAGGGCTCAGCAAAGACCGGAGACGAAATCACAAGCAGACTCACCAAGCTGAAGCCCTGGGGCGAGGATGGGCAATTCGCGCACTGGTAACGAACTCCGACGATGTTCTGAAGGCATAGCGTAAGTTACATCATTTCCACAACACACGAATGACTGACATTTCCACATCCGTGGCAAAAGATATGGTGGTCCTCCTCCGCAGAAAGCCGCGTCCCAGACCCAACGACCGTTCGTGCGTAGGAGGAAACGACTGAGCTCGCTTTGGAAATCTTGGGCGGCTGGTGACCGACGTTTGCAGCATCTCGGCCCTGCCACAAGTGGATCGCTCTTCGACTAGCTGTTTGCACCTAGGTCCATGTAAGCAAGTGGTTGAGTGAATAGAAGAGACGAGTCACTTCGTCCGTTTCCAGCGGGTAAGGTATCTAGAAAGATTTCTTTTCAAGTTTTCCAGCACGAAAATCGGAAGAATTGGACGAACCTTGATCAAAATGTGTGACGAGTTATGGCCGCCATCGGAAGAATCCAGATTTCCTGGGAGACCAGCCGACTCACAGTTGGCGCATATATCAATGGCGTCACAAATGGCGCAATGGAAGCGCGCGCCAACGATATCGAGCATACAGCTACGACAGTTAGATGGATGAGTTATAGAATATAACGCTACTCACTGCGCGCATCGGACCCCAGGATGGGTTAGTGCTGAGGGAGGAAGAAAGATCACGACAGGGACAAGAAATAGACCACAGTGACATACATTTCTCGCCCTCTGGGCCTAGATCATGAGGGACGGACTCGAAGAAGTCACAGTCGCTATTAGACTGGACCGGCAGGTCTGGCACGACGAGGAACGCATGTGATGGGTGAAGATCATGCACTTGACTGTGTCTTCGTCAGCCCCAACTTCCAGCGTAAACTGTATCACACGAACCTGTAACATGCCCGACATAGATTGAACTTTTTGCATGACGCGCACTTGTAGCGGTGATGTGTCGTCACCGCCGCGCAGGTCGAGCACTCGTGTATCTGGTTCTCGTCTTGCTCTAGGTGCGCCGAAGAGTCAGTTCGGCAGGAGGAAGAGAAAGGAATACGCACCGACGTCCTCCCACCCGAGATGTCCCCACACCTTCTCGTGGTACGCGTGACGTGTTTGGCCCTTCTTCGGTGCCAGTCGCCGCCACTCCAACGCGCGCTGCGCGTCCTCTGGTGAAGATGGGCTCACACTCGGCGACGACGAGCCTGGCGGGAGTCCCGCCTCGATCGCATGCGTTACGCCCGCGTGCTCCAGGCAGCCAGAGCACAGCTCGTAACCGGGGTCGTCTCGCGCATGCCCCGGGGGAACGACGAGCGTCGTCTGCGAGCCAAACATGCTGAGCGCCGGCCCTGGATGCACTGGCAGCCGCGGAAGTGGCTTAAATTGCCGCACGGAGCCGGTGAGGGACTCGGTGCTCCCGCCGCCGCCCAGGAAGGTTCGAGATGACGATGCGGAGGTATCGTGGTGAAAGGGTCGTGGTGGGTAGGAGTATTCATGCTCGTGGTGGTTGTGGAAGTGCCCAGGGTGCTGGTGGCCTTGATGCTCTTGGAAGTTTCCGGGTCCGTGCCTCGGTCCCGGTCCCTGATAACCGAGAAAACCATGGCTCCCGTGGTCGTGTGCATGGAGACTTCTCCCCTTTCCTTTGTTGGATTGACTTGCCGGCTTTTTCTCCCCGCAGATGGAGCATACGTAGCGGATAGAGTCGAGGAGCACACCGCACTCGGAACAATCGGTCAGGGTCTCGGTGGGCGGGGGACCGAGGGGGAGGAACTGGAGAAGTTCCCGAGGAATCGATGGGTTGGACGTGTACGAATGGTCCGGGGAATGGTCATGAGCCTCGTGCTGGAAGGGATCCGTCGAAGGCGGCGGTTTGGGGCTCGGCTGAGGAGAGGCCGCCTGCTGGGCCGCAAGCCAATTGAGATGCCGGGAGGAGGGTCGCGGTTTCGGTTGATGCTGAAACTCATCCTGCGGCTCCCCGTTTGCCCCATCGTCGTAGTACCCCGAGTCGCGCGTCTGCGATGCAGAGGAGGAGGTGTACGAATAGTAGTACTTCCCCCGCGGGTCTTGCTCTAACGCCAACGCCCCGCCGAGGGGTTCCTCCTCTTCCTCCTCCGGTATTGAAGTAACACCAGACGAGACCGACGGCTCGGGCAGCGCCCCGAGCATGGACCGGATAGTCCGTGCGTTTTGATCGCGCAACCAGGCAGCCCCCCGATCGTTCTCGCGCAGATTCTCATATTGCACGCTCGAAGAATCATCTCGTATTGACTCTTCGAGCTTCAAGCGCTCAAACACAGCGGCTGGGTCCTCAGGAAGATTCGCTGCAGTTTTTCCTGCGTCATCGGAGAAGGGGTCGCTGGCACTGGACTGGAAACGCAGGGTTGTGCTGGGACCCGCCTGGGCATTCGATGGCTGTGATAGCAGGTCCCACGATTGCGCAGATGCCTGCGAGTCCCCATCGCGTATAGGCCTATCTGCGCGGGATATCGCGTCTCGGGAGCTGACGGTGATAGAGTCGTCGTCGAGGTCGACGCTGGGGGCACCAAACGAGAAGGACTGCTGACTGCCATTCCGATTCTTGTACTCCTCAAGGCTAGCCAGCGACGAGGTGTCGGACAGACTGGGCCCGTCATAGTCGACGGTGATGTTTACGCGGAGGGTGATTTTTCGGGTTCCGAAGCTGCGCCCCGACAGAATGGATGCAGCCGACGATAATGGTGGATCGTCGCCTCCGGCCTGGAAATACTGGATGGCTTCCGTGAGGTCAGAGTCCGTCGTGATGTCGGTCACTTCGCCATCGTCGTCCTTGTACGCTATTGCGTAGGATGTAGCATACAGCGAGAAGCACTGTTCCACCTAGACGACATTGTGAGAAGCTTGAAGCGCCAAATCTAGGAGCCTACCTTGTGGCGGAGAAGATCATAGCTGCAGTTGCGGGCAGACGAGAATGTGATCCGCTTGTTCCACCGGTCGAAGGTGCACTTTACGACGAGCGGGCGGTCAGGACGTTGACGATCCATGGCCACAGCTGCGCAAAAGGTTGGGCAATGTATAAGCGACTCTAAAGCTGTGCATGTCACGCCGACGCGCACACGTGATGAGAATTCAAAACTTCGCGTGAACGCGCGGAGGGGTTTTCCGGTAGAATGGGAGAGTAGTTGACGCGAGATCTCTGTGACTTGTGTCTAAAAGTCGTTTTAGCTGTCCAATATTCCAATTCTACAGACTGGCAGACGACACTTCGCCTTTCGCGGATTTTCGATAGTCCGTTTATATAACGGTTGACTATTTAGTGAGGTTACATTGTGTCAGGATCCACACATGTCGCGCCCCGTGTTCGATCGCATGCATATGTGGAGTCGATCGGGAGGTGTGAGGGGGGCGTGTATAGAGCTGTGAGCCCTATATTTGGGGAAGGATCGCAATCGATAAGTTCAATAGGTGTCGTTTGTTATTTCCCCGACCAAGGGGAGGAGCATCCGCTTGAAATTTGTAACGATGAACTGCTACAGCATGAGCATTTGTCAAGGACTTATATATTAGCTAAAGGCTTTTGCAGTTTGAAGTTGGCGGGAGAGGCAAGCCCGAATCCACAACCTTGAATTCTGAATGTGTGCCTTTCACGGAAATAAGATTTTTGAGGTTTCATCGGATACGTCGGTAATTCCGCCCAGATGTCAGTCCGGCCTCTTTGGCGCCAGAGTGGTCTTTTACCTATCATGTACTCTAATAAGCCGTTGCATGTCCACTGCGTCCGGGTTAAAGCACCCCGTATAAAGTGTTAATATGATTAATTTTGGGTTATTGAAAATAATACGGTCCGACTCTTACAGTGGAGCTGATCCTTCTGCTTCGACCTCCCGTCTTCAAAAATCACGCAATGGCTACTGGATTCTCGTACCCTTCACAGTGGTAGGCGGCGCCTGGCTTTCACTAGATTTTATTCAGATTTATTTGGAGGTGAGGGCACCGTTCGAGTTCCCGGTAAGTCCAGCGCGTTGGGCAATTGCTGAACCCGAACTTACTATCATTGGCCCCCCTTTGACAGTGCACCCCGATGTGGTAGTTCTAGTGATGGCAAGCTCAGTTCTTCGCAGTTTGGTCCAGTAAAAAGATATGAGGTGTGTCCATATCCTGCCACGCTCTGGCAAAATCGTGTACTCATACTTGGCCTACAGCCGGTGTAATAAATCGAAAGGCTGATTTTGTGACACTTTGTGACCCTGCCAAATACAACCGAAAACTCGCTACCACATGGTGTCCCACCCTCGGGACGTCAATATCTTTACATCGAGGCAATTTAAAAACACGAAAATATTTGAGGGTGTAGGATACATGCTAATGGCCCTATCCTTATGTGCCGGAGAAATTCTACTTGGGGGAAAATATTATATTGACCGCCATCACTGCCGCTGTCAAAAGGGGGACAATGATAGTAGCATTGATCTGCGTTGATCGAATACGCTTCTGAATCCCCGCGGGGATAATAAGCGCGACAGTGGCTGTGCACTTCCGAATGCGGTACATCCCGTGACTTCATCGGTTTCTCTCGCCAGCACCTTCACCTCGCCCCGCTCGTTCGCGCCCAGCGCAAAAAATGCCTAGAGCCTTTCGCAAAAGCGCTGGAATTGGCCGTTCTCAAATGTATCCGAAGCAAGGAATACCCTGCCAGCTTTCCGATGCGTCCTTGCCTGACGGTCTATGGGGAGGATTTAGAGACGATCGCCGTGGACTGGCAGTTGATGAGCCCAAGGAAGGCGCACCTCAGGAATTTCTACGGGTGAATGAGCAGGAATTTCCTCCAAAACTGTATCTTTCTCATGGGTGCGGCCAGCGTTGCTAAAAAGCCAGCGTCGGCAAGTCAGTCCGAGTCTGTACAATTTCAGCCGTTCACACAACCTTCTAGACTGTCGCTAAAGTCTTGAGATCGAACGACGTAATCAGTGCCATCTTCCACAAGCTCGATGGAAAAACGACCAGTGTAGTGAAGAAGGTTAGTAGATGCCAACTTAGTAGACCCGCCAATTTCTCCACAATCCAGAAATTCAAGAGACCAATTAAAATTACAGTGGAGTGTTTGGGATAAAATTCCCACTCAGTCGCTGGGAGTTATTACCGAATTTGCATGGTAGCACTCACTATGTATTAGCTGGCTTGACTTCGGGTCCCGAATGCCTCAATTGGAGTATGAAGACTACGGATGTCAGTTAGACCGCCGCCTGGTGCGTAAGCCGCTATGGCCAATGGGGTGAGCTATGAGTTGATATCTTTTGTATCCTGTAGGATTCTAGGAAGACCACGAGAGAAATATAGGTGGATCACATGCACTGCGTTGAGGCCCCCCGTAGACACAGGCTATGTCTACCCACATAGACCCACGGGTAGACACAGATCTATGTCTAGGTATGGCTACATGGAGTAGACACAGAGCATCAATGTTTGTCTACCTGCGTTTACGTGGGCAACAGTGTGTCTACCTGAGGTAGACTCATGTAGACTCATCTGGCCAAATGTAGACACATGCTCTAGACATCTTCTGGTTCCCGCTGACCGTGAATTGTGAATTGAACATTTCCTCGCACTTCTATTATTGTGTTCTCACGTTCTGCACACTCTGCACTGGCTGCGTGGTTTGTTTGGCAGGCCCGGGCTTCCGGCATCAGACACACCAAACTCGGCCTAACTGAACGTTCAACCAACATTGAACCATCCTCCGACCCAATCCAGGAATCTTCCTGTTATTTATAGAATGCAGTCCTATTTGCCTGTCTTTACATCAGGCCACCCGTGGCCGGGGCATCTACCATGTGTCTACCAGCGGTGATGGAAGTAGACAAAGGTAGCCGAACGTAGCCCAATGTGGAAATGTTGTGTCTACATGACGAGGGAAGAGTGCTTTATGATTATTCGGACTGATCCGAGTTAGCTTCCTCTTCTTGAAGATATATACTCATACTTCTTTTAAGTAAACTAGCAGTGACCCGTGCTACGCCACGGGAGTCACTTTCCAAGCACGCAAATCCAGTTCACTTTCAACTTGATTTCAACGACAAATTTACATGCCGGGTTTGCATATAATTCAGAGTCCTAAGCATGATATCAAACCTGTAAAGCTGCATGCCGCCGCGGTCACTCGTCGCCAATCTTCGATTGGCTCCTCGTGACCCAGTGTCCCTGTTCAATGAGTGAGCCTGTGAGCCTGTGAGAGCTACAACTTAGCTCTATATAGGTCGTGTTCGAATTTAGCTTCAGAAAAAAGCTTGAAAAAAGCTAAATGTTTGAGGCAAAGTCCCACGGGGAAGGTTTCTGGCCTATGAGTCCCTAGTAAGCAGTCAGCAGGAAGGTCTTCAGGTTTCTGGAAAGGTCAAAGTGAGCCGGATGCTGATAGAGCATCGAAAGCACAAGTGTGTATTGAGTTTGCATTGAGCCATCAAAAAGTTCCCACGTTATGTTTGCCTCTATTTACATTTGCCTTGTCTTTTGTAATATAGATATGTGTGCTCGGGCCGCCGACCCGCCCCGCCGTCTAAGGCCTTTGTCAAATAAGCCCCGCTCGACGCCATCGGCCTGATGCACTCCCGCGTCAGTGATGGCACATCACCGGAACCATCTGATGAACATTCTCGGCACACTCCGCCTTGCTCTCTCTTGTACTTCTTCCGCACTTCCTTTGCCGCTTTTCACGCTCGGTGCACTCGAAGCGCTTTTCACGCTCGGTGCACTCGAAGCGCTGCATCACCGGTCACCGCCCACGACGGCTAGCCGCTCGAGAAGCACATTCTACCCTCGATGAAAGGGACGGCCCCGGCACGCGATCTGGCTCAGGAACGCGGACGTCGATGCCGCGTGCGTATGAACAACCGCGAATGCGCAGGACGTTCGGCTCGCGATTAAGTGGCCTGCACCCTAGAGGCTAGTCTTGGGCCACTGATAAATAAACTGTTTACCATGACCAGAACTTCATTCCTTTACACTCTCTGTAGTTGTTATAGTACTAAGGTGGCGACAAGTTGAATCAAAGTTTCTTATTTTGGTCGAGCCCCTGAGTCACGTGCTCAACCTGCGTGCGATCTTGCCGGCGCCGGTGGCGCACGGCACTGCCACGCGCCCTCCGACGAGCGCGGCTGATGCGACGCTGTCGGCCGGCCCGCTGGTGTCATCGGGGCTTTTGCCAACTCTTCCACTTCTCTTACATACTGACAGTGTACTGACACCAATCTAACCAAATCGAATAATCATATACTACTACGGACTCGCTGCAAAGGGTGCGTCGATCTGGTGTAGACCCCCCCTGTCTACGCGGGTAGACATATGTAGACACATGTAGACACACGTAGACGAACCGCTGCTCACCTGTGTCTACAGGGGGCCTCAACGCAGTGATGATGCCCTAGTTCCCACGGTTCATTTCTATCGCCGACTTTTCAAGGCAATATTATATTCACATTGGTCACCATCCATTTTAAAGCATGATAAGTTCCTTCCATCGCGCCATCGCGTCGTGAAAGAGATAATTGCATCGTCAATATTCTTCTCTTCTCTACAGAATAACGCACACCGGCGCGGCCTGCAAAGTTTGCAACCGCTTGGCGAACTCCACATTCGTCCTTTGCCCCTGAGCGTACACTCTCGCCGAAAGCTTGTTTCCCTTGGGGACATTGGCACAGAGGATGGCCTTGTGGCGCTTTTGAAGCTTCAGGTTCTTATCAGCAACCGCTTGATTGACCACTGCGTATTGCTGGAAGTCTTTGGGAATTGCAGCACCTATACATAAAATCTTAACAGAGAGCGCTCGAACTGGGCCTTTCTTGACCGCCTTGGCCTTGCGCACTTCAAGAGACTTCAAATCCCAACCAGGTCAGTGCAAGGCAATCCCGGCTCATTTATTACGCACGAGTCCGTTCCCAACATCAGCCGTGGGCACCGGGGCCGCGAACGTTTCGATGGAAAGGAAAATAGCAAAGAGGATGGAGAACGAGATCTTCATGACCGGCAATTAAACGAAAGGCGGGCCAAAAAAAGCGATCGCGGAAGGAAAAAAAGTGGAGGGAGAATGAAAAAATGAAAGGTGGACCAGCCAGAGAATGAATGGGCGAGTTGATGCCGCGGGAGAACTTATATACAATATAATTCGGTCGCGTGTGCCACAATCAGAATGCACGGGAATGTCAAACGACTCTTCAGGCGTCCAGACTTCTTTTCGTGATTGCTGAGATCTTGCCTGGTTCCCGGAGCCCAGATGGGAACGCGACAGTTTCGTCAGTTCAGTTCAGTTCAGATACAGATTTCAACCTAAAGTCACTCAAATCCGACCAGATCCGAGCGGTATTGCACAAATTTGCATCGATTCCGGGGAGACCCGTCCAACCCGTCAAACGGGCGGGTCAACCCGTCCCGCACCCGTCACGTCTAGGTCCAGGGATTGAGCTCAGGACGGGCGGGTCGAAATCCGTCCGTTCCGCCCGTCGACCTGTCAAGAACGGGGACGGGTTGAAGCCCTAGCGGTTTCTGACCATCTCCACAGGTTTTCTCGGAATGGGAGCAGTGGCAAGAGGAACCTCACTACATTGCATGTTCCTGAAGATCTGGGAAGAGTTACGTTCAAGTTTGGTTGTGATCAGGTTGCAGTAGTGTTGTGATGGGTGAAATCCCGACTGTATTTCGAACTCCGCCAACGATGGAAAAAGAAAGTTACAGACATTAAGGATATTCAGGAGAGGAAAGCAAAATATGAGGAGGAAAGTCGGCAATACTCCCCTGCAAAAAAAACCCTAGTCAGCTGTGCAACTTGGCATGTTTCCATGCCACCGTGGGAACCATTCCGTATCCGGGACACGGAGTTCATCCCCACGTGGCGTCCAACTCAGACTCGCCACTCATGTCCGTCCCTCCTCGAGTCCGTGTACCTCCGCTTCGAAATAATTGCCTTCTCACCCAAGACCTACGATGCCCTTGGGTGGCTTCCCGCTGTATTGCAGCTCATTACAGCCGCCAGGAATCCCAGATCATTGGCAACCGACAAGCGATAGCAAGCGATCTTTAATACATTGCGTCCTCCCCTCCACGGGCAAAGGCGACCGACAGCGTCCGACAATACATGTGATTCTCCAGTCTCCTCGAACATATTTTTTGCCCAGGGACTCCGGCTATTCAATTGCACGCTCTCCAGGCTTTCAAGTTATATGCTAATTTCGGCCTGATTTATGCACTCTGGCTCTGCCTCGGTCACATCAGTCGGCCAGAAGTAACAAAGTTCTAGGCCGTGCTTGGTACAAATACTTACGCTCAATTGTCCTCATCATAACAACTGACGAGGGAGCAATAGTTCAACGTCTTTTCGACCTGTTTCCCTCTGCGACTCGATTGCGCTCCCATCGTCAACAAAAGTCTTTTTTTTCTTCCGAGCTCTGTGTTACCGTGCTATTACCTCATCATAAAACATCCCACACCTCCCATATATTTTGCAGGTCGCCGATTGCGGTGCAGTTGTCAAGGGTTTCCGAATTGTATAAATGGCAGCACACTCAGGTAAGGCAAGGAGAGGTGCTGCACTGATTTCGCAAACCCAAGTCTTCCGACCCGTGCGTACAATCATCCTCCAAGCCATGAATTATTGTGTTGCTGTCCCCAGCCTCGCAACATACCTCGACGATGTCCGAAGTAGCGCGGAGTCTGGAGGCACGAAGATCTGACCATCTTCCCAGGATTCCGGGCGACAGGAACATTAAACCCAGCTTTCGGTTCAAGTTTCATGTTCGAGTCCATGACAAGGCCGCCTAGTACTTACCTCGGGAAGGGTACTTTTCAATTTATGCGGTTGCGGTGAGAGCCTAGTCTTAAATGGGTCGCCCACCACAGCTGTAGCCTGAAACTTCTTCCACAGGGTCGGATTCAGGGCTTTGTATCTTCAACCTGGCAATGAATACAATTTTGAACTTCGACGCATTTGTGATGTGCGTGTCGTTCTCTGCAGTTCCGGGTCGACTGTTTTCCAGGCTTCATGGTGGGGAGAGCCTTAAAAAGGTTCCCTCTGCTGTGCGCCTTGTTGGATAATTTTAAAGGACGCTCGGGCCAACCAGTACCCGAACAATCTGATGTTACTAATTAGTCATGATCCTCGTTAGTCAACTCCAAGTACGACAACATCCAAGTCTCCAAAAAGGTGACTACATTTTGTGTTGAACTTTGGACGGCTATCCAAGCATACTGCTGTACCACTGTGGTGTCCATTCAACTGCCTGCTGAGAGCGGGGCACAGGTAGTCCTTATCCCATGGCGATCTCTTAAGCGCTGCGGTCCTGGACATTTATGCCGTTGTTTGTCAGGTTCTGGCGCGGCCAAAGCTGGCCGAGCGTGGGCAGTTTGGGTCAAGAATGAGTAATAACGATCTGAACTCATCATCGCCAGGGTTCTTCCGTTACCACTGGTATTGCGGCTTGCCACAGCCTGCCACAGCTTGCCACACCATCAGACCTGATCGCGGATAACAATCGTACGCATCGAACTTTCTATTTTACGGCTGCTCGGATGTACGGCTGTTCGGATGTATGTCATTTGAATCCGAATCCGCTTTCTATATACTGCTCAGTTTACTAAAGATAGGGTTCAGAATGGCCTCAGACTCTCATCTTAGGGCTATTGGTTGGTCATTCCCAAATTTCTTTTGTCCTCGAATTAAATCAGTACAGGTCTCCTGGAGCGTTTTCACACAACTCGACATTTTCTAGGCCTTGATACCTGTGTTGTCGCATCTGCAAAGTATGTTACACAAGATCGGCTGACCTCTCACCAAGGATATTCTCTTCGCCGCTCTCTGTGAAGTAATAAAAGCACACCCTTCACTCGGCGTGAAGCTGGAAAACGAGTCCACTTCGAGCGCAGCGTTTACCAGACTTCAAACCATCGATTTGTCACACTTAGTCCAATTCGCTGATAATGACAACCTTCAAACTGCTTTGGAGAGCCAGCTCGCGCAGGCTTTCGACACCGATGCCGACTTCCCTCTATGGCGCATCCAGGTGTTGACCGACAACACTGTCATTCTTGCGATGCACCACGTCATTGGAGACGGCTTGAGCGCTATCGCCTTCCATGTGTCGCTCCTAGATGCCCTTCGGAATTTCACCGCCCGCGATGCCTCATCGTTTGCCCGAATCCCCAATACTACTTCTCTCTCACCTCCGATCGAAGCCGTCACCAGCCTGCGGCCCTCGTTGAGCACGATTATCACCGAGGTACTCAAACTATACGCTCCCAAATCCTGGACACGCGCTCGCTTCGCATGGTCAGGAAACCCCGTACAGAAGGCCCCAAGCCTCAGAACCAATCTGCGCCTGATGTCCTTTCCTCCCCAGGAAGTCGCGGCTTTCTGCGACATATGCCGCACACATCGGGCGAGCTTAACCTCCGCCTTCTACGTACTCACCGTCGCCATCATATCACGTATGATTGCGCGCGACCCCGCGCGGTATAAAACCATCTCCTCCGCCGTCCCTATCTCGCTTCGAGAGATATGCGGAATTCCCAGAGACGTGATGTGCGACTACGCTTCTGCGCACTACACGTACCCGCGGGCGAACCCCGAGTTCACTTGGGCGGCCGCCGCTCGCTATGCTGTAGAGTTGCGGAAACAGAAAAGCAAGGCCCGGGAGAACGTTGGGATGCTTCGGTTTTTGTCTAGAGACTATGTCCCGTATATGACCAGCCACCTTGGCACAAAGCGGGCGAGTGGATTTGCCCTGTCCAACCTTGGACGCTTCGATGCACCAACGGCTGAGGGTACATGGAATATTGGGCACACGGTGTTTGCACAGTGCGACGTGGTGATCGGCGCTGCGTTCAAGCTGAACGTTGTTTGCGATCCCTCCGGGGCGGTGAACGTCGCATTGACGTGGGGAGACCAAAGCATTGCTACTCATTTTATCGAATCATTCATTCCCCAGTTCCAGGAAGCCTTTCGTGATTTGCTTGAATATTAATATGCTGTTTCTCACTGTATTCCTCACCGATGGGGAGAGCTGTGGCCGGATTTATGTATCTGATTTTAGAGCTACTTAGATATATTTCTAAGTCAAATTCGATCCGCTAATATGAAAGAAATTTGCAGGAGAAGGGCTGAACTAGATTTTATCCAGTCCCACGGAGCGATACCCATAAAACAACATGTACATAATTGTAGAACTTCTCTTCCGACTTTCACTTCCCCTCGGAGACTAGTTTCCCCAAGTCAACCATCTCGCCTCCACTGTTCAACCCCGCCTGGATGAACGCCACGTCCTTCAGCGCTTCCAGGGGATTGCCCAGGTCTAGTGTCTCCTTCCCCGCAATGGCGTCGAAGAAACTGGCGAACTCGGCTTCCACGCCCTTCTGGGGTATATCTACGACCTCTTCTACTTCCTCAGTCGGCTTTCCCTCGACTTTGACCGCGCGCTTGATGATTATACGGACCACCGATCCGGTTCCTTCGACCGCAGCGAAATTGACGGTCATCCAGCCTTCGGTGCCTGTGATGACGAAGGCGTCTGACGAGGGACGGGTTTTGGTGGGGAAGCCGAATGAGAGCTCCACGATTCCGTGGAAGTGGGAACCCGCCTTGGCAACAGCATGGATCGTGTCGTGGGGTTTCAAATGCTCGTGGTTCAGCGAGGCGAAACTCGACAGGTGGGTCAACGGCTGGGGGAGCATTGTCCGCAGGGCACCAACTGTGTGCTAGAAGATATAACGGACCTTAGATGCGAAAATAAAATATAAGACGGATACGTACAACCCCTCCGTCAAGCTTAAAGGTTAATGCATCGGTGAGACGCAGTAAACGACGACAAAGTTAGGCGTACCAAAAAACCGCCTTGATACTAACAAATAGCGTCCGTCAAATGGCCGGAGATAGCAAACAAAATTTTGGACGCACATCGGGAATTGTACGCCACGGGGTCTTGTAGTACTTGTTATCCACATCGACGTAATTTGTAACGACCGCCTTGAAGAAGGTGACCTTCCCGAGTTTACCAGCGGCAATGGCTTCGCCAGCGGCGCGGAATCCTGGCTCAGCCTCGAAATTTTCGGCCACCCGCCAGACAACATTCTTTTTGTACTTTTCGTTATAGGTATTGATAAGGCTGATGCCCCCAGCGACATCGGGCGCCACAGGCTTCTCGCTCAAGACGTGTTTACCAGCCGCTAGCGCCTTCAGAATTATCGATGGCTGCAAGGTAATCGGAAGGGCGACGACGACGGCGCTGATGTCGGACCGTGCGAGGAGCGCATCCAAGTCCATCGATGGATCCCCATCGTGATAGATCGCGGGAGCGGGAGCGAGCCCCAAGGCGACGGCGGCGTCGGAGAACTCTTGGGAGCTCTTCTCGGAGCGCGAGTACACTGCGCGCAGCGCAGGCGCGTCGGTGCCCAGCGCCAAAAGCGCCGGAAGATGGGCTGAAATTTGAGGAAATTTGTTGGGCGTCACCCTGACGCAGGATTAGCGGATCCAGTCTCACCTTCCTTAGCAAAGATTCCAGCGCCTAGGATCGCGATTCCAGTGGTAGTAGTGCACATTGGTTGTGGGGAAGGTCCTCCTACGTGTAAGTCAAAGAAGCTATCTTATCGCACGCGGACGCGGTCCGGCGGAAGTCGCTCGATCCGAAAGCACAATATATATTAATCTACATCCCACGATTATTGGATGAAAACCTATAGCTTAGGCGTGCCAGCAGGAGACCCGCTTGAATGCAAATCATAGAGATCCTCCGCCGCGCGCGCAATCTCCTCACAAAACTGGGCGTTCGGGCTTTCTATCCTCGACGTGATCGTGTACTGTAGGCGGTCTGAATGTACAATGAGCCAATAATCACTCGATAAAGATTCCGTGGACTCGCCATCGTAGCCGGTCATGTAAGCGACACCAAACCCATCCGGGACAACCTGTACGAGGTCAAGGTCGGGAAGGACTTGAAGTAGGTAAGAAAACACACCTCGCCCCATCCATACACCGGGAAATGTTTGGAAAAGACGGCGGAAGTGCTAAGGACCCAATTGGTGGATCGGAGGTATAATGGGTCCTTGAACAGATCGGGCACTTCCTCGCCCTCCTTAATGAGCTTCTTCAAACCTGCATGAAATTAAGCCGACTTGACGCGCGGGAAGGAGCTGAAGATTCACCGAAAAGATGGCGGTCAATTCCTTTCCCCATCCCTGCTGCTCGGGCTAGCGTCCCATGCCTCGAAACCGCCGCATCGAATAGCCTCTTCCTCTCCTTCCGGTCAACGTCCGGCGCATCCATGCTCGCCACCCACGCGTCCGACTCTTCCGACACAACGCGGATCGCCTCTGTGCGCCCCTTGAAGAAACCGGCGCGTCGACGCCGCCTCGTACGTACCCCCGGTGCGCTTCGCGCCGCCGAGCAGCCGCCGGTACGCGAGCTGCACGATCATCTGCGCCCACGAGTCGGGCGACACGCCGAAGCGCTTGATCGCGGCCTTCCCGTACGTTGTGAGACGGAACCCTAGCGCCTGGCCTTCGACCAGCTCGCGCGCGGCGGCGTTCGCGCTCTCGATCGCGCCGAGCGTCGTCTGCGAGAGTTTCCAGTCCAGCGGGGTTGGGAGGTTGGCGTCGGTCAACTGCCTGTGCGACCTTTTGGTGAACGGCCCCTGGGTATGCCAGATTTCTCGGAGCACGTCATCTACGAGACGCACGGTAGGTGTGCCGTCCATGACCGAGTGTTCGCCCATGAGCCCTGCAACCCCGTTGTCGAAAACGATGTACTGCACGGGCTTGTCGACCCAGCGGTTCTGAAGACCAACCGGCACGCCTTTAGAGACATTGCCGTGCCAGAGGTCGCGGCTGTGATTCTCCGGGGTTGTCGGTGACGAGGAGTCCAGGCTGATGGTAAATGCGGCGGACTGAATGGCTTGCAGGATGGCCGCGTTATGTGGGGAGGAGGCAAGCTCAGTGTAGTCCTACAAGTAGGCAGATGAGCTATCAAGTCGTTATCTGGGAAGAGCAGATGCCGTACCTTGGCCCACACGTCTCGATTGGAAGCGGTGAGGACACCGACACCAGGGTAATCACCCTCCGAGTTGTCATAAATGTGCTGAATTTGTCTGCGGCACAATGAGCTACGGTTTGGACGAGAGAAAAAGAGGCGTACTGGGTTAGGTCCGCCAGCGTCAGGGTAGTCCCTTTCTGCGCAGTTTCCACCTTCCACATGCGATTATTACGGAAGACCACGATGTGGTGGTTGTCTTCGCCAGTATCACCTGGAACGGCATAACTGACGCTCCAATCGAGCCCTTCGGGGCCCGGCACACGGCAGCAATCGAACATCCAGCTGTAAAGCGGCGTCGGGACAGAGTAATATGAAACCAGCTGGATAGCCTACCGGTAGGTGTCCATGCACAGCGGCCCGTCCTTCGTGGCTTCGGGTTCGAGGAGCCCGAGCTTGTACTGCTGCCGGAACTGCAGCGTCGCGAGAGCAAGGCAGGCCGCCCGCGCAGCGGGGGTTTGGCCATGGTGCGCAGGCTGCGAATCGAATCCATCTACGGCCCCATGTTATGCATATTTCAGAGAACTTGTGCGCGTCAAGAACGTACAGTAGTACGAGACATCACTACGACCTGATGACAATATTAATGAGACGTGGGTCACAGAACAGGCGCAGTTGCGGTACACACCGAGTCTCTATATCCGAGATAGCCAGTGTTGTCCCACCATTCCTCCAGCCAGTGTTTGTGGTGCTTCGCGCGTTCCAGTAAACGTTCCTGAAGCTCCGGACCCTTCCCCGCTGCAAATTGGGCGATCTTGGCCTCGACAGCGGCCACCTCCTCCTTAGACCAGGCCAAGGGCCTGAGAGTTTCCTTCAGATGTGTCAAAGTGGTCTTCAGCTCCGGTACAGGGAGCAGAGGAAGAGAAGCTTGCGCGCTGAATGTCGTGGTTCCTGGAAGCGGTTCTGGCGCGGCGAGCTTCCAGTCCGCGGGCTGGGAAGTAGACATTCTCGTGGACATGAAGACGCGGCGGTGGAGGAGCTGACTGAGACGTCGAGAGCCTCCTGAGATGCCCGCCAGCATTGCGAGTCCTCCTGGATGGTGACAGGTGATTTGCCCCGGACGCCCAATCGGGGATCCTCGATAAACACATGCAACACATGTAAGGCGAAATATTATTGGGAGATGCAGCGTATAGCCGCTGTGTGCAGAATATCATTTTACTCTCAGGCTAAACCCCCGTAACAATAGCTGCCACCTCCGGGAAACTCTTCTCCAAGCTTCTACTATCTCGCCCCAGAACTGCTCCTG
>JARGYA010001169.1:0-20501 GCA_029204335.1 Mycena vulgaris
CCCTTCCACACTACCTGCAATACGACGCCATATGCGCGCGCGCAGCGCTGGCGCGCCTTCCTCGCACATAGGGCTCCCAGCGAGCGCTGTCTTGCTCCGCGGTGCGCACCACATCCGCATGCAGATCGCTTCCCCTGCTCGTGCCCACCGTTCGGGTGCCGTACACAAGCATGTGCACACTGCCTCGCTCATGCCAGCCGTCTCACCCGCCACGGACCGTGGCGCACTGCGGTCCCCCGGGCGGCTCAAGATCATCGGCGTGTGAGCATGCGCACTGCTGCACCCCACGAGCAAGCCGCCTTTACCGCGGTGCCTCATTCCCATCCCCGCATCGCGCGAGTACGAAGGATCGTCGCTGGCGCTGCGCATGCTACGTCTCGCGCCCGTGACGCCTGCGTCCGATTCGCAACGCCCACCGCATCCCCGTGCACACGCGCCGGCGCTACAACTCCTTGGGGATTCGGACACCCGTCAGCGCGCCCGGTAGCCGCCTACGTACCGCGGGTCCAAATTTGCGCCTCGCCCAACGTATGCGGCTAGGTGCATCGCTGAGGTATGAATAAAACGACATTCAACGCAATTGAGGGATGATATATTTACAATAGGAAATCACATTTATTCTACAAGTGATTCAAGGCCTGGCGCTCCAAGAACACCATTATCTGCTCCTCGATAAGAAGCACCTTCTCGTTGTCCCTCAGTGGTGGATGCGAGCATCTACCATTCGTTCTGCCACCTCTCCCTGGACACTCGTGCCGCTTTCGGCAATAACTCTTTACGCAGACCGCACAACGATCTGCGGGCTTGGACCTACCGAATACTGGTAGAGCAGCACCCGGAAGCAGCGGTTGATACTGTGCTTGTCGACTCGGCGAGGCCGGTCGTGAAATCGGGGGAGGTTCCGCCATGACCATAGGTTCCACCATGACCATATCATCCACCAGGAACGTGTTTTGGAAGATGATAGGGCTCGTCACAACCGGCTCCTCGCTGTCCCATTCCGAGAATTTTGAGTCTCCGCGTTCGCCTTCCGCGGGCAGCTCAGCCATTGTATTGAATGATCTCGGGTCTATCAAGGCTGTGAGTAAAGCCGGTAAGTAAACATTCATGAAGTGTGAGTCGGCACGAACTCAAAACTGAGAGATCAAGCTCTCCGTCCGGTACCGGCTCAGGAAAGCTCTCGCCGTAAGTCGCTATATTCTGGCACTCCTAAAGATTAGTCTTCCTCATACGGTTACAGACACCGCGGCTGTCTTGGTGACACCGGCCTCACCGGTATCCTGTTGAATTCTGCGGGCACCGTCGAGCTGAGTACGCTCGGTCTCAGCACCGTCGCGTCGTTCCTGTGCACCTCGGATGTCGACCTCATCAACTTGTGTTTCCCTGATCCCGTCAACCAGAGCTGTTTCCAAGTGACCACGATCACTGACGGATGTGCCACCGTCAGCCTCTTCAGCGATCCATTTGCGAAGATCTCTCTGACCACCAATGGCACGCAGTGCACGGTGTTCCCGTGAGTCTATATGTTCGTAATCAGGAATGGCGTATGAAGGGCTGACCCGTTTACAGAGATCCTGACTGCGCTGGTGCCTCGGGCGTCATCGCAGAGCCTTCCGTTACTGTCCAGCTCAGTGATTTAGGGCTGAACGACGTCGGATCCTTTTCCTGCGTTAATTAATTGGGCCTTCACTTGAGCGCTCTGAATCGTGGATAGAATTACGCGACCGTATTGCTTGTTTGCATTCAACTGTACGTGTCGATGAAAAAGTCAACAAGTTGAAATAAACATTATATAATTATTCTGAGGTGGCATATCGCTCCGTATTCTTAATGCGAATACAACGGTCCCACTCCCAGCGGAAATGGATCCGAATTGATCCCAGGGCGGTGAGAATGTTACAAACGATCAAAAATGACCGGACAAAATTCACTTTGCGGCTCACAAAGTGTTTTTTCGGAGCGTATAAAGGACGCATATCGTTGTGTATTCTCGATGCACAGGGAACGATCCAACCCCCAAGGTAAACGAGTGGGAACTGAGCCCAGGGCGACCAAAAAGCTGAAAAATGCCCGCGCCCTACAGCCCTTTGCATAAATGTCTGAAAACGCGAAAAAGTTTTGCGCCGTCACGTGCATTATGCCGGGAGTTGCCGAAGTCCCGAATACACTCAATTTCTTATCTTTGCATGTTCTTGGTGTTCTTGGGTGCCTCCCTGAGCCCTCCCGATGATTACCAATTTTTTGGGTTTTTTTTGGGTTTGTTTCGAGTTGACTTCCGAGTGTCTTGAGGCGTCCGGCATTGGTCGGCAAGAATACATCAGCCACGTGACGGCGCGAAACTTTTTCGCGTTTTCACACATTTATGCAAAGGGCTGTAAGTTGAAATGCCAAGAAAATGAAGAGTTGAACACCACAGACGTCCAAGCATTCTTCCCCACGCTCATACATAACATATACCGATGGTAACACCTATCCCAAAGTTAAAAGTCAGTTATAAGTGGTTCTGAGATATTCGGGACTCGAACATCTCCTTGTGTTCGGAGCAGAATGTAGGGCTTACTCCGAGGGATAAGGATGAACTACTGGGCAAGTACGAAGATAGGTGATCCCACAATGTACGGAGGAAAATTTAGGGACTTTAAATAACAAAAATGAGGGGGTCAAATGTCGGGACCAGACTAAACCTCCAATAAACGTTGCGATGAGAACCATACCGGGTCAAACAACGAGATAATGGAGTGCACGGAGAAGAACAATTCCAGGAATATGGGTCCGAGCGGTCCAGCTGGGGAGGAAGACCGGGTTTCCGGGAACTGTTTGCAGAGGCTGTAGAATATGGCCGCAAACACAGTACATCAAACATCTCGTTCCTCTTATCCACCATGTCAAGACACATTTTTTTTCCGAAACCAACGGTGGATTCACCTGCAAGATATAAGTCCCGGAGTTCTGAATAGAGCTCTAATAAGGATAGCGACATGATGCTTGGACGCTGTAAGATCTCTGACCTCTCAAACTCCACGATCCAAAAGACGTTGCCGCACCCGAAGCCAGCGCGCCATGATCTGTCACAGTTAACGCCCAGGACGGGTTTGGCGGAGTCGACGAGGTGTACAGTCAGAAAGAGTCAGGAGTTTCAGCCGCGCCGCGCCGTCGTCGCACCCAGCACGCCCATCGGCCGCGACGGGAAGAGGTAACTAGAAATGCGAGCACCGCATTGAAGGACCAAGATGGTCCCTATTGTGACGGACAGACATGCACGATGCGCCCCCCAGGCGTGCGCTGTCGGGAGAGCAGAAGCCGGTGCCGGGGCGGACAATACGGATGAGGGAGGATCGAGTGTGGAGGAATAGGAAGCGGGTATTCCACGGGCGGGGTGGCCCGTAACCTGGACGACCTTATTTCACTCTTCGGAATTTGGTCGGAGGACTCTAAAAACATGTTTACAAGGGTAAAAAAAAGCCGGGGTTTTTTTTTCATCTGTTGAAGGTGCGGGGAAGTCGGAGAACATTCAAACATGAGTTTCTGCGCCAACAAACAGCGCACATCACAGCCTGATAGGTGATAAATTAAGGCTAAAATGTGAGCTTTGGCGGCCATTTCCGTGGGAATACTTCCCAATTTGGTGATTACATAACTCGGCTAACTCGGCTAATAGGGTAGGGAGGGTCTGGACGCCCTTAATTCACTTTTCCGACGTCGTGTACCAAATTTTAGTACTGGGTACCTCTTGCACCAGTCGGATGTCATTCCGCGGCAGCGGGAGATCCACGGCCGTAAATAGAGCAGGAGAGCCCGGCGTTAAGTCTGGAGGTTTCAGGGGCTCGAAGAGAGAGAGTAGCGACGTGGATACTCGACGTCGGCGGCGTCGCTGCTTGCTCGTCGGTGAGCCGCAGTGATCAAGCGGTCAGTGGCGGTGCTCGCATCAACTCGGACCGAGTGTTCCGAACTCCTTCTTCGCTCATGTCTTTGGTCATTACTGCAGTGCTGTGCTGCCCTCGGTATCCAGGCTTGTGAATGACCTGGAACATTCGCAGACTGCGTCTACGCCGTGCTCTCCCATTGGTCAAGCTCCCGATCTACTCTGCGCTTCATTGAATCATTGCGCTGCGCGGTGACTTGCGTGCTCCTCGAGAATTTGCGTACACTCTCCAAGAAAATGTCATAGTATCTGCACCCGGGTCCTCAGACTGCATGTCTTACTGCCTATGGTCTTCGTTCTCATGTTCGCTGGAATAAAATTTAAAAAAAATCTAGCACCGACACGCGCTGCGAGGAATGTGGACGGACTGGTTGCGCGGACCTCAAGCAGGGTGCCGGACGGAATCAGGTGGTGGATGCGGCATATTATGACGTTTTCTTTCCCCCCTTTCTTTTGCTGATCCACCTGCCCCGCTTCACCGGAATTGTCTTCTTTAAATTCGTAGGTTGAATCCACACCCCAATTCTCACCGTACATAAATGCACCAGATGCCTCAGGTGCTTCGAGAATTCAATCCCCACCGTCCTGTTCTAGGTATGCAGACCCGATGGCGTGTGGATATGCGCCTGCAGTCCATAGAGATAATAGACGATCGCCGATTAGTGCAGGGAGCCCGTTGAACTTGGGGGTGGGTCGTGAATCTTTGTATTCAACTTCTTTTTTGTAGTTCAAATTCACAACCACCATACGTCGATGGAGAGTACATGTACAATTAAAATTTATCAAGTCTGAGGACTCACTCGCTCGAAGCCTGACCCATTCCTCCTGCCGCCTGTGTTTTAGCCTTGGCTTTCGCCCTTTTCTTCTGGCTCTTCGAGAGTGGCGCGGAAGGCGAGTGTTCCTCGGGTACGACAGTCCTTGAAGTCTCCTCCACAACCGCAGTTGTTGAATCTAAGGTACCAGAGTTGGGCGCTTTGGACTCGTTTCCGACGTTGGGAGAATCTCTGTTCGCCTCCGCTTTGGCCTTTTCCTTCGCCCTTTTCTTCTGTCCCTTGGAGAGGCCTACGGGCGCGCTCGTGGACGGATCGGCAGTTTGATCAAGCGGAGCAACTGCTGCCACAGACACAGAGTTGGACGGTGAAGCGACGCCGGACCTGGGACCTTCATTCGTCTGCGCTGTTGCGGCTTTGGGGTAGAAGTAGTCAAGCACTTGTTTGCTCTTCAAGAACGTCTCGATGAGAGTCAACAAAAGAAGGTCATAATATAACGAACCGGTCCGTGCAAATTCTTCCTTCCCAGCTGTTTCCACGCCCGGAAGGCCTCTGGTCTCGCGGCGAGCCGCTGCGCCTCCTCGAAGGACTCCGATTTTGTTCCCTGATACAACGCATGGCAGTCACGGGTAATCTCCTCCCATTTTCGCGCACTGGCCGCATCGCCGTAATATGCACACAGCTGAAACGCATCGTGGGCGCGGGCGCCCACTTCGCCGGTATAACCTTCCTGACAGATGATGAGGATCTGCCGTTCGATGGAGCGTAGGATCACAATGGGGTTGACTGGACCGAAACGCGAAGGGAGGTCGCGGACGAAATCATTGTAGGCAAGGATACGCTGTTTGGAGGTCTCTCGCTCCGAGGCAGGTCTCGCGCATCCTTTGCAAGAGCACTCGAACCCAAACTTCCGCTGCAGAACGGCCAGAGGATCATCACAGTTCACGATGTCCTCTATGTAAGAGACCTCGATCTCCTGTCCCGCCTGAATTTCCGTGATGGCGCGAAGCTCTAACACACATCGTCATCGGACTATCGCAACCATCGAGGTAGCCACGCACCTTCTTCTTTCACGTCCGCATTCCAAAAGTAGGCAGCATTGGGACGGCCCTTTGGGGAGTAGCACGTATGATTGACGCGGCACACTGTCGGGCACAAACCCAGCGAAAAGGTGTCATCGCCAACGCAGGGCGTGAAATGCTTCACACGTCCACGCAGCGGACGCTCGTTCGGCCCGCAGGGGAACGACATGAGGAAATCCAAATCCCGTTGCGATAGAGTCGCTAGCACGCCAAAGTGGTCCACGTCCATCGGCAGAGCGATCCTTGGCTTTTCCGAGACAATAAGAGTGCCGCGGAGAATCCGCTCTTTGGCGATGACACCTTTGCCTTTGCCTAGGACGTCGACAATGGCGATGGTCGGGAACTTGGGCATGTCGTGAGGGAGTGGACAAAAGACGGCCGAGTTACACGTGTGGCCCGGGCGTGTACTCTCTGAATTTAGCTTTGGCGCCCGAAGGTTAAGCGCCCATGCTAGCGGCCGAAGCTCGAGCGCTCGCTGTCAACATTTGCTTCAGCGGCATTCCCGAGGGAATCTAGCCTAAAAATTAACATTTCCTGAATCTCCCTCAGAAAATATTCCCAGGATAATGCAGAAGGAAAGCATTGAGTATCCGGAAAACTTCGATCTCGGCTCAAAGAATCCAAACTTATTTATCCTCGCTTTTCTTAGAACCTCAGAGCCATGGAATCTTGCTGGGGAACGCCCAAAGCAACAGAGGTGTTAAATACATCCTTCGATCTTTACAATTGGCGGGCGGCCAGTGTCGAAGAGCGATCGGAACGAGCAGCCATGATCAAGTGTACCCCGACTTCATCTTCAGCAATTCGTCAATGTCCGCCCTCATGTCCGCCTTCAAGAACACACGGGCCGTCGCTGTAGAAATCTGTGTCTGATCCCCGTTGAAAGAGACACACATTGGACCCACGGCGCACTGCCCTACTCGTTTTTCTTCCCCGTCTCATTGCTCCTCATGAATCCCCAGGATAGACTTCCGAATGAGCTGTGGCTCGAGGTTTTCAATCACCTTCCCCCTGACGCGTTCCAAAATGTCTGGTTGACGGATCAGATTTTCCGCGCACTCGCGCGTCCACTGATTTTCGCCGACCTTACAATCGTTTTCGGAGGCGAATTCGAGAAAGTGCTGCAGCGCCTGGATTACGAGTCACCCCCCAATATAGCGCCGTTCGTTCGTTCCTGCAGCGTTATCCCGTGCAGATCAGGCGAACCAAATTGGGCGTGGCGAAGTTCCGAGGAGGAAGGCGGATACTTTGCGGTCCACACATCCTTCGACCTCCTTCCACGATTCACGGCCCTGCGAACACTATAAATTCAGGCAGACGGAGCCTATGCACTTTACCCTCCCTCATTTATTTCGACATCCATCCATGCAGCCTCGCAGCCGGCCAGTACATTGACCCCTCCGCACTGCCTCAAACATTACGGCTCTCCACAATCACATTGCACTTCCGACCGGCGTCCGAAATCGTGGTTCAGGACCCCTCTCCTCAGCCCAGAATATCTCCGCGAACTGGAGATCGACCACGCCTTCCCACCGTGGCGTCCGCAGTCCCCGTATGTCCCCGTTTCCGCAGGCCCAGAGCGAATATGTTTCAGGATCTACAGTGCCTCCCGTTCATTTCCAGGTTGTTGCCAATACATGTATAGCCTGATCCGGCATTTTGGCAAAGCTTCTTGGGTGCTGGGGTCCTCAGAAATTACCCCAGGAGAAGAAAACCAAAAGCTCAAGCACTGGAAGACGGTGTGTGCGAGGAGCGATGAGCGAGCCCGGATACCCTTCCGCAAGGAGCGTGAAGGCATCTACGCCGATTGGCAGGATAATGCCGAGAGAGAATCGAGTGCTTTTAAAGGAGAAACTTTCGGTAAGTACAGCGCAAAGTCGGTAGTGGCGTGGCGCTGGCGCAGCAGAAGAGATATGCAGACGAGATGGTGGCGAGACGAAAGGGAAAGAGCGGATTACATCTCAGCAATGATCGTCGCGTGGCAACAGTGGCTGTGCATATGTTCGATCTCTTAGCGTGCGGAAGGAACTAGCAGTTCATCCGTCCAGATCCGATCACCCCGTCACCAGTCCGCCTACGAGTTGCAACAATGTGGCGAGCACGTTGCCGTAGGCAGACTGGTACAACTCGGGATTTGCAATTGAGCTGGGCCTGAGTTTGAATTTTTTAAGGGGTGCCGACTTGCCGATCAGCGGTCATCGGACGGATCTCAACTAAGCTCGGGTTTAAATTGCAACCCCCAAAGTCCCAAAACGAAAATCTGAGGAGACAGAATCTAAGATATGTACATTTAATTTAGACCTCCAGCTCTGAATGAGGGAAAATAATAAACTTTGAGTGCAGTGCAGGTAACATCAGAATTTCAACCTCAGGCCCAGCTCAATTGGGGCGCCCGAATTGTACCAGTCTGCCTACGGTAAATAGCTTGCCCTATTTTTTTGCCACTCGTGGTAACGAGTCTACAGATTGGACACGATGTTTGACCAGACGATCCCGCAGTGCGTCGCTCCTTCCTTCAACTTCAACGGGACTTCTGCAGAATCACCTCCCCATCCAGACATACTCGATAGCTTGCGGAATATCTCTGCCTCTCATTAATGGTAGAAGGAGGAGAACTGCATGCGGGGAGCCCGTCCAGTGTTTCCAGCTTGGATTGCATAGATGCAGAGGCGTGCGCGATATCTGCTAGGTCGACGAAAAAGGCTGACGGCAATGGGGATTCATGGCTGGAAACTTCCATTCCAGTGAGAGAAGGGTTAAGTGGCAAACGAGCAAGAGGAAGGCGACCACAGGATCAGAAACGTGGGAACGAGATCACGAGATGTGCACAGCCCCACTCGGGCCGAGATTGGCGGCCTTCTGTTGGCCTCGACCACCATGTCTTCGAATTTTGCTTCTTGGACCGTCGCGGAAGTTTCTGCGGTCGATTATTATCGTCGCTCAGCTATTGTGTCGCCCCATTGCTACCTGGAACCTCAACTCTGCTGGACTTTGCTTTCTTGGTCTTTAATTTGCTGCTCTCTGAAATATTCCTAAGGCCCTCCGGACACGCCTGGGCCCTCCACCTAGTCCAACTACGTGCTCCATTAGAATGCAGCTTGGAGCACAATAGGAGGGTCTATTACATACAATTTTGAAAATTCTACATCGGAATATAAAGCAAAGACCCCTATGTTCTGGGGGAATGCGCGCTCCCGTGCTCCATATAGCACGACAACACAGAGCTGATTTGCTAGGGGTAAGAGCAAGGTGTTAACCCCACTTTTTCAGGATTCATAAAATACATCTTATTCACTACACCATTGGTCGCAAAATTATCTGTCTCAGTTCAGATATCAACGCAAGCACACGAAGGCATTTTGAGGTCCTAGGAAAGGTCCTACATAGACCCGTGATCTCGGGACTTACCGCATGATCGAGAAAAACATGATAGCGCTTTCTGAGGCGTCGGAAAAGGAAAGGCCTAGAGGAGGAGGAAAACGAAGTCACCTAGTACTGCAACCCAGCACGGTCTCGGAACTTACCGCACGATCGAGAAAGTCATTAGCGCTTCCTGAGGCGCCAGAAAGAAAAGGGTCTAGATCGCGCTCTCGGGACTTACCGCACGATCGAGAAAAACAGAATAGCGTTTTCTGAGATGCCGGAAAAGGAAATGGTCTAGACCGCTGTCTCCAGGATGACATGACCACACATCACGTGATATTGGACTGTGGGAATTTTTGGACGTAGACCTGGTACCAGCAATTTTTGAATATCTCAGTCTATCTGTTATCAATCGAGTGTACTGCAGCACTTCCCAGCGCACCTCCCCCTTGTGTGCTCCTGTCACTGTGCAACAAGATAATACGACGTGGTATCTGCACTGCTTCTTCCCTTCCCTGCCTTGAATCAGCTCGGACTCAGCTGTGGCGCTCCCGCTCTATTCTGGGCCCATGATTCCTCCTGTTACTGAGCATCCACCACCTCGACTATAGTACTCCGCCTCATGTCTGATAACCCTGGTCCCCAGGCAGATCCCCTCATTGGCCTCCTTCCCCTCCATCCAGGTGTACGCCCACCTCATCCATCCTCAACGAATTTCTTAAACCGTGGTTAGTCCAGATTTAGTTTGTGCGTTGGAACATTCATGGATAGCTGAACAAGACTTGCTTCTAATCATAAAGGCTAGATATGTTACAATTAAGCGTCCAAAACTATAAACAATACGTGCTCTACTTAAATAATTGTCCAGGGAGCTAGAATAACTCGAAAGATTGAATGTGTAAGACAAGAAGTCCGGCAAGCAGCCGGTGCACCGCCTCCACTTCATTACTGCTATCAGTTAGACTATGTGCCACCGATACATCAGCGGCTGCGGGTGTCCACGAAGACGATACCACGCACCCTCACAATCCCCGGCGAGAACCGTCGCACCGATGGTGGAAGCCAGATTTTCCAACGTCGTCACATGGACATTGTAGAAGGCGCTATAGCCCGTGATCTGGTTGTCGGTGCACATATACGTGATGAAGTCGATGTACGTGGCCTTCCCGTCGCAGATGCTCTCGAAGCGCTTCGTCTCCGCGTAGCTCGCGACATGAAGAGTGGGCTGATTGACCTGTGCGAGGGTCAGAGGAAGGTTCCCGTGGATTGTGTAGGACATCGCGTCGGCGCCCGCGGAGTACGCCGTCAAAGTCTCGTTATAATTGGCGCCCCCAAACACCCCAGCACGCGTTGCGCCGGGGACGTTGTCGGTGCCAGTCGTTTTGGTGACGGTGGCGCCGCCCTACGGACTTATGTCAGACGGCGCACAATGATAATCGGAGCTAAAAACGGTACTCGCATACCACTGGATGTGGAAGAACGACTGTGTTATATCCGTGAACTTGTTCAAAGGGGCGTTGTACGTGTAGGTGTTATACAGGAAGCTGGGTGAATATCCCTTGGGACATTGGAGGTCGTCAGTCGGTGTCGGGGCGCTCGGTGTGGTGGTAGTCTTTGCAGACGTAGTGGTGGTCTGTGCCAGTGTAGTGGTGGTCTTTATTGGGGAGGCTTGAACAAAGGAAGTGGAAATCAAGAAAAGAAGGGCGACGCTGAAGGCGTAGATGAACGGTGTGAAACGCATTAGAAGAGAGAGTGGGGGGTGTGAGGAGGATTAAAAACAGGAGAGAGTACAGAAAGGATCACTGAAAAATCGTATGGTTTGCTGAAGACAGGGTCGGTCAAGGCCTGGTATTTATGCTGGATTCACCAGTACGCTCACAACGCCTCTTTAACTCACCCACGTTTCGACTTCATCTGTCTCGAGCTCACACCATAGCTCAGCCACACGACAGCCATTCCTGATTCCGTCCCATTCCATTGCATGCCATTTTAATTAATTTACTCAGTCTCATGTATATTCAAGGGTGAACCTGCTTCTTCGGAGGGTCGTCCGGCTCTGCTACCAATCCACTTGATTTATATGGTCTTAATGAAAACCCAGAATTGAGCCATTACATTTGCAGGGGTCTAATTGTATTTCATTCTGTTCCAGGTCGCACTGCGTCGGTCATCGGTAATGTTTGGCAATCGAACGGAGTGATTCGGTATCCAGGTATTAGGGTGTCAGCCACAGGTCGCGAATTGTCCCGTCGCCTCCGCCACAGCTGTTTGGTCCGTCCTCCGACTCCCGCCTAGGGCGTCTGTATTATCCCCCGCCTCTTTTCCGAGCGCCAAATCGGCTTCCCCGTGGGGTTGGTCATTTTTGTGGCCCGGAATACAGACGGACCACCTAATTCAATTGACTTTTTATGGAAGCAAAGTAACCTTGGGCTGGAACGCCTTCACTGTCGACGCTATATTGGCCTTCCCGTGAGAGTGTCTCAACTCGTGGTGGCACCACATATGATCCGCTGAAAGATCCGTTCATATGTCGCCCAAAATAAACGCTGATTTATTCCAGTCCTATTCGGGGGCGTTTTACTAACATAACGTTCTCTTTTCACTCCTATCTATCTTCCTCATTGTCGCTAATCCTGATCCTCCATCCCTGTCTCTTCAGAGTTCTCAGCGCCTTCAATCAAGATCAAAATGAAATGAACGGTTTTGAGGAGGTGCCAATACCCAGGTCACCTGTCCAGATGCTACGCATCTCCCCAGCAATTCCTGCTATCTGGGGCGCGGGCATTAGTACGGACACTCCGCGTTCATTTTTGGTACGCTCGTCATCTGTTTTGCGTAACTTGAATTCGACGGTTAAATTCCAGCCGTTAACGCCCGCCTTAACGGCCTTCACGCCGACTCCTCGATCGTTGGTAGTCACTGCCTCTCTCTTTGCGGAGATCGCCCGAAGCCCATGCCAGTCAAAATTCCATCGACAACATCGGAGTGACAGTCGCCTACTTTGGTTATAGTCGGCCTGATTTCAACACGGAGGACAAGTGGAGCTGCAATCAGGATCTCAATTGATTCAGGGCAGCTGCCGTATATACATCTCATATTCCCAGCTTGGGTATGCTTCGCCAAATGAACCCCTTGTCTGTAACTTGGTTAGTCCGACCTATTCCCATGTCATTCAAGTCGACCACTAGATTTCGCATTTGATCGCAGATACGGATCATAACTCACACCTGCCTTCTGTACTGTGTCAATGTGGACTAAAGGGCATCCCGGAGATGACAAATGGTCGCTGAATACTACATAGCACTGGCTGTTCCATGCCAGCTCGTCCCGAAGTCAATTCCATTCTTCAAGCTTCATATCCTCACATTTGACAGCTTTGCTTACGCGACAGCTTTAGTTCGTCGTCACGACTACCATAGCCAGCTCGACGGCCAGCTCGACGACATCCACTGATTCTAACCCATGCCCATATCTTGAACTAGCAGATCTCGGGAAGCACTACAATTTGGTGAGGATGAATAAAGTGTGAATTAGCAAAAATGGCATCGTAGGGTCGTCAGGGCGATTATCTTGAACGTTTCGATGATTGCCGCGCACTATTGAATCGAGTGAGTTGAGCCTTGACGACTGTTAATAAATTATAATGTGCGCACTGAAGATTCCGTCGAACCTGGGCGCCGATATGACGCGTAGAAGTTCACGCTTGCGCACACGATTGAACCACGAGCAGCGGTTGTACTGCCGACGCGGGGTGTTGCGGTCACACGCGTGCAGCCATGAAATTTGGCCGCTTTCTGACGAGCCACAGAATGCTTCTGTCACACATTTCGGAGTCGGTACAGAGTTCTGTACATTATTTTCATTGAGTTCACCAATCTTTCTACTGTACATATTTATCCAATAGGAGCCCTGAATCACGAGAGAGCAGACCACATAAGGGCTTAATGGGAAGTGTGCAGCAGTGCTGTGGCAGTTGCGTCAGTTAGAACCGCGCAGTACCTTCATCCAATCCAGTTACAGGTGCCTAAATCAACCCACCTTCAGAAACCCGATGACTCAACGGGGCTCAGAGTGGCATGAGATCCTAAATGCGGTCCTCGCAGTATCTCATAGGCGAGCATGCGCAGTGCGAAACAATCTACATCCTCGCAGGAAGATGAGGACACATGGTTCAACTGGAATTTAAGACCCAGAGTTAAAACTCTAGAGTGAGTGGGGCTGATTTTCCCCCATTCATTTTGTCGGTTTCTCCCAAAATTCGAGATAACAGGCAAAGATTACACGGAATAAGGCCTTAGTTAGGTCCGATTTGGCTCCAACTAAGCCCAACTAGGAAAATCTTGGGTATGAGTTTTTCGTGTTTAAACGATGTATCGTGATAAATAAACTTGCACACACATGCACTAACTCACGCGTCCTGGGGTTTGGAGCCGCTCATGATTCGTGATTTAGTCAGGGCAACAGTGTTCCCGCGGGCTGACTATGGTGTCTCTTTATTCTTCCCGCTCCCGCTCCCGCCGGCAGCCCTCAAACCTCTTGATCGTCTCAATAAAACGGTAGCTCGGTGTATCACTGGTGGCTACCGTACCGCATCCCTGACAGCCCTGGAAAAAGAGGCGTCCATCTTACCGGCGATTCCTAGGCTGGAGCGTGCGTTACTCCGCCGCATCGCCCGTTACCTCACTCTTCCAGCACCCCATGGAATTACAGATCATCTAGCGGACGCCGTCAGCTCCGCGCCAAAGAACCCCCTGCGCGCCTCCCCGTTGCACCATGTCGAGCGCATCCCGAGTCTACCCTGGCCTCCCACGGTCCCCGCGCGGGGCCAACGGATTCGAGATCGCAGGTCGACCGGAGTCGTCGGGGAGCATGAAGACATCGCGGTGTTCGACTGGTGATCACTCTCTCACCATGGAGCCGATAATCCCCATATACTCGCCACCATGGGATGACGCGCTGCCTATCACGACCATGATCCCGACAAAGGAAGCCGCGATTGAGGTCCTCCACAAGCTTCTTCTGGACGAGGATTCCTATGCTGCTACGTGGTTCACTGACGGGTCACTACTGGAGGGAAAAGCAGGTGGTGCCGCTGTACGGGTGGAGGCTGGTGTCCAGAAGGATGTGATCTTGACCCCGCTTGGTGACGGTCAGGTCTGCGAGGGCGAGGTGGAAGGGATCATATCAGCAACGCGCAGGGCCTTACTCGACGAGTTCTACCGGATCTTGGTGGTCTCCAACCCAAGCTGCTCTCCGCGGGATCTATTCTACCTCCCTGAGGTCCGGCCAGCTCCGTGCGATTGGGTATGACAAACTCGTCCGCGAGGCACTCGCTATACGGCCAGATCTCCAAATAATTCACCTATGGACGCCCGCTCACATTGGAGCCGTGGGAAACGAACTTGCGGACGTCGCAGCGAAAGCGGCGACGAAGCTTCCCCCCCATCCTGCCGTTCCTTTGTCCCTGGCCACCACCACGTGCCGCATCGACCGCCTGATTCTCGAGAAGTGGAGGATTGCCTGGAATTTCTCCAAGACTGGCCGAGCGTTGAGATCCGTCGATGATTCACCCCCGTCATTAACTCCAAGCGGCCTCTATTCTTCCACGTCCCTCTCGCGACGCGACATCTCCACCCTGGCTCAGCTCCGTAGCGACTTTTCCTCCCTCAACGCGCACAGACACAAGCTCCGTTTAGCACCGTCCTCTCTGTGCGAGGCATGCGGTTTGCGCGAAACACGGTCCCACTTCCCTTTGCGGTGCACGGCATGGGAACATCTCCGGCCTCCACTTCAGGCGGCCTCATACGGAGCGGATCTACTTATCGCGGTGGATCTTAGGACGCTGCTAGGCCACCAGAAGGTCCTCAAGGCCACCAGCGTCTTTGTCGTGGCCACGGGCCGTTTCCATCACCACGGCATCCCCGACACGACCTGACCCCCCTCTTCCCTTCCTCCCTTTTCTCTCTCTCTTTCTTTTCTTATACACCTCATTAAACTTTATAAAGCATCCCAATATACCATAGTAAGTACCGCCACCCTATACAGTCGAAAACCCGCCTCACCCACATATTTCCCCGCCGACTTTTACTTTCACTCTTCTCCTCTCCTCTCACATAAACGAAAACCCTCATAACTCCCAGTTAAATTATCATACACCCTCAACTTACTTTCCAGTAGAGTACAACCGCTGTAGCTATCCCTAGCTAGGTACGGTTATCCAATGAACATCAAATCAAATCAAATCAAATCAAACTACGCCGAACAGAGACAAGCGAGCTTCAGTTCGCTAGAAGATTCAAAGAAGGTTAAGGAAATTGATTCAGGATTCCTGCAAGTGTTACATGAAGTGATCATGATGATGATGATGATTGTCATTCTGGTTACTGTACAACGTCAGGTACGACTAAGACAGCTATTAGCTACAGTTGAGAGGTGGGTGGCTGAGTAATGAGTAGAGATATCAGACGGTTTGAATAAGAGCTATGATGGTAAAAAGGGTATCCACGCGATTTGAGTAAGGGTGACGATGGAGGAGCGGGGATGAGTTGGTGCGATCCAATCGAGTGGTTGGGGGAGAGAGATTAGACGATCGTAATGTAAAGGATCGGAGGAGAGATGATAGCTCGAGAGAGAAAAAAGAAAGAGAAAGAAACGAAACACCGCGGTCACCGCGAAGATCAGAGCAGGGGGCTAGGCCGCTCAAATCGTCCCCTGGCCTCAACGAACTTCCCAATGCTAGTGAGGAGTTTGGGGTGGGTGAGGAGAGGCGAGAGATGAAGCGGGCCAAAAAGGCCGACCTCGCGGCAGGCGACGTGGAGCGGCTGGGGTAGCGGCTCCCACACCGGGCACTCCAGAATATAGTGTGCGCGTGTCTCGTATGCCGCGCCGCAGGCCTCGCAAGCGGGGGAGTTCACGAGACCAGACTAGAAGCGCCGAGCGTTGAGGAACAAAAAGTCCGTGCGTAGCTGCGTGATAGCGGAGATTTTGCGGGGGAGTGTGGGGGACGAGTATAGAGGAATGGGGAATGGGGAGGCATTCACAGACTCAAACGTAAAGACATTCACATTCACATTTACGAACTCTATCTGAAATAGAAACCTCAAATTAGTGAAACCAAATTCCACATTAAATGAACAGCTAAAGAAGCAAGTTGACGAACAGAAACAGAGTCAGATCTAATATCTATCTGAGGCAGAGGATCTGGCCGAGTTGAAGATCTAGCGGAAAAAAATTGTCAGCGAAAATTGAGATGGACAAGTAGAGGGGAGCGTACTCGTGCAACCACCATTGATTGACGGATTCAGAGCATGCAGCTGAGAATCGGAGACCCCATTCCTCGATTCGATGGCCGCGCAGGTGTCTCCGCTGACGACAGTATACGTTTGCGCGCATCCGCCACCGGATCCGCCGCCACCACTGAGGCAGAGGACTTGGCCGAGTTGAAGATCTAGCGAAAAAAAAAATCTCAGCGAAAACTGGCATGGACGGGTGGAGGGGGAACGTACTCGTGCAACCAGAATTAACTGACGGATTCAGTGCATGCAGCTGAGAATCGGAGACCCCAGTCCTCGATTCGATGGCAGCGCAGGTGTCTCCGCTCACAACAGTATACGTTTTCGTGCATCCACCACCGGATCCCCCGCCACCAGATCCCCCGCCACTGCTGAGGCAGAGAATTTGACCGAGTTGGAGATCTAACGAAAAAAAAAAAAATCAGCCAAAGTTGACATGGACAGGTGGAGGGAGAACGTACTTGTGCAACCCCCATTAATTGACGGATTTAGTGTATGCAGCTGAGCATCTGAGACTCCAGTTTTTGACTCGATGGCCGCACAGGTGTCCCCGCTCACGACAGTATACGTTTGCGCGCATCCACCACCGGATCCCCCGCCACCAGATCCCCCGCCGCTGCTGAGGCAGAGAATTTGGCCGAGTTGGAGATCTAACGAAAAAAAAAAATCTCAGCAAAAGCTGACATGGACAGGTGGAGGGGGAACGTACTCGTGCAACCACCATTAATTGACGGATTTAGTGTATGCAGCTGAGCATCCGAGACTCCGGTTTTTGACTCGATGGCCGCACAGGTGTCCCCGCTCACGACAGTATACGTTTTGCGCGCATCCAGCTGGAGGAGCTCCCCGCCACCCCCGCCACCCCCGCTGCAGGTCGTGCCGAGGATGTCTTGATTGCAATGTCGTATCTACCGTTCGCTAAATGAACCATCAGCATCGCGGTTCAGATCGACAAGCGACGTACCATATGCCTGCGAAGCATCCCTGCAGGAAGGAAAAATGTTCAGGTTGATATTAGAGCAGGGCGAATGACCTACCAAGCATGATCCCACCAAAGCTTAGAATACTGCGAGCGAGTTGCGAGCGCGATCGAGCCCAGAGTCGTCGCATCCACATATTCGCCAGCGTTTGCTGCTGTCGGAGAGGCCGGGGCACCTATCATATTACACAGTGAGAGAGTGCTTGGGAGAGCCGAATAAGAATGTTAACCTATGAAGATCTTGACGTTGCGATTCGGGGAGACCGTCTTGGCCCAGTTATCCCAGGTGTCAAAGTTCCAGTCCTGGTAGAGTAGGTCAGTTTATTTCCCCGAGAACATGAAAGGCCGCACAGCGCCAGGATACGCTTTCACGCCGCTGTGTGATTTTTCGATGGTTAGTATCACACATTCATGAGTGGTTGAATGCTTGCCAGAAGTTACTGTTGAATCTCGATGGTTAGAGGGTTGGTACTTCGGGGCGACTGCCTCTTACTTGTAAAATTGCACATAGATGGCGTCGAACCCTACGGTATTTATGGCGGACCCGACGAACGCGTCAGGGAAAGGGCATTGAGGAGCGGCTGTGAGATAATACCTAGTGACGACAATGAGATTCACATCTACTAACTGGGAAAGACACCCACTGTTTACTGGCGTTTGCTGAGAGTGCACGTATCCGGGCTGCGAACGCCGCATATCCAGTGCTGGGTCCCGATTCAATGTCCAAATCAACCCTGAGACGAGTCAAATCAAAGGTGGGAATATAGGGGAGACGATGCGGCATACCCATCTAGGACCGCCGAACAAAAGGGCGGTGGGAGCTTGAGCCGCCGAGGAAGTTGTTCCAGATGGGTGGTAGCGAAATTCGTTTGCGGCCGTGTCGTCGCTGAAGACCGCGCCCGAGGTGCCTCCGCCGCCCAAGCTCAGGGTGACGAGCTTACCAGCTGCCTGGCAGGCTGTATTCCCGCAGCCAGGGACGCGCAGCTGCCGCTAGCACCATTGTCGTTGCAGATCTGTGAGGACGGGTTTAGTTATCGAAAGAAACCTGAAGAAAGGAACGTGCATTGCCAAAGGTTGAGGTTGGTACTCCGCCGGTGAAGCTATTGACAAACGCCAATGGGGATGACGTCGATGACGGTATCCTGAGACGGTTAGTTCGGGTCGATACAGTATTATTTATGAAACGCGGGTACCTGGCAGTAGTTCGAGATTTGGTCTGCTGCCAGTGGCGGGTGTCGCTGCCATGGGTTGCACCGTACGAGTTTTGGCCTGAAAAAAAAATGATGACAGAAGGTAGGAAGCTACGAAGTGCGCCCACCCCAGTAGACAACCAACTGGACAGGCGGTTGATGTAAATTTTACGAATGGTGCGACCAAAAAAAAAACGAACATGTTTGAGCAGGTGGGGTCGTAAGCTAACGCCGCGACAGCGCTCAAGACAAGGACGGAGAAGACACTGGAAGAGAACTTGAACATCATGAGAACCGTGGCAAGCGGATGAGGTGGACGGCGGTCCTCGAGCTCTTCTTATACTTTCCTTGAGCCCAAATAGGGATGGATGCCTGGTTCGTCCCATAACCCGCCGGCATACGCATGAGTCGCCGTCACTAAGATTGTTATTACGGCTTTCTTGAAATTGAGATATTTCGCGGAGTTTGCGGGTCGGAAGAAACCTGGGACGTGAAGTTGTTCAAATATAAGAACTGCGTCGCTGGAAAGGATGAGGTCAATGAGAGGTGAGACCACACTGAGCCAATCCACGAGGTAAAATTTCCTTCGACATTCGGCGAGCGCTCATCGTCGGAGATCGGTTTCAACGTGGACGCCGAACAACTCGACAGCACTTGCGGATGGTCTCGGAGAGCTCCCGAAAAATCCAGGCCCGCATACCGGCAACCAAAGAAAGTGGTCCAAAAAGTCTAGATTCGCCGCCGGCGGACACGGACGGGGACGAATATAGTTCCATCGCCGGTCCGATTCCGGGCAGATCGTATATGTCGTAGGTTTTGCCAAGAAAATGACTCAACATCTTCTTTTTGTGCCTGGTGCATGTGTAAGTCCACCGGAGTCCGAATCTTACATAATATACATATATATATCCACGTCATCCTGTTGAAAATAAGTAGTTGCCCAGCTGCCCAACGCCAGTAGAATACCGATGCTGGTTTCAGGAATGCTTGATCTTGGCTTGTTTATCATTCAGCAGGGACCTCGTTCAGGCGGCCACAGTTCGACTTGAAACTTCAAAAACACTCGTCCGAATCTCTAATCCATCGCAGGTTCTAATTTGGGTCTGAAATCAATCTCCGAGGAAAGAAGATGATCAGAAAGTGAAACTGTAGAGCCTTCTGAAACCGTAGAGCATTCACCGGAGCCACACGGCAATCAGAAGCTGTAGGGAAAACGAAAAGGGAAGCGGAACTTCAGCCAGACGATCCCAGACACACAAACAAGCAGCCCCCGCGACCATCCTCGTGAAAAAGTCCCAGGTCCTCGTCGGCGGATGTAAATTCCCCGGGTCGATTCGAACTTGTCGCATGCCAAAACTCCGGACCATGCGGCGAAAGAAACGCATCATTGAGACTTTCTGTACGATGCAGAGGAACGAAGGCCGTTGGGAATATCCCTAGCTTAAGCTGATCTCTTGAACATACCTAGCTCGAGAGCTATACGGCGCTGGGTTGCAGTTGCTTGAAGATTCTTGGCGTCGACACTCGATTTGCCAAGACCAGAAAGTTCCCAGAAATCGATGTTGAGGCAAGACTAGACTAGTTGAGACTAGTACCTGGAGGTTAACAAGACTTGTGAAAAAAAACACGCTGGATCACCTGCCGCCTCCTGAGATCACGTTGGTAATTCTAATAAGTAGAGCAACGAAGTCGGAAGAACAAACGGCATATTGTGGATAAGCTGACCAAGAAGCCATCAGAAGAGCGGTTTCCGACATCAAATGATAGGTCTGTATGAAGAAAATGGGCCCTGCTACATTTTTGGATACTGTACCTTGACCCGTATCTGTCGCTGATTCTGCGACGAGCCATTCGCGGGCCTATTGCGACGGTTTTAGAATCTGCACCTGGGATCTACAGAATT
>JARGYA010000117.1:0-390127 GCA_029204335.1 Mycena vulgaris
GCTTTGAACACCAGACCAAGACAGAGTCGAGTTCTTTCCCCTGCTGCCCCCGCCGGCCGGCGCGTTCGTGCGAGCTGCTCATTCGCGCGTACAAGGATGTCGTCCCCGATCGTCGGGCTTCCCGTACATTGCCCCGCGGCGCTCGGTGGCGCGCCACGCGACGCCACAAGCGACGAGGGGCAGTGGAGGTACAGAAGTCATGTCTAGCTTGCGACGGATGCGAGGGAGAAAGCCGCGGCGATGTGCGGAGCTGTGGACGTTGACAAAGACGCCACGGGCGAGAGGGCGGCTGCGGGTCTAACGAATGCTTAGCGCTCAGCGCGGGGGAACGACGCGGGTCGGAGGCATGCCGATGCTTCGTGAAGAGAAACGAATCCTTCGCACGATGGCACGGAGGATCAGCCATCTCAAGGCTGGTGGGGGTAACTCAGCAGCGGGCATCGGACGACAGGTGACCCGCAGACGACGCGCGCATGCCCAAGATCCCGATGGAGACACTGCCCGACGGAGTGTGGTTAGGGCGGCGCTGGAGCAGCACCGCGTGCCGGCACGCCGTCCAAGCGCTTGCAGGAGGTGTGCGCTGATCATGAGGGTGAGAGGGAGGATAAGAAGGAGGTAAACGAGACGTGCGTGGAGCAAGCTGCGCATCCTGGCTCCACGCTAGTTCATTCCGCACGCGTACCAGAGGGAAGGGAGAGCGGTGCACGTCGTAGTCGACGTCGAAGTACTTGGGAGGAGCGCCTGTTCGGGCGGCCGGGGTGTCCTTGGCGTGTCGAGCACAGCGTAGGGATGTACAAGCTAGTGGAATGGGCCGCGGAGTGGGCAGGGAGGCGGCCGTAGTCCACGGAGGGACAACGCGAAGATTGCGTGAAGAAGAAGCAAGAAGACACAGCTGGCCGTGGGAGTCTTGGAGCACTAAGGTCCAGGCCCTCTGATCCGAGATAGCCCCGTGTGTTTAAACTTCACTAAGTCCATCTGAGCACAGACCGTAAGCGATCAGCACGGTTTTCGGCCAAAATGGCAAGAAATGGAATCTCGGGCCTGCTCGGGCCAGGTGATCTGAATTGCAGTCGCGCAGAAATTGCACCGTTAATTTTGGCCGAGGTATCTATTGCCCCAAAGATAATAGTCCGACTTGGTATTCCGGCAGAAGCTAGATGCTTATGGAGGGTAGGCAAATCCGGTGAGAATCCGTGGAAGAATGGGCGAAGTTGGAGATTTAGGTCAATAAGTTTGCCGGCTGTGCAAGCGGATAGCTCCACACGCCGTAAGTCGCCACAGACTTGGCTCTGTGGAGCCATCCGACGTCATTTTATGCGGGTGGGGCCACCACTGCAAAACAGCCATCAAATGGCTCCAGTGGCGCTTGCGCAAATTCTCTATTAACGGCTGTGTAAGTTTTTTCTCACACTGGACGTCCAGATGTCACGCTGAACACCGCCATCTGAATTTGGAGCACGGCACAGCGGTGGGCGCTTAACACCTCTCTCCCTCTTACCTTGACCACCGATGAACGATGAGGTCTCCTACAAACCGGAACTCCACTCAGAGTCGTCCCTGGATGAAGATGGCCCTCGTAATGATCAGTCCGTGCCCAGCAGCTCTCGAAAGATGTTCTCACCGTACTCCAGATACACCGGCGCTTTTTTCCCGGGGGGCCACAACTTTGTCGTGGCCGGCGGGAAATTCAAGAGCATCACTAATGTCACGCAGGTGGCCCCGACTGTACCTTCTGGTGACCACATACTTTTATTTCAACGACATTCTCATTGGTACTCCATAGATTTCCGGAAGATCCCGATGGGAGACCTAGATCTCCGCCACGAAATACGATTGGACTCTGGAGTAGTCAATCGTTGGGATAGAACACCGTCAGTGAGACGGGTGTACTCCGCCCGAATTCACGGCTCCAAGTCGAAGATGACCGTGGCCGTATATCAGGGGGATAACGCCGAGGAGGTGTGTTGGCCTTGCTTCTCCATCGGAAATACATTTAGTCTCGCTCGTAGGAATGGCGTCTGGACATTTCGCGAAGCTTGTGGCTTCGGTGAGCGGTCATCCCATCCTTTGACTTTTTGATATAGATATGAGCCGTAGTCATCCAAATTTTGTGCAATTATATGCTACAGCGAGTTCGTCCGGTGTACACGCTACTATTTTTCACGATGGTTCGTGTCGTCATTCATCAAAACGAGTTTTTAATAACAAGTGACTTAGAGCTAATCCCTGCGACTCAAATTCTGGAGAGACACCGTGATTCACATTTCTCGACGGTCTATCTATGGAACTATCTTGTACGCCCACCATCCTAGCTCCCGTCCGTTCACATCATCGAATATCGACAGGTGACTCAATTTTGCGTAAGAATCCCTATCGAATCAGACCCAACCAAGCACACCAACTCGTTTGTAGAATATCGACCAATATATGGTTTCTATTTTTGGAAGATCCCTGGTGGGTTGTTTCCCTCGGCGATCTCTATGTGGCTCATTGATATTTCGAGCACTCCTCGGAGTGTATGATGTGGATACGCCACTCCACCGGTCGGCTCTGCGTTGACCTAACGCGGCCCGAATTTGATCCCCTGTTCCTATCCACCGGGTGGTTCAACTTACCACCCTCAGTCGCCTCATCGACTTCAGAACCACCCGAGGACTCGCAGATTATAGAATCAACTCCGTTGAAAGTGTATCATGAAATTTGCTCCCGTCATCTAGGGCACTATCGCTACATTCCGATTCCGTCAGATGTATTAGTGCAACTTGGGCCAATCATTTCATGCGCAGCGGGCACTGGAATTCCACATTCGACGATCATTGCGGGCATCCCGGAGAATATGTTTCATGATTCTGGGTGGTCAAGGACTTATACCGAACCATTGGTTATGGAGAATGGTTGGACTCGGTGTGTCTACTTTCCCTGTATTTATTACACTCTGCTTATATCTGAATCGAAAGTATAGGCTCCTCAGAGCTCGAGGAAGGAACCATCATCACCCGCACAATTTGGAGTAATTATTACGCCCGAGTGGGATGGCTAGCCCAGGCTAATCACATCTTCAATCGCCTCGGGATAACCTCCAACTACGACGATTATGGTAGGCTCCCAGTATATCAACCGGCCCAATCCCGTTAACCAGTTCCACCAGTCTTTGTAGACGCTATTCGATATCAACTAACACTGACCGATCCTGGCGACATCCCTCCGGGATATCTCTTTCTGTGTTCCTTACAGGACCTTCACTCCGAAATCCTGCCACACTTCCGACATCCAGAGTGCTTGGCATACTGGTCCCTTGACCCCACGGGAGCCGAATGCCTGAGCGCGGAGAAGGCGGAAGAGCTCGGATTTCCCGATCTCAAGTTTGAAATGTGGGCCAGGGGACGGTCCTGGGACGAAAGTGTCTATACCGGGATCCGCCAATTTCACGAAGGCAAAGGTTATGATTCTTACAGCCAAGACGTCGCCCGGGAACTGGGATATCCTCTCTTCCAGATTTCGTTTGAGTTGGAATCATGTGAGCTGTCGAAACTCGTATCACCGTACCTTCGTTCTGATGTGGCATAGTTCAAGGAACCGAAAGCTGTAGTGAAGATGAGGACTCCGCCGGACCCGCGAGCAATGAAGTTGACGGGGCATCTGGTATGCCCACCGCATGATCGATGATCTCATTTTTAAGCTCAATTTAATTTTAGGTGAGGATTTCTCGCTTGTTGAGGGAATGACGCAGAGCTCCTCGAATCGTCCAGGACCTGGAAGATTGTCATGGCTGTGCAGTTTATCCTTCTTCTCGCATCGAGTGACCTCTGTTTGATGAGCTACTCCCCACTATTACCTACCTCCTTAAACACCTAGCGTCCACCTTCCTGAAGTATCCCTGCAGCCAATATATATGTTTCAACCGCTCCAATTTCTTACTTCCCCTTCTCATCATCCTCCCCAGACTCCGCCGCCCTCCCCTTCTGCTCCTCAGGACTTACACACACATATGTGGGTCTCCAAATTACGATTTGGATGCTCCTGGACCAAATTTAGGTGCTCCGAGATCCCCGAATGCCTACAAGGTTCAAACGCGTTCGAACGCTGAACCGAACCTGAACGCGCGTTCAGGTTCGGGGTTCAGGATCGGGGTTCAGGATCGGCCCAAACCGAACGCCAGGTTCAGTTTCAGCGTTCAGAGCAAAGTGCCCTGAACCTGAGCCGAACCGAACCTTGCCAGCACTATGTCAAATTGGTATTTCGGGTCACGCGTCACACCCCCTGTCGATTCGAATAAAAAACTCCAGTACATATCGGAGCTCACCGAAGCTATGGCACATACACTGTGTAATAATTATTTTGTGCAAATTTCAGCACACCCTGGCCAACATTAGGTTAAAATGCACCACTTTGAGGAAATGATTTCCAAAATCACCCAACCTAGGAAAGAAGCCTTCGCCAAAACACATCTCAGAATTATCTCCCCAAAAAAAGGCACAGGTTCAAATAAGTTGAAGTCGAGTAAGAAAATAACCCCGGTTTGCCGTAAACTTTTCTAAAGTATCTCCAGACCTCCATCCTGGCCCTCGCATGGAAGTATATGATCGTGAAACGGTCCCGGAATATCCAGCCCACACAAATTCTCCCCATGGAGGAGATTGTGTCGTCCTAATACGGTAATATATCACGTTGTAACGAGCTGCGGCCATGGGGACTTGGGAAAGGAGAGTAGCGAAATGGAGCGGCTACTTATTGCCCGTTGGGCAAAGCCCATCGAGCGTATTTACGGGAAAGGTGCATACCGACTATTCATCCAACACCTTCATTCTAACTTCCTTCTAGAACTCTTCCTAACATTCACATGGAACGTCTGTGGAGAGACATCCGGAAAGACACTACGAAAAAAGCCTAACCCGTTTAAAATTCCGCCTGACATGCCGATTAACAAATTGCACAGCAAGTTTATCCGGAGAGAGTGGAAAGACTGAAGTCCAAGCAGTGTCTTTTTGACGAGAATGAAGTACGGAAGCAAGTCGCGTCTTCTTTGCATCAGCACGCAATGTTGCGTGATTTTGGGCAAATACAGCCAATCTGTGACCCGAGTCAATTCTGGCAATACTTTCCGCAGGTGCGTTTTTCGATTTCAGTGGGGTATTTTTTACCTTAATTATTACACAGTATATGGCCCGTACGAAGCCCTGAATATCGCGAAATCTCTGCCCGCCAGTCCTATTAGGAAGAATGAAACCCAAGTCCAATAAAACAAGGATGCCAATACACCTCTTCGGCATTCTTCCCCTGATATACGGCCACAGTCATTTTCGACTTGAACCCGTGAATTCACGCCGAGTACACCCGTCTCACTGACACTCTTCTCAAGTAATATTTAGAAGATTCAAGAAATGACTACAGTTTCTGTGAACGGTAAGAAAACTTGACAAATTACCCGGACCGTCGTGCGGGCCGACCGGAAAGGGAGAAATTCTCACGACAATTGCCTTGTATGGAAGAGAAAATACACGTTTGTTCAACGTCATCGATAAAAAACGCCCCACTCTGGCGTAAAACGGAGACTAAAGCCGAGCTTAAAAACGGGAAAAAATGGACATCCTAGGTGACGGGTGACATGTGGTGAACATTTAGTCGAAATAGTACAGTATAGTAAGACCTCATTGACTCTCTAATACAAAGCTGAGCATTGAGTATTTGCAGTAGGTTCTTTCGGAATAATGAATAGTGCCCGATGTGAACGGGATGCCGCAGCGGCCGATGTGAACGGGCCTTACGGGCATCCGTCGTTCTTCGAATGCTTAATCAGGAGCACATTGTAGTAAGCAGCGCCACACAGCACTGCTCTGCAATGACCGCTCATCCGCAAGGTCGAGACGCAACCGATGTTCCCTACAAACTGCTGGATCAGCCGATGGGCACTCTTCGCAGATGCCGGATCATTATCGTTGGATGTGGCAGCAGCGGAATATGCATGATGCACCGGCTGAAAACGTTTATGGAAAATCTGGAGTGGATTTGTTATGAAAAGAACTCAGAGTGAGTCAAATCACCCCCTAATCGACGCGAATACTCATATCACACGTAGTGTCAGCGGAACATGGTTTGAAAATAGGTCCGTTGAACAGTGAACTTGAAGTAAAGCGTTTATTCACTGACCATCTCATCAGATATCCCGGGTGATTCATTTGAAAGCTCAGGTCAAAACCAGTACTTAATTCAGGCTCGTAGCGCACGATGTGATGTTCCCTCTGTGTCTTATCAGTTCTCCTGGGCCCCAAGCTCCGAGTGGACCGAATAGTAAGATATTTCTCCACTCCAGTCGATGAAAAGGTAAACATATTGCAGCTATTCCTGCGCCAAAGAAATTCACGACTACATGAAGTCAACTGCCGAGGTGAGGCTGACTTCGATCAGTTCGAGAGATGTTATTAATCGCGCGCACGTAGAATTTCGGGCTGATGGAACAGGTTAAGCTTCAACACGAGGTCACTTCTGCCAGATGGAACGCTCAGACGAACAAGTGGCATGTCAAGATCAAATCACCGTGTGAGTCGCATTCTTTGAAGGATCGCAGCAAGGCTGATCCGTTACCCTTGACAAGGCGGGCCTACCATATCGGACACCGCTGACTTCTTGGTCAATGCGACGGGTTTCCTCAACGCGTGGAAGTGGCCAAAGATTAATGGGCTTGACTCTTACCAAGGGAAACTTGTCCACACGGCACGGTACCCTCAGGATCTCAAACTTGATGGGCTGGACGTCGCAATCGTGGGCGCGGGAAGCACTGCTGTCCAGGTCATACCGACCATTACACCGAGTGAGTTCCTACAAATCAACAGCGGTGACCCGCTGATGATTGCTTGAACGGCAGCCGTGAAATCATTAACAGCCTTTATTCGTTCCTCAATCTGGATTACACCGGGATTTGCCGCTAAATATGTGAGCCGACTTCGGCAATCCTTTTTGGCCACGTTGATTCGAACCGAACGAAGGCCGGACCAAATGGTGCCAACTTCGCGTGTAAGTACTCGAACGCTGCTCGGCGTGCAAACTCTGAGCCTCTGCTTCACCGTAGACTCTGAAGAACAGCGGAAAGAAGTATTAGAAGAGGAGGAAAAATCGCTGAACTATCGTAAAGCAGTAGAGACGGAGATTAACGTGCGATTCAAATTCGTATGTCGACGAAGGCTACTGGGTCTGCCATTTTCTTACGCTTTGAAATACAGGCGATCAAAACTAGCAAGGCTCAAACGGAAGCCGTTGCTGTTGCAAAAGAAGGCATGATCCGGATGCTACAAGGAGATCCAAAGCTTTGCGAGATGCTCATACCGAACTTTGGCGTCGGGTGTCGAAGGTTAGTCATGCTCCTACCTCTTGATTTATGCATTCAAGTGAGACTGATTTGTTCTTCTACAGGCCGACAGTTCGTGTTCATCGATCTCATGCATACTTAAACTGACAGTGCGCACCATGCCAGCCCGGAAACGGCTTCCTTGAAGCTCTGATGGAACCGCACGTTCACGCGTGTCTGGACCCAATTCAACATTTTTCTACCAAAGGCATTGTCACCAAGAATGAAAACTTGGCGGAAACAGAGCACGAATTCGATGTAATCATCTGTGCAACGGGCTTCGATACATCTTTCCGACCTCGCTTCCCGGTGGTGGGACGCGACGGAATTAATCTTCAGGACATGTGGGCTGATCACAATCAAGGTGAGCTATGAACCGCGCTAATGTCTTCAGCTCCTCACGATTCTCCTGCAGCCAAGTCGTACATGTCTGTGAGCGTTGCAGGGATGCCCAACTACTTGATGTACGGCGGGCCCTCATACCCAGCTGCTCACGGATCGTTGCGTAAGCTTATGACTCTATATCATCTGCGGATTGTACTCACTTGGTTTCCCTATGCTCAACAGTACCTGTCAACGAGCTGATTGCCAACTACATCTGCACGATGATCTACAAATGGCAGCTCGAGCCGAACCTCAAATGGTTTGAACCCGACTCGCAGGCCCAAAATGAATTCAACGGGCACCGAGATGTCCAGCTTGCAACGACCGTGTGGTCAGATTCCTGCAGCTCATGGTTCAAAGCAGGCAAACCAGACGGCAAGATCATCGCTCTGCACCCTGGATCTCGGACGCATTTCATGACCCTGCTCAAGAATCCAAGGATGCAAGATTATCACTTTGAGTACGAAGGCAATCGGTTTACCTTCTGCGGAAATGGGTTCACGACGCGGGAGACCGAAGGGCGAGATTTGGCTTGGTGTGTTTCCGCTTATCCGTGCATCTGTCTCTTCTCACTCTGGCATTCCTCTAGGTATCTGGACCCAAAGGATGACCATCACCGCCCTCGACTGCAAATTTGAGGCTCGTCTACAGCAACACATTATTGTTGGTCATGGCCGGGGCATAGCCAAGGTGATGAGTTGCATCGAGTCAGGGCCGAGTCAGGATAAGTCATTAGGAGTCAGTAGGGAACAGAGGACTCTGGAGAACATTTTGGAACATTCTAGTTACACTGGACAGTTTCGTATATAAGCCGTTCCCCTTTCTATGTGTTGCTCAAGCGATCGCTAAATTATCACTTGGATTCTACCCTAAATTCTGTCTGATTCCATAAGAAACTCCAATCTGGCCAGACATGACGCCACCCGCTGAGAGACTTCGATGTTCAAGTTCGAACATAGCTTCAGGGAGCGACCTTGCTCCAAGATAAGTTCGGCTGAGGGTAAAAATAGGGCCCAGATCCAGGATTGCAGCCTAAGGGCGGAATCAACCATTGTCACCTGCACAACAAATGACATGTTTAACATCTCGCTTTCCCTTTTCAACCCCCAAGTAAACTATCGAAAGCCAGCATAACTCTGCGGTTCGGTTCGGGTCTTAGTGATGGACGTACAATATTTGTAAGTTCACAAATAAATTTTGAGGAATACGGTACAAACAAGTCAAGAGAGCGAAACGAACCGCTGGATCCCACTATGCGCTCCTTTCTCGAGCGACGCAAGGTCAGAAGGATCAAGAGTGAATACAACCTCCGATCTACTACTTGATTTTTCTTTTCTGGCTTCAACGTGATATCTCCTGTACAACTCTGCGCGTTGCCTGTCGAATCATTTAGCCGTCGCTTGGTAAACAAAATAAGGTCGTTCACGGTTCCATTTTTCCTCCCATTTTTCGTTCCATTTTTCGTTCCATTTTCGTTCCTTTTGCCAAATCAATGTATCCACATCAAACAGGGTTGGGGATAGGCTCTTGTCATACCACGCATACATGCATGAGGCCCCCTGAAATGACCTGTAGGGATCTGAACTACACAAGGATGTAAACCTAAGTAAAACAAAAAAAGGAGTGCAAAAAGGGAGAGAAAAAGGGAGCTTTCGTCGGGGGGTTTCACAGTTCACTTTTTCCGACCATTTTTCTTCCATTTTTTCTTCCCTCTTTTCTGCCGTTTCATGAACTCTGCCCCTAGACACTTCGTTTCTTCCATTTTCAACCCTTTTTACATCCCTGAATTGAAAAGGGAAAAAATCCCGAGCAAAAACCAAGTAAAACCAATGATCCAGTAAAAAATGGTGGAAAAAATGGGAGAAAAAAGTGAACTGGGAACGACCCTAATGTCTAGTTTGTATTTCATTCATCCCAGCCAGGTCAATTGCATTGGCATTGTGTCAAACATTAGCATTCAATCAGCTTGGCCTTATATTAAGACTATTGTCGAACCGTCGAAAACTTGGGTTAGACGTTTATCTCAACCCATTACTGACTGATGTAAGAATTTATATGGCTCCTTTCACCATCGTCGCAGACCGATATTCATCAACGTGTGTTGGGTGCCGCCGAAGCCTTCCTCCTCCAGTGCGTATTCACTGACCTTGGACTTTACTCATTCTCCGGGCTCCATTCCTTACTTCCTCAATAATATCTCATTCGTACACATACAAGAGCGCGGTGGGCCGCTTCGCGGCCCACCACTTCGGTTAAACGTTTGATTTGGCGCCCTCTCAAAGTATAATGGTGATGTTCACACGAACACCCGATGAAGTTACGAATAAATTTAAGTCATAAGGCACCGGTCGGCGGTTTGGCATTGTGTACACTTTTATAGGCGCACACGCGCTTAAAGTTGATCATGGGGCCAAAAGCCCCGAGGAAGCGCCGTTTATTGAGCGCTTCCAAAGGTCTGGACCCAGCGCTTCCAAAGCCTCGGACCTGATATCCCAAAAGCGGAGTTTAAAAGGCTTCAGACAGACAGAGACGATTTTATAAAGAGAGAGATGCACTGATGCACGTTACCAGTCCAAATTTCATCCCAATTCTCATCTCCTTTCGTGTTCACTTAGTTCAGTTCGAGGAACGCGGAGTCAAATGCTGCAGAATTAAGCCCGACGTCTTGATTGAACAGTAGACCCTTCAATGTGCATTATGTATGCACAGTTTGCGTTGACAATCGAGTGTGGGCTTGCCGCGCGGTCTGTTCGAGGTTCGAGAAGCGCAATTGCAAGTCGAATTCTCACAACAGTTCACCATCCTCACCCGCATTCCTAAAGAGCGCTCTCGCAGCTTTCAGCGCGCAAGCACAAATCCATTTACGAAAGAAGGAAGCTATGGACCCTACCGACTTGGCTACAATTCCGATTACGCGGTGGGATCGTCGCACGTCAATCTTGCATTGCATGCATGACCCTGCTGCGGCGCTCGCGCGCGTCTGAAGGTGGCGCGCGCGGCTCCGAATCATAATCCAGCGTCGGGCCGTGCGATGGGCTGCTCCCCTGCTCCCGCACACCCCCTCGCTCGCCACGTTCGCTGCTCCCCAGCACGCCTCGACTCCCAATCCGCCCGCCCGTTCACCGCGTCCACAATGCCCCGCGCACCTCCCCACTCCCCGCCGGTCGCGCCTCTGCCCTGCGCGCCCGAACTCTGCCCACTCCCCGCCCTCGTTCACTTCGCCGCCAAAGACCCCACACACCAGTCGCATCCGGGCTGCGCCTTGCGATTCACCATTGCCCGGGTCATGCATTGCACGGCGCGCGTGAAGCATCGTTGCCTACGACGTCCCGGAGCGGGCGACGTACGCTGTCCCGCAGCGCGCGACGTACGCTGTCCCGCACGCTGCCTTCTGCCGGCGCAAGAGGCGCGCTGGCGAGAGAGCACCCGCCCGGGGCAAGACCCGTCAAGACCCGTACTCGCGCCGTCTCCTCAGACGCGTTCGTTGCGCAGCGCGTTGTGAGCGGTCTGGCAGGCGATGGTAGTATTGGCCAGTGAACAGTCCGAACGGTATGATCGATGGTCCGGCGCAACAGGTTCGCAACGGGGAGGGAGCTACGAACGGGCTAATGAGGTGGTGAGGTGGGAGCACGAGCGAGTACGAGCCGTGTGACTTCTGGAAGGAGAGTGGGCGCACCGTACAGGGGCGTGAGGATGGCGCGTGCAGACCTGTAGGCTCCGCTGCGAGTAGACAGCCCCCTCCCCATACCTCCCACCCTGATCACCGCGCTCGCATCGACGGCGCGTAACACGCGACGCACCTCTCGACTCGTAATCCACACACACAGCATGTCCCCGTGCCTCCGCTCCGTGCAGTTGCGTCCATGGGTCCAGTGTCTTGCGCACATCCGATTCGTGCAGTCCAATACGCTGTCTCCGCACGCGTGCTCCCAGTTGCGCAACGGGGCGAAGGAGATAGCGCGTTAGATCGTGGGTGAACATGAGCCGCCTGTGATCCAGACGAGAAGCAGGGAATTACGCGGCGGGCGGGGGGATACGGATCCGGGCGATGCGGACGAGGTGATGTCGTGGGGTAAGTAGGCGCGCGCCAGTCGTAGGGGATGGGTTCCCTACTCCCATCACTCTCTGTAGACGTGGCGTCAGCATGCTGAGCGCGCAGATCAAGCTAGAACGCGGACTCACACTCCACGGATGCCCTGCGGCGTTGTTACTAAGACACGTCTCCCCATCCATTCCTGTCCAGCAATTCCGCTCCTCGCGCCCACAAGGAGAGAGGTGCGCGCGGGCGGACGGCAAGCAGGACAGTGTGCACGCCAGGGTAGGATGCACCCCGTCACGCTCAACTCTTTCACCGGGGCGCGCAACGGGACTCGTGGGGTCGTCTGCGCCTGCGGGAGAGCGCGGGTAGCCTCGTCGTGGCGATGTAAGACCCGGAGTCGTCTCCAGACGGGGGAAAAGGGATTAAGGCGATGAAAAGTACATACTATGTAACGGAGATCAGCACGTCCTCCAAGACCGATGGAGTTCAGAGGTGGAGAAAGTTTCATTAGTAGAATTCGTGATGCAACGCGCGTGAAGGGCCTGTTCGCGCGGCAGAGATGTGAGCGGAACGGAAGAAGAAGGTGGCACCGCCACTGATTGACCTCACGTGCTGTAGCACAGCCTCGATGTCCTCGTGAATTTGGAGTCACTCATGCTTTCTTTCCCCCGCACCTCTCCACCAGTCCACCGTGACACCCTCGACCACGGACACGATACCGCCATACCGCCCGCTGGCACCGTCCTCCTCCTCCGATGACGAAGGAGAGCACCACGTGGATCAAGCAAGTAGTGATGGCCGGGTCGGGTCGGGTCTTGAAAGCCCGGGCTTGGGTCGGGTCTTGGCGGGCTTGGGCTTCGAAAAATCCTGAGCCCGACCCGACTTCAAGGGTCGGGCCCCAGGTCGGGTCGGGCTTGGGCTCAGGCCCGGGCTTGGCTGCATTTCATCCAACTGATCTATGGTGAGTTTTCAAACTCCTTCAGCGTTATACGACGGGTTTCTCACTCGACGGGACCCTCGCAGACTGTGGAATTCCCAAAATTGCTGTCCTGGCGGGCCACTTGAAGCACAAGTCTGAATGCGGCATACCCATCAAATGTCGAGATGTTATGTTTCATGGTTGAACATAGACAAGGAAGTCTCTTTCAAGTAGAAATCAGATTTAACCTGAGATTTAAGCAAGGATGGTTCAGTAAAAGTGGAATTCCTTTGAAGAATTTGAACTCAGGCTAACTCAAAGGGACCCGGGCCCAAGCCCGGGTCGCGGGTCCGCTCAGAAGCTGAGCCCGACCCTGAGCCCGACTTGAGCCCTACCTCGGGTCGGGCCTGGGTCGGGCTTGAAAGCCCGACCCAAGCCTGGGCTTGGGCTTGAAGCCCGACCCGGCCATCACTACAAGCAAGCGAGGGCGCGCCGGCGCGGTGACGACGACGAGGCGGAGGAGGGTGGCGAGGGTGGTGAGGACGATCGGGAGGGCTAGGGAGGAGCAGATCTTTACCCACCCGCAGCATCTCTTCGCCGCCGCATTTATTCGCTCTTCCCTCTCCTCGTCGGTGAAACCCGCCGCAACCGCCGCAAGGACGCGCGCACGCACTGCGTGTTCGGAAGACCGCGTACTCGGGTGCGCTTCTAATTTTAACCCTTTCACTCTTCTGGCTATCTATCTTACCTCAGAACACGCGCGATCCGGATCGACGGCGCATTCAAGCCTGCAGCCAACTGATTTGAACCGCACCGAATCTGCGCTGCGCGCTCTTGGGCTCCCCAGTCGGGTTTTGTGCAATGGGTAAGGCGGGCAGTGGTCGGTGTCTTCGTTTACGGTGTGCGTACGGTAGGCGGATTGGTCGCGGTTCGATTTCAGCGTGGGTTCGAATCCGTGCACGTGCAATTTATTTTAGCCCACCCCATATAGGTTCGAGCCCCAGGAGCGTCGTTTTTCCACCCCGTTGACTTGTCGGAAACGTCTCCCAAGTATACACGAAGACGAATATTCACATTAAAACTACTACGGGGTATTATTCAAACAAGATGCCCGAGTTTGCCCATTAAGTAATATGTACTGTAGATGCCGGTTCAAATGGGACCAGAAAACATCGAGGGTCGTCTGAACATCTTACGGACAAGTCAACGGGAGGAAGGATTCAGCACACAGGGCAATGACATACCTAACCGTCAGTGGGTGGATCCTCGCTGTCCCGAGTGTCGTCATGCTTATGTAAGGGGTCTTCCTCGGTGGGCGGCGATGCGGGTTGCTGATTAGCAACCGGCTCCTCATTAAGGACTAAAGGGGCTGTCTTGTTGATGCGAAGGCGAAGGCAGATATCACCACAAATGTGATCACGAAAGAATGTTTTGATACCCTCTATCCCGAAATCTCCAACGCACTAGCCCTTGCATTTAATTGCTGTAAGGTACGAAATATGTGGTTGATAAACAAGAGAAAATACCCGTTGATCGTGTGGGTCATTGGATCGAACAAAATTATGCCATCCTTCTGCCCGACGAGCGCGGGAGTTCCTGAGAGCAAAAAAAAAATCAACTGATGTGCACATTGAACTGGAATAAAAGAGGAGCAGACCCTGCAGATCGGCCAGGACTAAGCTCTGATTACTATGTTCCCAGACAAAATGAGCCAGCGCATAAATGGTGGCGCTTTGCAGATCTTTTTTGGTGCATTTGTGGGAGAGAGTGTAAGTAAAATGTTCGACTGTAGCAGACCGTTTCAACTCTATAAGCCAGGTTAGGCACATAGAGCCTAATAGAATCTCCTTGATGCCTGAGGCGGGGGTAGGGCAGTTGATTTCCTCGCCAAGGAAAGCCTCCGCGAATGCAAGATCTACCGTAACGATAAGTAGAGGCCTCAGCTTGGATCTGAGCCTTGTGCTCCTCAACGGTGAATGGAGGTTGGCCCGGAATTAAATTTTCAGTGTCTTCACTAAGACGGAAGAATTGTTTCAAGACGTAACGACGGCCATCATCACAGGTCAATTGGTGCATTCTCGTTGCTAGCGTGAATCATATAGAACTCGCCAACAGTGAGGTTTAGAGTATGGGGAACGGGCACGTGATTTCCATGCCATCGTATCGTAACACGTTCCCTATGCTTGGGTTAGAAAGCGGTATGGAACATTTGAATATACTTATGGGAGCGGAGGGGAGCTTTTATGGCGCTCCCATTCTACGGAAATTTGGGTGGTTAGAGTGGCTTTGACATCTGTTGAAACCCATATATAAGGGTTGCTTCCAAACCATGACTGAGAGTCTGAGACAAACCTTGCAGTAGAAGAGATGTGGACCAAGCCTTGGCTCCTTGTCCGAGATCCGCATTCACAGTCTTCTTTACGCGCACCTGGAGGATATAAATAGTGAGATATGCCAATAGATTTAAGAGTGCTCGACTTACCTGGTACGCGATCATAACTTTCTCCTCCCCAGGATCGCCGTGACCGTGTTCATGGCGAAGAAGAGTTTGGGTACGCATGGATGAAGTTGGGCCTTTGTTTGAGGGCGCCAAAAAATCATGGCTGAGCATTACCCTCTTGGCTTCGACAATCGGTTCCCAGGCAGGAGGAAAGTAGCCATCCCCCATACTGCTCTGAGCTCCAATCGGCTTTTTCATAAGGTATCGTCAGATGGACACGAGAAATTGGGTAAACAAGCTCTTGACATGGGCGACATTGGTCTCCCAATCTACAGGTATAAGGACAAGTGGACTGATACCGCACTTGACGTTCGTTTTTTTCCAAATAGTCGAACTACAGCTGCCATTGGGCATCTGTATCTGGATTTCATTGAGACAACGGGAGGTAAGTCTAATTGTTACCATCTCAGAGATTTGCGCTTACACATTCTCTCAGCTATCCCAATCCAATTGAAAATGGAAAAAGGGTCTGAAATTGGTTGGCCTTATGCAATTCAAGATGTGCTTCGCTTCGTGAACCCACTACTATTTAATGCAGTGATTAGATTAGTCATAATTTTGAGCAGGCATGCTTTCGCACCAGACATCGATCCCGAAATTCATCCAGTATGCTGACTCATCAAAAGCGTACACAATACAATAATTGAGGGCTTCTGGCGCTGGTTCAAAGAGAAGAAAGGTCTCAACCTGAAGACTGTAATTTTGGTCGGAAAGCAAGAGCGTATCTTCAGTCCTATCGTGGAATTTCATCTGTGGGTTCAGTTATTCTGTTCTGTCTGTGTTCACTTCTGATTCGGAGCACCTTTTTTAAAGACCGTTGTTTTACTGGATTTTTTGTACCACTTCTGCAAGCGGAATTGGACGAGTTCCGCCGCTTCTGGAACCATCACCGTGTTCGCAGCCAGCCGGCAAAGAATATGCCTTCTGGGCATGTTCCGTACAATGCATTAGACCATCCACAGAATTATGGCGGGCTTGACCACCGCATACCCGTACCTCAGGAAGCTGTCAACGACTTACGCAAAATGGTTACAGAAAATATCGGGCCGAGAGAAGACCACCTTTCATGGGTCAGTAACGACTTCAATAATTTGGCACATGCCATTTACAAGCAGATCGGAAAGCCGGAGTTGTCTTTGAGCACTGCCTGGGACGGCTTTCAAGCGATGTTGGAACCAATGGCCAATATAATCGAGGTGTCATAAAATAAATACATTATTTTCTACTGTAGGCAATTCAGAATTACCGTCGTCGAGTTTGTGTCTGTCTACAAACCTATGATGTCATCCGCTGCAACAAAAGAATATATGTGGTAGGGTAAAATAAATTGCACGTGCACGGATTCGAACCCTCGCTGAAATCGAACCGCGACCAATCCGCCTACCGTACTCGACCATCAGGAATGAACTTCATTGGACCTACTCTCTATTTATGGTCCCAATTTTCGTTGGCGCACCGCATTCAGTTGTTCGGGAATCGCGTACTGAATATGCCCTATTTGCATGCTCTGCCGCTGCTGTGATTCGGGATACACCATCAGCCGCAGCCTTAGCTCTTAGACTAGCTGTATCTAAATTCTATTTCATCTTACTCCCCACGCTTCGAACTTACATCCTGCTGTCACGCGTCTAACTGCCGCTGTGCTCGCACTGGACTCGGCTGCTGACATAGCATTCAAGGGCTTCTCGTCCAGTTTTTATTCGCATCGGATCCCACCTAAGCTTCACAATAATAAAGCCTGCGGAGTGACCAAGATTTTTGTACAGAGCCTCGCGCGGAGTTACTTTCGCTCCGAGATCATTCTAGGAACTAATCGCTCCGCCAAATCAGCCTCACTGTACCAACTCATCGCATCAGCATCGCTGCATCCTGCTGTACCAACTACTGTGCTAGTGTTTTCTCACATTTCACGTCACGGGAACACAGCTGGATAACGCTATCTGAAAGTTTTGAAGTGAATTTAGAACACGGACAACAATCGGCGCTTAATATCTCTCTCTCTTATCTTGACCACCGATAGACGACGGGCCCCCCTTTGAAGTAAGCTCAGATTTATTATGATTAGGAACAGCTAACGGCCTGAGTCAAGACGACGACTGTGAAGAGGAAAAAGACATCTCTACGATACATTATTCCCTGTGCCAGGTCTCATCCGACCGGGACGGTCCATTTGCGCAGGGTGAGCTCATGAAATATCTGATTGTTTATTTATCTTACTCTCGAACAGTTCAAGACCTATTTGAAGAGCATTCCTTGGACAAGTTGAAGGACGACCACCTCTCTAGCAAAGAATTTCGGCAAGAGGTAGTTCCTGAGGGATCAAGCGAGCCGTCAGAATTATATCTGTCTGTAGCTCATCCGCGCATATTCAGACCTAGATTCGTCCCTCGTTCGGGGGGACTTCCCACCGCTCGGTGCTGGAGAACTCGAACCGTCTAGAGGCTGGAAGATTATCATGGGCGCTCAATTTACGTTGATTCTGGCGCTGTGTATATTCTATCTATATGACTCTATGCACTCGTATCTCTCGAGTTTGTAGTATATATCCCTGTCCAGCCGTCATTAAATTGAGTCCCTCTTTCCGCTCATCACCTGAGGAATCGCATACCCGGGAGCGGGATGGGTCCGCACCGCACATCTATTACCCTTGCAACTGCTCCTGCTGGACCCACGGAATGCAGCCGCCCTGGCCCCGGGTTTCTCAGACGAGATTGAGAACCTTAAATTAATACTCCTAGATTCCCTAGAGCTCCTTCAGCGAGTGGTATTTTCCTTTCGACAACGCCCATCGGAGTCATCCCGAGATCAAGCATCACCTCTACTCCCCGCGATACAAGCATCACCCCCCCTCAGGAATTCTTTCGCAGAACTTCGGAAGTTATACGTGTCAACGCAAGCTCTCAGCTTATATATCTAGCTCCTCTTCTACCCGGTCGACTCGTCGAGCCATAGTCAGTCGGACTTTGTCTTGTTTGGGCGCGGGGAATGCATCAGTGACCATGGGCTGCGTCGTATCCTGGGGAGTAGGTGGAATGCGTGTATTTATCAACATGTGTTCAACTCGGCTTGATTCATACATATATACTTATCCTAAGTATTGCACGGCAGAAAGAATGGCGGTATGGGATGCAGGCAGCAGACAGATGCCGGCAGCACATCATCCCAGGCGCGCGCGTGGCGATTGAGTACTGGGTGTGAGTGACACATCATGGTTGGTATCCACGACAAAACGAAGTACACCAAATAATATACAAAGACGCATGAAACGGGGTAGGTTCTATCAGAGTGACAACAACAGCGGGATAAATCAGATAGATACGTGCTTTACGTGGCCTTGCGCACCATCATGCCGTGCCTCTCACACCCTCCATTTACGTCGCTCATCTGTGGGGAGAGGCGATTAGAGCAAAATGCGACCCCGACCAGCATAGGATCGCGCCCGCTGGGAGCCTGCGGTGCCATTCCGACACGCTGTGGAGGGTTTGCCGGTGCCGGAGGAGGAAGAGGACGAGATTAGCGGTTTTTCTGAGGGAAGGGAGGGACGCACTGCACACGTCCTGTCCCGCTTTAGCACCTCGAGGTACCTGCGCCTGCTAGTGCGCTCCCGCTTGTCTCAGCGATGGTGAACGAGCCGCGGGTGGCGTGCACCTGGTTGAATCTGTACCGTTGATATCGCTCGCTATTGATTATTAGCGAGGGTAAGTGGGAGTGGAGTGAGTAAGCCTGCGGCGGTAGGAGAAAAGGCTGCGGGCGGGACACGAACAACGCACGTGGCGGGGGAGGCCCCAGGTGGGACGGAGATGGAGACGCCGAGGGGAGGGTTCCCAATGAATGATTAGCGCGGCGCATGATGCGGGGCGGGGCCATGCCAGACTTTCGTGAACATACTCGTAGGGAGGGTTTCCGGTGGGCAAGGACGTACGAGGGCATGTCTGGAGGTTTGTGACGGTATCTCTGCGAGCCCGCGTGGCGCATGTGGCGCACGGAGACGGGGGGCCCGTAGACGACGCGCCATGCCGCCACCGGGGGAACTAGCACTAGTGTGCTGCTGCCGGCGCTGGAGCAGCCCCGCGTAAAAGGCACGCCGTTGAAGTGTCTAGTGGGCTGAGCGTGAGAAGCAGGATCATCGCCCTACATAACTCCCCATCCCTTGGGCGCCCCCCCCCCAACTATGAAGGATGCCACGCTGGCAATGATCCCACACACGTACCTAAGCGAAGGGAGAGCGACGCACGTCGTAGTCGAAGTCAAGAAGTAGAAGAAGTCAAGAAGTGCTTTTTTCGTAGCGGCCGGGGTGTACCTTGCACGTCGAGCGCGGCATAGGAATATGTAAGAGCTAGTGGCATGGGCCGCGAAGTGGGCAGGAAGGCGGTCGTGGTCGCGGCACGAAGCGGCAACGCGAAAATTTGCGCGAAGACACAGCCACATGGACCGGTCCAGGACTTCACACCTCACGGCAAGTCTACATGTCGCTCAACGCGCGTCGCGCATCGGCTCCAACTCGAAGCGGGGAATGACTCGTACCTCGCTTCAAGTTTACGAGCCCCATCCATTGATGCCCATGTCCACGACCACTCAACAATCAAAATCTCTCACCGCGGGAGCGCGCACTGACCCCGCAGGCGCAGATACACCACAATATAGTTTTTAAGACGAGTCAATTTCGCTTGTTACCAATTCATTGTCCAGGATTTTACAGACTTCTCAGAGTGGCGTGCTGAAAGAGCGAATGCCTAAGCTGGAAGCTGTGTTTGGGTGAGTCCTAATATATATACTTGACATTCTCAGCCGTGCGGAAGGGAGAGGTGGCATTTGAACACAGACAGTCGGAATTACGGGTCACACGTGACCTCCTCGCGTCGAAAATCTGGGTCAGTCAGCACAAACATACACACGTCGCTATTCCATGTAATCACAATGCATCGGTTCATCTGTTACTTATCTACCACGTAATATCTTCCGTCGCTATATCCCAAAGCATGCCTCCATTAGTGGCTTTGTAATTCCAGAACCGGCCCCCACTCTTCTCCCGCGTCGCGCCGTCAATCCGCGACATAATCCCCATGACGGAGTCCTCGACGCTCACCGGCGCCTGTGGCATCCCATTCGCATTCGCACCTGCATTTCCCATATCCGTCGCCACCCACCCGGGGTGGATTGCGAGCGCGATGAGCGATGGATTCTCCGCCTCCATCCCCTTGACGAGGAAGTTCGCAGCAGCCTTGGAGGAGCCGGACGCTGTCACCTGGAGGGGGAGATAGCGCCCCATGGAGGCACTGGCAGTGGAGATGAGGGCGAAGATGGGGGATTTGGTGGGTGAGGCGAGAAGGAGAGTGTGCGCGGCCTGGAAGAGGACTACGGTGCCTAGCGTGTTGACCTCCCAATGTTCTTTGAACTCGGAGATCGGCGTCGTCGCGAGGGGGCCATAGCATTTGGCAATGCCTGGGAATGCGCATAAGCACATGGTTTAACGCTGGAAGAGAAGACTGGCTTACCGGCGTTGGCGATGATAACGTCCAGCTGACCGGCAATCTTCTGAATCTGCGCGATGGCAGCCTCATTTTCCGCCTGATCAGCGGACGTGAGCTTCACGGGGTGGACGTTTGGATGTTTCGCCGCGAGGTCCTTCAGTGAGTGCACAGTGGGGTCACGGGCACCCGCGAAGACGACAGTGTTGGGGCGCGCAGCGAGGGTGGCGGCGAGAGCGTATCCGATGCCACGATTCGCTCCGGAAACTGGGAGATTCAGTAAGTTGATTGGTTTCGAGAATCAAAGGCTTACTGAGGTAGACGGTCTTGCTAGACATGATTAATGTGTGGGACACTTTCTATCGTCCGTCAAACCTTTATATCTTTGGGAACTTCCGAATACCGATCACTGTATCCCCCGCGTTTCCGGGATATGTAAGCTTTGTCATTTTTTTGTATGTAATCGCAGTATTTGTCACGGAGGGTAGATTCCTAAGGCCCTCCGGGCACCTCTGGTTAGTCTCTTATAAACAGACGCTACAACAATTTCCACTTGTACGTCGCGATGTTGTACCTCTTAGAACAGACTTAGCTGCACCATTTGCATTATGACTGGGAGCCTGCATCTTATATCTGGCATGGCATTGTTCAATGTAGGACACGAAAAACACACAGAATCATTATCCATGGAAACGCGTACTCCCCAAAGCGAGAGATTACATAAATCAGTCTCGTCGTATTGAGCTTTTGGATTGCTGGGCCCAGTCCCGAGCTACGATGATTGAACATAAGATTATTTGCGAGGCGCTAGAGCTATCTCGGGACGATCGAGAAAAACATTAGTGCTCTCTGAGGTGCCGGAAAGGGAAATGGCCTAGACCGCGGTCTCGGGACTTACCGTACGATCGAGAAAAATGAGCTCCTTCGGAGGCACCGGAAAAGGGAAGAGCCTAGACCGCGGTCTAGGATCACAGGATCATAGATAACGTGATATCTTAGGTGAACTTGATCTCACAAGTGCAAATTCAGGGCAAGTGCAAGTAAAGTTAATTTCAGGAACTTCGAGTAACTTCAAGTTAGCCTAAGTACCAGCAAGTCCAACAAAAATAAGACCTGTTTGGGCCGCATCCGGCGTTGACCAGAGATAGTCTCGGAGGGATTGATACACACGACTCGGAGCCGTGATCGGAGCGGGGACTGCTGTGCAGGTCCGCACAAGAGATGGGTACGAAGGAATTGAGCGCAAAATAGTCTGACATCGGTGGATGGTTCTCCATTAAATCTGGTAATAACTACACAATACGAGATGGAAAAGGGGAAAATACGGTGACGAGGCAGACAGGAAATATGTCTGCCCATTCCCCGTGGCTAAAAGCGGTGAATGCCGAGGAAGGTGAACACATCAAATAATATATCGAAATGAGGGAAATGATACTCCAAAGTGTTACAGAGGGAAGAGTCGGGGCATCGGATCCATCACATGAAGGTGTACAGTAGCCTCGGCGAAGCAGGAGCATCCCCCGGATGGGATAAGTAGCGCATAGGAGAGCGGTCCGAGGAATGAATGTCAAGGATTGAATTGTAGAGGTAGGTGGCTCGGAAAAAATGTATTTTGTCCGTTAAAGCAGATGCACAGAATGCTAGTGCTCCATGAATAGAGGCCACTACGGCTTGGGACGGAGCATAGCACGGAAAAATGGGGGCCGTATAGCCGCCCAGCGCGCGGCTCCAACCCTCAAGGAACTTGTTGACAGCATCCTGCATGATATAACGTTCCAACATCTGACCAGCTAACGTACATCGAATCCATTCCTCGCCGTAGTCCGGAATGCCTGGGACGGTGTTCTTCAATACGCCGTGCACGTACTAGGCAAACGCTTCGCGTAGGGCCGGATCGGCGTCTTTGTGCATGGGGTTGTGCTTCGCGCGGTCCGCCGCGATGTGGAGCGGGATGTCCGGGCCCGCGCCGCTGAGCTTGAGGGGCTCTTCCATCCATAGAAAACACATTACTGTAAGTCCTGAATAAGTTGAGAGATAGAACGAACTTTTGTATCCGCACACAATACCACAGGTGGGTCGGCATCAACGACACTGCTGAAAATAGCCTGAGGCGAGTACTCCAGATACATATTGTACTGAAGGACATCGTCGGCAGCGGGAAGGAGCGTGTATTCATTCTCATTCATCTGGCGGGGTTCAAAGTCTTCGCTTCACGCCGGCGACGATAAGGTGCTGCGGCTTTGGGGTGAAAGCGCCCGTATATCTGGATCAAGGTGAGGATATCTCGGAGAAGACGTCTGCTAGGCACAGACCGATCATTGACAGGGCCCTGTTCATCCAACCTCGACTCGGAGCGGAATTCGCCTTCATAGGGGGGTTCGTCGTCCATGAATCGCAACGGTAAGAGAGAGAGAGTCTTTAAGCGCCCAGCTCAGAGCTGTCAGATGGCAGCAAGGCGGTGATCAGCTGTGTTTTCGTGACATGTGGAAGTCCAGTGTGGAAAAGGACCTCCAAAGCAGTTAACAGCAGCGGTGTTGGCGGGTGAGTTGGCAACGAGTCTGATTTGGCTGAGGATTGGTCCCCAGACTGATCTCGGAGGCCGCAAGTAACCTCAGGTTGAAAACAATTGGAATGAGATGAGCTCAACTCTTGGAGGAGCGAGGCCCGCGGGATACAGACTGTAAAGCGACTGTGTGAGCGACTGAGATCTCGTTGCAGGCGTAATCTTCGCACCTATTTCCCGGAGAACTCAGAGTCTTTCTTGACGGCACGTAGATAGCACTCCTCAAGGTCTGCAAAAACTGACTGAAATCATCTTCGTCAGTCGCGCGCATCTTACGGAAAAATTCGGCATACCTCGCATGCTTCCCCATCGTACGCTAGGTACTCTTTGCCTCGTCTCCCGTCCTCGAGACCCACGGGCACGGAGATGACGCCGGTAGCGACTAGACGTCTGAAATCGTGTCCCATCCTACACCACCAAGTTGTAGACCCTTACCCCAGGATGAAGCATGCCGCCGCCAGCGACGTTCCCCATGCCGCGGTCCACCAAGCTCGCACCCCCGACTCTCCCCAATCACGCCCATCGCGCAAGATGAGGCCATTAGTGCGGGCCCCATCGGCGCGCCACACTGCGCGGCAACGCTGGGCCCAGGCTGTGCGGATCTGCAAATCACGCGCTCGAGGAAACACCCACCCCGGGCAAGTGTGCCACCCGCGCTCGCGTACGAGTCGGAGCTCGCGGGCCACGGTCCACAACTCGCGAGGCAGGAGTCGTCCCCGCCGGGTAACATTCAACGCTCCTCATCGCTCCCAGTGATCGCGGGGTCCGACGGGCATCCCAAGGCGCACACGAAATGGGTAGTATTCTGGCTGCGAGATGCACGGCGGGGAGGGATTAAAATCAGCGACGATGGTGCGTTACTAAAGAAAAAGATATAGAAAGTTGTTGGAAATGAAGCAGCGGTAGGTGTGCGGTTGCGGAGCAGAGCGACAACGGGATCAAAGAGCGAGGTAATGTCCGTGGTAATCGCAAGGAGCAGTCCATGTCCGTGCGCGCGGTCATGTAATGCGAGGAGACGCAGAGTTGGAGCACGAACACATGTGCGACGCGATGCTGAGGGATGGGAACGGAGACGGAGGAGGAGGCGGAGGCGGCTACGGCAGCAGAGAAAGAGGGCGGGCCGCGGCGCTGTGAGCGGGGAATTCAGATTGTATGCAAAGGGGAGCCTGGAGAAGGAAGGAGAATGGGGATTCACCCGCTCGCGCTCCTTCTGCGACACGGCGGTGCTGGCGCTAGCCTCGCCGCCTCACAGGTGGTGTAGACCTTGTTGATATTGATGAAGTGGGACTTTAGCCGGCCATGCGCCCATTCAGTTAGCCAGTGCACTACAGGGAGGGAGGGGGGGGGAGGGGGAACGGCGGCGAGTGAACGCCATGGTTCTGAGCGGGATGTCGATGAAGGGCGTCATTCCCGTCGAGCATGAGGACGATCGGTGGGGGGCCCGGGATGTGGCGATTTGGTTGAGTACGCACGAAGCAGGGGTGCGTGAGCTCGATGGAGCGGAATCGGGATCCGGGCTAGCCAAACACGAGGTGCGGCGCGAAATACAGGTCGGAGGAGGTGCTGCTGAGGTGATGACCATCCGCTTGAGGTGCCGGAGCTGAGATGTACGAGCTAATGCTATAGGCCCCGGAGTGTGCAGGGAGGGCGGTCGTGGTCGCAGCACGGAGCGAAAATATGGCGAAGACACAGCATGGAGCGGTCTAGACCTGCTGATCCGAGATGACCGGAACTTGCCGCAGGTTCTACAGCCCCGGCCGCAACAGCTTGGCAACACCCAAGCTAGCGTCGGACAGCTCAACTCAAGTCCACATTTCGCTCCCATTTTGCTCGGCGCTCGCGTCGTGCATCAGCTTCAACCAGCGGATTATTCAAGCACGTACGAGCTCCATCTGTTGAAGCCTATGTCTCTCACCGCGGCCCGCGGGAGCTCGCACTCACGGGGAGAAAGTTTTACGGCCCCGCATGAGCTCGACAGCCGCTGCGCTCCGTTCCCGGGTCAAATCCCCTCGCAGCTCCGTCGATTCAAGGTCCCGCAGACGACCGAGATCAAACCCAACTCAACCTAATCCACACGAATTTTTCCTCTAACATGGCCGGAACCTCCCACTCTCTCTTCGATGGCGCGGTCTAGGTATCTCGCGTGGCCGTCAGGACTTCAATTGAGCAAGCGCAGGTCCAGATCCAGGCATGTTCATTTATTGGATGCTGGATATGAACCAGTGAGGGCCGACCGAAACCATATCACTTTCGTACGCGGGCCAGCATGGACGTAGAATGTTTAGCTCACCGGCCCACGGGTGTAGAAGGCATGGTGCTGCTATGACGCAGCCGCATGCGCTCATTAATGAAGGATGCAGCCTCAGATGGATTGTTGACCGTCCTGCCGCGATCTCCGGCCCATCTAAGTACGTGGTTTCTCGGCCTATTCGGGGAAGCCTCCAGTGGAATATTCAAGCCTAATTTTTAGGAGGTGGCCGCAGGGGTCTTGACGCGGGTTCTCGTGTCATGGCGATTTCTTAGACCCATATCGATGACCTGAACTCTCACCGTAGCCAGGTCAGCCAGCTACTAGGCTCACCCATGTGGCAGACACGAGATCCATTCGTAGCACGAGCGGCATTTCGCTCCGTGGTGGTCCCGAGGACTTCGCTTGCACCGCATGACTTTCGACGGGACGCTGTGTTCCGCGCTGGGAGAACACATTAGACAATCTAAGGAGCAGAAGGTGCAGGCGGGGAGTCTGGGGAGCGCGGTGGGAACACGGGAAGGGAAACACAGAAGATTGGAGTGGCTGAATTAGGGCAGGCCGTGGAGTGTTTATCATAATAAATCAGTGAGCTATCGGCATAACACACGGAATATATAGCAGGGATAATCCAGAAAGGTGGATGCTAGGTGTCTAAGGAGGTAGGTTGTAGTGGAAAGTAGCTAATCAAACAGAACACACTGGATGCGAGCATGAGGATAAACTGGATAGCCATAGTAATCTTCCAGGTCCCAGACGGTTCGAGGAGCTCTGCGCCGTCGAGGAGGGGGTGAATTCCATCAGGGAGCAAGGAATTCTCGCCTAAGATTATATTGAGCTTACAGACGAGATCATGAATAACGGTGTGGGCATACCAGGTTCTCCGTCACCTTCGTTGGTCAAGAGTCTGCCGGAGTCATCATCTCCACTACAGCTTTCGGTCTCTTGCACTATGCAACATAAGAACAGGAGGTATGGCAGCACGAACGTCAACAACTCACATGATTCCAATTCAGATGAGAGCTGGAAGAGAGGCAATCCGAGCTCTCGGGTGACGTCTTGACTGCAAGGATTATAGCCTTTGCCTTCGTGGAATTGACGGATCCCGGTATAGAGACTATCGTCCCAAAAGCGCCCCCAAACCACCATTTTCAACTCGAGACGGGGAAATCTGAGGTCGTCAGCCTCCTCCGTACTCAGGCGCTCGGCCCCCGAAGGGTCGAGGGACCAGTATGCAGGGCACTCCGGAAGCCGGAAGTGTGAAGGGATGTTGGATTGAAGGTCCCGTAAGGGACATAGAAATAGATATCCTGGGGGGATGCGGCCAGTGTCGGACAGCATTAGTTGGTATTGAATATAGTCAACAAAAACTGGTGGAACTGCTTAGGGGGATTGGGATAGTTGATATACTGTGGCCGTACCAAAATCGTCATAGTTGGAGGCTATCCCGAGGCGATTGAAGATGTAATTGGCCTGCGCGAGCCAGCTCTGTCTGGATAGAGCATCACTGAAAATGTGTCGATCAATGAGATATCCGCCTCCAAACTCTGAGGAGCTTATACTTCCGACGCCGATATTAGCAGAGCGTAATAAACACAGGGAAAGTAGACACACCGAGCCCAGCCATCCTCCGTAACCAATGGCTCTTCATAAGTCCCTGACCACCCATGATCGTGAAACATATTCTCCGGGATATCTGCGATCATCGTCGAATTTTCAATTCCATTACCCGCTGTGCATGCAATGATTGCCCCAAGTTGCACTGATGAATCCGACGAAATCGGGAGGTAGCGAGGGTACCTTAGATGACGGGAGCAAATTTCGTGATGCACGTCCAACGGAGTTGACTCTATTATCTGCGAGTCCTCGGGTGGTTCTGAAGTCGATGAGGCGATTGAATGTGGTAAGCTGAACCCCACAGTGTATAGGAAAAGGTGATCAGACTCGGGCCGCGCTAGGTCAGCGCAGAGACGACCAGTGGAGCGGCGTATCCACATCATACACTCCGAGGCGTGCTTGAAATAGCAATGAGCTACATAGAAATCGCCGAAAGAGGTGACCCACCAGATAGGTTCCATAAACAGAGCCCATATAGTGATGGACATCCTACGAACGAGTTTGTGTGCGTGATTGGGTCTGATTGATGGAGGTTCTTACATAAAATTCGGTTTCCTGTGGACAATGGATAAGCTAAACTGATATCAACTAGGATGGTGGCCGTACAAGATAATTATAGAGATAGACCGTCGACAGATGGGAACAATGGTATTCTGCCAAGATTTGTGTTGCAGGGACAAGGTCTAAATTGTCATGAAGACAATCCATTTTGGAGAACGGTCGAACGAACCATCGTGGAAAATAGTGGCGTGTACACCGAACGAACTCGCTGTAGCATATAGTTGCACAAAATTCGGATGCCTGCGGTCGGGATTCATATTAACACGTCAAACAATGGGGTGAGCGCTGACCGAAGCCACGAATTTCGGGAGATATCCTCCCGCCATTCCTACCAAAAACTGTAAGCACAAATTAAAGAGAGGCGTAGGGCCCGCGCACCTCTTCAGCATTCTCCCCTTGATATACGGCCACAGTCATCTTCGAATTGGACCCGTGAATCCGCGCAGAGTACACCCTTCTCACTGACTTTCCTCTGTGCCAGCGATTTACCACTCCAGATCCGGACAGGCTTAGTTCGTAACGGAGATCCAGGTCTCCCATCGGGATCATCCGAAAGTCTAAGTATCGACAATCAGCATTCCTGAGAGCGTTAAATGTCGAATTATTCCACCAAATGGGACAGGGGGGGTTACATGAGTGATCTTAGTGGTACTCTTGAACTCTCCTCCGGCGATGACAAAGTTCTGCGCCCCCGGGAAAAAGGGGCCCGTATATCTAGAGCAGGGTGAGGACTTCTCGGAAGAGACAGATGCGGAGCACAGACCGGTCATTGGGAGGGTCATGCCCATCCACGCTCGACTCGGAGTGGAATTCGGCTTCAAATGGGGGCCCGTTGTCCATGAATCGTGAAGGTAGGAGACAGAGAGGTGTTAAGCGCCCACTGCTGTGCCGTGTTCTAAATCCACCTCAGAGCTGTCGGATGCCAATGGTGGTGTTCAGCTATGTTCTCGTGACATTTGAAAGTCTAGTGTGAGAAAGCACCTCCACAGCAGTTAACAGCGGCGCTGTTGAGGGCTGAGTTGGCAAAGGGATTGGTCTGAACGGAAGAATATGCATCACACGAACCGAGATGTCGGCCGCAGGAGTCTTGGTGGAACCCGCAAGGCTCTAGCCACGTACGTGGAGCGGACTTGGTCACGATCATGAAGCGGGCGCTGCGGGGACCTCAAGAGGCGAGCTTCCAGCGCAGTAGAAGGGTTGAGGGTATAGTTATCTCACCGGTACGCTTGAATCATTTCTGTTGACGCCGGGAATTGTACTGATTGTTTGCGATTGCAGCGCCTGACGGCCCCCAACGCCAGCGCGCGCCCTTGAATGAATACTTATTCATGCATGATATCGAGGGTACATAAATTCGATTCGAAACAGCGCCAGTGGTATCCTGAAGTGATTGGAGTCGTCGTCGCGCAGCGGCTGGCCACCAAGACCACGCATTGTCGTCCCAGCATCCTCGGGCAACTTCATTACTGTTTTCTGAACTTCGAGCAAGCGTGCTACTTACGCTCGCGCACGCACCCCCCACGCATATGTCTGCCGTCGGCGCGCGGGCATGATTAGGATGCGACCCCGACCGCGTTGACTGCGGAGGCTGCGGGGACGGTGCGGGTGCGCGACGCGTTTCTGGGGAGAGGGCGGACGGCGCGGCCCTGCGAGCGGGCATTCAGCATGTATGCAAAGGGAGGGAGAGGGACGGAGAATGGGATGCACCTTCATATGACGATGGATTCACCCCGCTTCGTGCTGGTGTTCCCGCTCTACGACGCAGCGGTGCTGGCGCCAGCCGCGGCACCAACGGTGACCACGCTGATGGCGTAGCCCTCCGAGTCGTTCATGTTGATGTCGTGCACGTTGATGAGGTAGGACTGTAGCCTGCCCTGTGCACATTTTGTTAGATAGGTGAGACGGGCACGGTGGGGAGAGTGAGCGCGACGGTGTTGGGCGCAGGGTCGATGCTGTCGGTGTGACCGCCAGGGCAAGGGCATCATTTCCATCGAACATGAGGAAGATCGGTGGGAATCGGGGATGCTGCGGTGTGGTGGAGTACGCACGAAGCAGGGGTGCATGAGCTCGATGGAGGGGAATCGGGGCCTGGGTTAGCCAAACATGAGGTGCGGCGCGAAACAGACGAGGTGCTGTTGAGATGGTGACTGTCTGCCCAAGGTGCCGGAGCTGTGCATTGACGGAGAACGCGAGGGTGAGGTTGAGGATGAACGAGTGATTAGAGCGAGAGGGACGTTGGGTGGGTTACGCGCCAGAGCAGAGGGAGAGAGCGCGTTTGAGGGAGGGCTGGACAGCGGTGGGAGGAGACAAGGCGGGAGATGACGGCGGAATACAGAGAGAGCAAGAAAACATGCAGGTAGTATAGTGAGCGTCAGGAGCAAGGAGCTTGCCGATTGGCTGCTGACCACGTGTCGTTCAGATGCCGGCTGGTGCCGATCGGTGACACGCGGCTTCTCCTTCTGTCTTCATCGCTCGGCGGCGAACGCCGCGCCTCAGCTCTTGTGCTTTCCTTCTATGCGCTGCTCGGGAACAACTTGATCTTTACTCTGTGTGTGTACCTGGCAAATACAAAAAACTCGCGGCAGCTTCCGCCATCTGCAGTTGCTTCGCAAATGATAAATCGCAAACGCGGCGGCCCCAAGATTTAATCTTCACGCGCCGGGGGGTGATCAACCAAGGCGTTGGCTCACCATGTCCCGAGATTCTAATCCACTGTCCGTGCCCCGGTCCATTTCTTTTCGCGGAAGTGGCGCCGGAACACGAACTGCTACTTATCTGTGGTCTGCGATTGCGCGGCGCTTTGGCACCCAACTTCTAGTCTCTGCTACTCGTTCGGATTTCAATGCACTTGATGATGTATTCTACAACGAGATAATGGTGTGTCTGAACCGCGATTTAAAACATCGCGACTTCGATTTCCTTCCATCGCAGATTCTCGCGCTCATCAGGACTTTGCACGTCAACGCATTGAATGGAAGCGATGCTTCTAAAATTTCGGTGTATTTTTCCGCAGGAGATCTTCAACAGGGTTACTGACTCGCATGGACTGCAGCTACCACTGAACGGTGGAGCAGATAACGCCCGGTTGATTCGGGCCGAGTCATTCAAGTTGTAATTTTTTGTCCCTTTACATTACTCGTTTTCGGAATGAACGCTGTTCATCTAGGTCATTATCTCGGCCTTCGACTTGCAGCTTGAAACTTCGGCCGTAGTCGCCACGACTTGGCGTTCAATCACTTGTGTTATGTGATCGGTGCGAGTTTTTCCTCCTCATATTTCTCGAAATGTGCCGACAATTTCATGTACATTTAGTTAGTGATGTCTCCTAACTGTGCCGTTCCTCAATCTTGCCTAACAGCCTACCCGGATCAGCATTTCTTGGTGGTAATATTTTACCGATAATCACCGAATTTTGGCCATGCTATGCTCCCCCGTTGCTTGATCTCTGCATTCTCTGACGCACCGCACTCAAACCTGACTTGTCTAGCGTGGATCTGGATCTTGACTCTATTTCTTTCGTACGGCTCAGCTCAGCTTCCTCGGTAAGAATTTAATCCACAATAGCGCAGTTCAAGCTTGTAATTTATGCTTTCACAGCGCCAATGGTAAGCTTTATTCATGATTCTGACCTCCCAGCTCAACACTGATCCGTTCAATTCGTAAAGGTGAGCCCTCAGCAAATTCTGATTCTCCAGATTCACTGACTTGCGCAGTTTTATTTTAGATTCAGTTCAGCTCAATTTAGTCCATCGTGCCCTCACCGCGCAACTTCCCTAGCCACATGTATATCTTGTCATGCCCACTGTCCGATTATTTCTCGTAATGACACTGATTCCTCTTCAGAATCGATGTTCACTGGCACATCGACGGACGTGATCCAAGTGAGATTCAAATTGTTAAATGCTAACCGATGCTTGGAGTCCTCTACATCAGCTTCACGCCGACCATGCTTCCCGCGTCTCATCAAACCCAAGACACGCTCTCGCCTTCAGGCTATTGATTCCTCTCGTCCTGTACACCCCGAATTGTCCTACGCCTCCGCAACTTCAGATCACCGACTTGAAAATAATTAGGCGTTAACAATGTTCCTCGTCGGGTCTTCTTGTCCGCTATCCCTTGGATTGGAGGTACCATTGTGAGCTTGCTCGCTGCCCCTCGTCCCTGGTGTTGCCAGCGACTCGCCACTACAGGATATATTGTCGTTCAAGCCACCCTTGATCCTGATGCAAATCGCTACGTCCAGCTCGATTATCTCTCTCCCTTCCGGTTCGCGTTCGGTGTGGGTATCGGACTTGAATTGACCTGCGAAACTCCGCCTGATTCTCGCGACAGAGAGACGTAAATGTCACGTCCGCGGGCGCATTCCCTAATTTCAGTACAAGAACAAACGACAAACAGCGGGGACGAAGCTCCGACCGATCTGGCCCACTTCCTGCTTCTAGCCTGTCGCTGCGTGTGGTTCTACCGTGTGCTCAAACCAGTTACTCGAATGGCGACGTGAATCCGGCGCTGCCTGCATCCGGTGGACAACGCGCAACGACTATTCTGGATCACAGACGGCGAAATCATGAAGAAACCAATGAAGCCTTTGAATCCGGTGCGGCTAATACACCCGCCGAGATTATCCCTCTTCCGCTGCACATATTCATCTACATTCCTGCCAGTGTATTCTCGCTCACGGATGATCATCGGTACCCTGGCCTCCACAATGCCGGCTCGCTCCTGTGCATAAAATAATTCCTGCCTGATTATCATCTTCGTACTTAGTCCGTGCCTGTGCCATCATAAGCGTTCATTCTGGCAGTGACTCTGCCACCGTCGAGCAGGTCCACAAACCCGGCCATTCGGTCCGTACTAGTGGAATACCTTTCCAATTCTAACAACTATAGCTTCACGATTGGCCACAGTATCAACCGGGGCTCAAAGCTAGATTGAAGCATGGTTCTCACCATACCCGCAACACCCTTCGCTCGCTCGTTCTAGGTATCCGCCCCGCCGGTGGCCACCCGCGCGCGCTCTCCTGGCCACGCCAGTGGATGTCTGTCGACGATTCATTCCGCTTATTCAATTATATTCGCGTTCCCGGTCCTTCACACAATAGGCAAGAGTATGGGCCAATTTCATGGGTGACACATATACCAATTTTGCCATCCCATTATTTTGAGGGGTCCCGAAGAGCTCCCCGCGCGTTTCAGAGTCGAACTACAGGATGTCACTGTCTCGGAATCAACGTCGTAATTCAATTCCTTCCCTAAAGATTTCGTCGAGCTGGTATATAAGGCGATGGCTGAACGCAGTTCTCCGCCCGTCACTGATACAATATTCCACACACTCTTCTTCACCGCCATCCTCACCGTCCTCTTCCTCGCCCAGGGCTCAATCTCCGTGCCACGGCCCGCCAGTAACGTCTGTACGTTGGCACCCTACCCCTACACAGCGGAGCGCTCGCTGACTTTATTATTCTACAGGCGGAAGACCCTATGTAAGCACCACATACTCCCTGTACATGTCACCGTTGAATCAATTGTGCTGATCATCCACCCATCCTCGCACAGGATCCGTCTTGTACGCCGCCCTAGCTGTATGATTCTTTCTGGCCCCAAAGACGAGATCTGCTGCAACCCCCTCACCCTTCCGCCTTTTCCCAGTAGCTTGTGAGTCTCCTATCGATCCGCTGAATTGCAGGGAAATGCTCACCTGCGCGCAGCTATGGCCATATTTCTCCTTGGTGGATCATCGCCTTCGGGATGCACAAATACGAATATGGAATGTGGTAGGACATGGTGTTCGTTTGTGCGGAGGGGATACAGGCGAATGAATCAGTGTATTGATGGCTGCATATGTACGATTTTGGTTGAGCTGCTCAAAAGAGAAATATGTTCCATCGCATTCCATCCACCCGGTGCTGATTTCCAACCAGTTATTACCACTGGCGTCCGAAATGAAGCTCTCATACAACTCCTCCAGCGTTAGTTCGCCCCTGAAGTTGCGGGCTGATCCTATCGTGGTACCCGTAATCAACAGGGTTTAAATTTACGATGCATCGGAAGATTTGACCCCGCCGCGGCGTGATGAGAATCAGAACCCGAATCAGCTCGGACTCAGAGTAGCAGATTATAAGCAATGGCGACTCGGTCTGCCGATCAATCAATTGGCTCGTCCGCTCGATTACAAGATTTTTCTCTTGTCTATTGTCCTAAGTAAGCAAGACATCTCGTAAGGCATATCACGAGTTAACTCGCGGGTGACCCACACCCGTGGTCGCAGGTACCCTCAGCCGAGAGGATGCGCGCTCAACATCAGTGGAGGTGACTGAAGGCGCTGAAATTCGTGAGCATACACGACAAATTAAATACTAGTGTTGTGCATCCCGGGAATAGAAAGAAAGTCCAATGCCATGTGCGCCAGTGGATGGCCTAGCTTCTATACCTGTCCACCAGTTAATCGCGTCCGCCGTCATAATAATTACAGCGCTACTAATCTGGTATGCCATTTTCATAATGCCAGTCAGATTGCCCCTGGTGAAACCAGATCTAATGTGCAAATAAAGTAAGCTTCCAAGTGTCTATTTACTATCTCAAGACTTATGTACATCTCATGACTATAAACGGCACCTAAGTCAGAATAATAGACCTTCTCTTCATTGTGGGGTACTTTTAGAAATTCTAAACATCCACGGGTACCAGCACGAGTACCGTTTCAGGATCTGGCCAGTGGAGGAAAGGGGAAAGTGGTACGGCAAAATATTTCGGTTCGGGAGTGGCTCCTGGCAGCGGCCCGCCCGCCCGAATACGTGGGCCACATCCAGCTCCTGGACGACCGGAGACAGATGAGCAGCGCGAGGCGCGCAAGAGGGACGAGAAAGAGCGAGAGGAGGACAAGACCAGATATGACCTGACGGATGAACCCGCCTTGAGGGAACTCCTCAAGGTGCATTTTCAGACGTGCCTCCACTGGCATGTGAAGGGCATGGGATGGGCCAAGTAGACTTGAACGGAAGAACTATATTTCTTTTACGAAATGCGTGATTGGCCTACCTAGTTATATATTCGGTTCATTTTGGTACCAACGCATGTGGCACCACATTCTGGGATTAGAGAGATAGTGTACTGTCCTGCATTTCGCCGTCGACGGTTTCCTTTCTGGGTTGTCTTACCATACCGTTTGTACCGGTGTGCTTTGCCATCTAGATCCAGTTATCACCAGTGGCTCCCCTACTGCTCTTTTGTTTTTCGCACCTTTTTCGGCGGTTTACTGGCCTTGATATCACTCTTCTCTGTTTCTTTTTATGTTTTATTTTCGAAAGTACCTATGCTTTGCAATTGCCATCTTTCATCCTGTATTGCCTGACATAGCCTCAATATTATTTCTTATGTGTCAAACTTCTGCCGAACATTCCGACGCTGTAATCATTTGAATCCACCCGCCAACCATCCGCTGTTTACCAGAAACCCGTATGTGCTGTGCGGCGACGGAACTGCCTTCATGCTTCCCCAGGGATTGAGGACGGGGCCACGTGCGGGATACAATGCTGCACCAGCGGCACGGAGGAGTGCTGCATCTTTTTCTGCATCTTCACGGCCGTACGCCTATGGCACATGTTAATAAAAGCATGAGTTCATCACATGGGCATACAGTGATCAGACTCGGTATTTTGCGCTCAACGAGAAGTTTGAAGGTGGCCGGCCACGTATAGCCCAAGGCAGCAGAGTGGTTTGCCCCGGAGTTGAAGCCGATACAGAGATCGGGATGTTCGAAATCGCTGCCTTGTTTTTGCACAAAGTCGTGGTATGCCCTGCAAAGACACTGGATAAGCCGGTTCAAGACATTGTAGCAAGGACCCACTCTGGGATAAATTTAAGCACATATGAACGACCGCGCTTAATGCAATCACTAGAAGTTTGTCGGCGAGAGGACAATTGAGCGAGACAGAACATGCCGGCAAATTTCAACATCAAGAGAGTTGCGATCAGGGGCTTCCGGACCGCACATGATGATCTACTGCAGATTCATTAATGGCTTGATCACTTCGGAGTTGATCGCACCTTGAGTGTCTTCACTTGGGGAGTGTGATGCAGAATTTCTTCGAAGACACGGCCGCAGCTGAATTCCCTGGAGCTGGCACCGACGATCTGGCGAAGGGTTCAGAAACACCTAGGCAACCGGGAGAGAAAAAAATACAGACGTGCACCATCAGCGTTTGCTTCCGAGTCCACCCATCACCATCGCTCAGCTTGCTGAGTGCATATAAAATCGTCATGGGCATAGTTAGAGTATCGGAGATGGCAGCCATGATGAATGTGGATGGGGTTGACGGTGGCATTCTAGAGAACTTGCGTATCTCATCATCGAACTCGCCTTCCCAAGATTGCCCCTCCAACGACACCTACTTGGGTTTGACGCGGTCGGGGAACCAGACAAGATGTCCGGAAGCATCAAGGGAGGAAGCTGCAATCATGCTCTGTCCATGTGCCAACTTATTCATGTAGCATTGAGAAGGGCTATCGCGTAGATCGTTGCATGGTCCATAATGCAGCCTGTCTGCGATTTCCCAATGCGCACGGGAGCAGCAGAAGCTGAGCTTGCATTCTGGGCAAGGAATCAGGCGCATCGTGTCATCCACCGTCGTGCCTTTCAGCGCAGCCTCCATGCGTATCACCATATCTGTGCGCGTACTGGGCAAGGGAGAACTATGAGAATACGAAAAGATGGCAGCGGAAGGGGCCAACCAGACTATACAGCGTGGTTCCCGTTCAAGCCAGAAATGCTTCATCTCAGTCTGTCTTTGAAACGTCAGCACACGGGCAGAAAAATCATAAAAGAGCGGCACCCGTGCAGATAATCACAATAGACAACGACTTGTTGGCCGGCCAGTTTGCGTAGTTGTTGAACATCAGTGGTTGGCTCCTTGGGAAGTAAAGATACGAGTTTCCTCGCCGCGAAGGGATTTTTCTCGAGGGAGCTGAGAGCCTTACACATGACTTTGTGCGATTCCCAATCTGACTGGGGGAAAACATGAATGATGTGCACTCTTTTCAGTTTTGTAAGCGCGCACATTTTGGCACTCTGCGATGAGAGTCGAGTCAGTTCACAGAAGACAAATGTCACCCGAGCTGAGAGCTCGACGCGCCTATATCACAGTAACTGATCCGATGGCATCTGCTGCATTTGAAAACCTTGACATTTACATGCATCCCCTTGAAGCAATAGTGGCAAACCAATCCCACTAAAGCTGGCCATGGTCCGCGCTGCATGGTGGTCAGAAGAAAGAAGTCGTGAGCGTGACTTGATCGGAACACCTGACTAAACCCGGATTCTTCCGAATGTGCATTTGATTATACTGTAGCATTTCATTCAATTCGAATGTAACACGTAACGCTAGCCTTTTCATTCGAATATTTTCGAACATCTAACGCGTAACGGCCGGAGAACAAATGGGATATGGGAAAACCGGGATCAAAACCGGCGGCATGGGCGGCAGATCAGCGGACTTTGAATTCTATGTAGTACCGTGTTCAGTCGCGCCTTTCCGCCTTTCCTTCTTGAACGCGCTGGCCTCCCCGATGCACCGTGCAGCACTCCCTTTCCCAGTGCAACTATGCCCCTCCTGGGACACGCACCAGCACGCACCTGTGAGTAAGGATGTCGGCATCTCACGGCAATTCAAACTTCCCGAATAGGGGCAATCGTTGCGCAGACAAGGGTTTTGCGTGCTGGAGGACGCCGCAGAGGCGAGAGGAGTAGAGGACGCATATTGGTTTGGGCTTTGGCGGGTCCAGAGCCGCTCGGGCGGCCCGCCAATTGTAATTTGTGTGGAATGATCCTGATAGGGTCCTATTATAGGGATACACTAAGCATTTGAAGAAAAATAGCTATGTACGCGTTGCAGGAGAACATAGCGAGCGGGGCGTTGCATAGCTGGGCAGGCGAGGCATTGAGACCGACAGAGGTGAAGGAAGGGAGGCGGGAGACGGGACCGAATACAGCAGTAGTGTGAAATTTAAAGTCCGCTAACCCGCCGTCAATGCCGCCGGTTGTGATCCCGGTTTTGATCCCCGTTTTCCCATACTTTCACAACGACCGGGTTCGTCGAATTTCCCAAATGTAACGCAAAATGCTCAAAATCGGCCGAAAATGGCCCAAAATTTCAATTTTTCACTTCCCGTTCACCAGCTGATCCATTAATGTATTTTTTGACCAAATTCACTGCGAATCGTGATGCCGCGGCTTGATGGCCACGGGTTTAAGACGGACGTCTTACTTCTCTTTAGCTCGCCTCAGCCGCCCTGTTTGATTTCTTTTGGCATAACACCGCTCCACCCGTCCGTTCGAATTCCAAAATTCAAACGGGGGCGTAACACGTAACACCCCCATTCATATTGAATGAAATGCTACAGCATATTCTGCAGGATTTAAGGAGAAGTGACCAGGTCGGCCTAATAATTGAGCACCCCTATTGCTGCAGATTTTGCATGCTCGTTCTGGATCAAAACCTATGTTCGTTTAGCCCCAGTTCCTGCCCCAAGAAACGTGGCTATACGCCGGTTCGCCGTTGTTTCGATGAGCCACTTCGAGCTACTCGTCGCCGTTGCGTGTGGTCGATCCCACCACTGCCGTCGCTAAGATGGCAACAGCTCCCTCGACGCGGCGGCGCCCAGCGGTGACCGGCGCTCGTACCGTCGCGCTTTTCGAGGTCAACCACTTTGAGCCATTCGCCTACCTATTTACCGCCCTGTTTTGCAGTACAAAACGGTGCCTGGGGCCATGACCCCCAGCCACCTGTGCCACAGCCACTGGTTTGCACTACAAAACGGAGCGGCAAATAGATAGGACCTGTAATTGGCGAGTCGGTGCTATTTATTATTTTTTCACCCCCTTTGTTTGCCTTCTCGACGTCGAGGATCATCTTCTCAAAGTTAATACGTTGGTGTCGAAGTGTTTTCTTTTCCCATCGCGCGCCTGTTTTATTGTCCTCATTCTCGTCGTCATTATTCTCATTCCAATCGGCGCTCTTGTGTGCTGTCTCTCTTACGACGACGTATCGTTCCTTTTTTCTTTCTTTCTTGCCGTCATCGCTGTACTTCAAATACTATTTATTTTTCTCTCCTCACAGGATTTGAGGTTCGGGAACTGTGGGAAAGATGGGGCGCATCAACCCCGGTGAATCGCAGTTCGAAGCAGACGTACGTCGCGTGCGCAGCCAGTGAGTCACAGACATGCGCTCCAGCCGCTAGAGTTGGATGATTTTGACAAGGCTACATTCTAGCGCAGGGACTTTGAGCGACAAAGTGGAGGTGGATAGGGAAGAGGAAGGGACGCGCTGACAGCTTTGGGACGCATCAAGCCGAGTGGACTGATCGGAACTGATAGAAACTGATTCCATCAAGGCTGGACTTTGGTTCGAAATTCGCCGGTGGGCGCTAAAGAAATTGAGTCCCCCTGCTGCATTGTTTCTTTTGTTCCACCCTCCCGCGATCCTCCACAATACCAGCCTTCATGAATAGAAAATTCCCAGCCGTGCATCTACCACGCATTCGATGATCAGAAGTGGTTCATCAGCGATTACTCTGGTTCCCTTCTATGACGTCGTGGGAATGACGCGTGTTCTTCCTCTAACCCTCTTCGCTCTCCCTCCTCTCCTTCCCTTGACGATATTCACGACAATCTGTCAGTAGCGCCGCGCGCACCCGCCCCCTCCCCGCCGCCGCCATAGCGATCATGGAACTCGTCGCCGCTGCGTTCGTACTCTTATCGCACCTGTGCACTGCCCATGTGCGGTTAAAAACAATGCTCAACAGACACGGACACTACGTATCTCTTTGATCCTCGCTGTTCCGGCTGGTCCACCTCTGTCGCTACACCGCGTACCGTTCTTTGTGCTGCCACGCAAGTACGTTATCCGCACAGCTACCGCTGTTTCATAGGGACTTTCGCCGTGTGTGGATTTACCATCTTCTCGTTACTGTGTGTCATCGTGTGTCAACTCATTCGGGGTATCAGTCTCAGTCAATATCTCGCTCGCCACAAGGAATGATACGCCGCCGTCTGTCCGTTCATCCGAAATGATATGGATCTAGCGGAGTTGAGATGACATCCATCGACCATAACTACGCGCGCGCACCCGGAACCCAATTCAGCCTGCTCCAATTTCGCTGCGACGATTAAGATCTATATACCCCGCGGTGCCCTAAAAGAAACACCACATCCGACTGGTCATGGCTCGAGCCCGAGTGAAACGGGGAGGCTGCATGACTAAAAACAGAGCTGGAAGATATGCGCAGGTGCAGACCGCTCCGCTTTCGAGCCACATTGACTCTCCTTAAGTACCCTTATTTATACTGAAAATTCCGCCTATCCAATTCAAAGGCTGCTGGAGAGGAATATTGGATAAATACTACGAAGTCGAAATACGCGGGTGGGGAATGAACTCAGTACCAGGATACGTGTGAGATCGACCTTGAGTCCCGCACCACTGTTCAACCGGTCTGCCTATATACTTCATTCTCACCAACCGATCCCCACCTTCACCAAATCATCCCCATGTCGACTATTCCGGGGTACAGACCACCCGCACTACGGCATACACCCAGCACGCCAGAAATCGAGTTGGAGATGCAGATCATCAGGTAGAAGCTGCGCGTTGAGGAACCTTGAGTAGTTTCCATTGCGCAGACGGAGAGTTGAATGCGGCGGCGTATATCAATTATGATCGATGCACGCAGTGCCAGAGATACATTTAGAGTGCCAGTATATCGATATGGAGGATGGTAACTATTGGAATAAACTGCACAGGTTTCAGGTTGTACGTGGACGATGTTTGGGTTTTGCGGGGTATGTAATCTGCGCCTAATGTCGGAAGAAGAGTCCCCGCGCTTCGGAATCTCGGGCACCAGCGACGGCCTTGACCCGGCTTCGTATGCAAAAGAGTCGCGCCGTGAATTGCCAGTAGAATGAGTTGATTGGTGTGCGCATCAGAGGGTCGCCATAGAAATCCAGCCTCAATCAAAAGGAGCATCTTGCAGTATGCCAGTAACCATGTGGATTTGAGCTATTTAGCACAGGTGCAGTGGCCTTAATTATCTAGATCAAAAGTGGAGGAAGATAAGGTAGCGGACATACAAGTTCGGTTACCCCACGTGACCTGCCTTTTTGGGAATTTTGGAGATCCTTTCCTCGAATCCTCTTTTCCTTGTGGAAAAATGGAAATTCTGCCATAACAGTCTTGTTTAAATGTAGGCTAAAAGTTTTCACAAATATTTCGAAGGGTTTAGGTCCAGAAATGAAGGACTAGTTCCAACATCAAGCAGTTGACATAGATTTGGGAACTAGTCTCCCATTTTTTGAGTAAAACTCCTCAAAATATTTGTGAGAGGTTTCAGGGTACATCTACACAGTTCTGCTGTGCCGAAATGTTTGTTCTCACTTTGAAAACTCATACTCGTAGAGAATCGCCCGTTTTGGGTAGTCACGTGGGGTAACCGAACTTGTATGTCCGCTACCTTAATTTCAATGAATGAGTCTATGTCCTCCCGGACTCGTCCGTTAGGTACGCCGTGGTTATTAATCAAGTGGCAGCGCGAGCTCCGCCCAGAATACAGTGAGCCACGTTTCCAAGTCAAGGAACTTCATCGAGATGGGGCCAGCGCATTACCAAGCTCAGAGGCCTTTTTCCATGCCACGATACGTATCCAGAATTCGGGAGGACGGTCCTGTGCGACTCTGAGTCTCCTGTGAATGGGAAACGCAGAACGCGAACCCGGCGTTCGACTTCGCTGAGTACCAATTTGCCAGAGCCGAAACAAACGGCTTTTCCTGTGTGCGTGAGATCCCTGTCCTTGAAAGGCAGCGCTTCAAGATCGGGTGGCGCAAGCAAGGCAAAAGTAAGGCGCAAGGCGTCGAAGAATAAAGAAAGAAGAAGCCGGCACTGCCACTGATTGAGCCCACGTGCTGTAGCACAGCCTCATTTTGGCAGCTCCCTCCACGAGCACGCGATGCCGCCCTATCGACCACTGTCGCCCTCCCTCTGAAGAAGGAGAGCATGATACGTATCAAGTCATGATTTCGCGCCCCGAAAGGGATCGGAGGCTCAAGCCAGACGCATTGATGACAAGGAGGAGGGTGGCAAGGATGCTGAGGACTCCGACTCGGAGGGCCAGGGCGGCCAAGGCGAGGGCGCGGATGATCACATGGTGCTTCATCCTCTGGATCTTGCGCTGTCATCCCGATTGTTCGCAGCCAACTGATTTGCACCGCAGCAAATCTGGGGGTGATGCAGGCAGTGGACGATATATATATCGGTTGATGGCGGGTGTGGTTGTGAAATGCTCAAAGCCGGCTCTGGTTTCGTCCACACACGCGAGTCGTCGCGCTCTCTTCAACTCCTCAACGTTCAGCCCCAGAATTTATGCTGCGCATTTCGCTACGCCGCTGAAGTTGCGTGCGCGTTCAAGCTGGCGGTCTTGCGTCCTCCGTTCACCTCTCGTTCCGTCTACTCTCCTCCTTCTGTGCTTCTACTTCTATGCTGGTTCCCTTTTTCTCACCACGCTCCTTTCTCACTGTATTGCTCTCTGCATTCAGCTGGTTCGTGGCATTTCGCCTGCGCCCCTCTCCGCGGCACGTCTGCATCTGCGCGCGTGCGGCGCGCGAATGCTCCTCGCTTTTCCCTTCCTATTTATCTTCCTCTCCTTTATCCGTTCCCCGTTCCCCGTTGCTTTTTCTCTTTGCCTGCACTTGTGTGCTCCGCGCCGTCTACCGATGTCTGCTCCGCGTTGTGGATTCAGATGCCGCGGGCTCTCCCTATTCTGCAATCTGGCGCGAGATCTGCTATTCCGCGCGATGATACGTTGCAAGCTCGTCGTCGATTCGATTCCTATTCTGTTTCTTTGCCATGCATCTCACGTATCTCAATCTGGTTTCCGATATGCGAATCACTTCGCACTCGCACCCAGATCAGGATCAACCTGCCTTGCTGAGTCGTTCCGGATTCCGCGGCTCCCCTCATTGGAGCTAATCAGTTTCAGTTGCGGTCGAACGATGGGTAGGCCTAGAATGGTTTACTTCACACACCGACCAATCTACAACTTTTATACTAGCTCAGATGTACGAAACACCCTCGCTCCAACTGCATCTCCCCGCACCCCAAGTTCCAGCGATGTGCCCGGGTTCGACTCTCCGCATCCGAGTGCGCACTTCACTCGACCAACTTGTTTCAGCACAACCATCTCTGCCTGCCGTCTTATCGCTTCACTCCCTCACCCCTCTGGCTGATGGCGCAATAAACTTCATTTGGAGCGTTGGTCTACGTCTGGTCTCAATTTTCGTCCGCTGCACCGCACTCAGTAGCTGTTCGGGAATCGCGTAATGAACTCGGTTTGCATGCTCACCGGCAGCTACGATGCGGGATACACCACTATCGCAGGGCTGGCGCTTAGACACCGACTGGAATCGAAAGTCTGTTTTACATTCCATGTGACTCCCCTTCTCTCAAGCTCCATCTGGCCGTCTACCGTCTAACTGGCGCCGTGATCGCGCTGTTGCGGACGTCAATACTCAAGATTCGATGATAGCTTTCCGTCCAGTCTCACACCTCCGAGGTGGATTTAGAACTCGACATAGCAGTGGGCGCTTAACGCCCCCCATCAGAGCGGGACGGTCCATTTGCGCAGGGTGAGCTCACATAAATCACGTCCGAATCTGGATTCATCCTGATTTCGAACAGTTCACGACCTGGGTGAAGATGACTCCGGCGCAGCTTGAAGGACGAGGGCTCAAATAACTGTCTTGATGAGGTTGATGACAATAAAATTCCTTCAATACCAGACCACGGAAGCATTCAGCTTGCGCTGCGGACTAGATGCCGAGAGCGAGACGAGGAGTATGTCGTCTGCCTGGGCCTTGATCAAAAATCTAACCTCGGAAAGAATGGGGTCGTCCGGGTCCGGTAGCATGACCAGATCCGCCGTGAATAGAGTCCACAGTACCGGGGAGGCTGGGTCTGCAGTAAGCAGCCCACTGAACGCCTTGAACTCGGCTGAGTTAAAATCCCCGTGCCGGACATAATATTCCATTCGTTGGCAGATCATCCACAGCCAATCAAATACTGTTCCTCCCATTCCCATTCGTATGAGTTTCAACCATAGCGTCGAGTGGTCTTGTCGACGGAAAACCATTGGTAGCATCCACAGCGGCAACGTAAAGAGTTGAACCCTGAGCACGTGCCCATTCCTTCGCAGAGCGTAGAATGAAAGGATTGTTGTTCGTTCTATATCCTTCCCGGAAGCTGTTTTGAAAGTCTGGGATGGGTCCCCGCGAGTTTGCCCAATTTGTAATTCATTTGTGGATGAGGAGCGATAACAGTCTCAGCACGCAGCTCTCAAGCGCAATGATCCTATAACTGTCTGGATTCGACACCAGCTTCCCGCGTTTTCAGAGCCCGGATATCCGCTTTGGAGATCGGATCACAAGTCCGAGCCCCCCTAAAAATCAGATCGTAGGTAGGTAGGTAGGTGGATTTAATGTGCCGAAACCCGAGCCCGGAGCGCTGGACCCAAGCTGGGACCAGCGTCTAAATAGTGAATGGTATCAGCAAGGGTGAAGGAAGACTTCATTGTTCAACGTAAGTATGGTCCAGCAGTCCGGTTTCCCTCCCAGTTTAAATGCAATCCATCAGGCTCCGAAGGACTCCTTTCACACACAGAAGCACCCTATGAGCTGTGGAAACTAGAAGGTTTTAGACGCACAACCATTTTCAAATGTCAAGACCGAGTCCCAGTCCAGCACTCAACCAGCACTCAGAGTGGCATGCTGCAGAAAGAGCGAATGCCTAGGTTGCAGGCTGTGTGTGGGGGAGTCCTAGAATGTATACTTGACGATCTCAGCCGTCCGGAAGGGGGACCATGGCGTTTGAACACAGAACAGTCAGGAATTTACGGGCCACACGTGACCTCCTCGCGTCCGTCGAAAATCTGAGTCAGTCAAGCACAAACATACACGCGTCGTTCTTCCATGTAGTCACAATGCATCGGTTCATCTGTTAATGATCTACCACGGAATATCTTCCGTCGCTATATCCCAAAGCATGCCTCCATTAGTGGCTTTGAAATTCCAGAACCGGCCCCCACTCTTCTCCCGCGTCGCGCCGTCAATCCGCGACATAATCCCCACGACGGAGTCCTCGACACTCACCGGCGCCTGTGCCATCCCATTCGCATTTGCACCTGCATTTCCCATATCCGTCGCCACCCACCCGGGGTGGATTGCGAGCGCGATGAGCGATGGGTTCTCCGCGTCCATCCCCTTGACGAGGATGTTCGCGGCAGCCTTGGAGGAACCGGACGCTGTGACCTGGAGGGGGATATAGCACCCCATGGAGGCACTGGCAGTGGAGATCAGGGCGAAGATGGGGGCTTTGGTGGGTGAGGCGAGAAGGAGAGTGTGCGCGGCCTGGAAGAGGACTATGGTGCCTAGCGTGTTGACCTCCCAATGCTCTTTAAATTCGGAAATCGGCGTCGTCGCGAGGGGGCCGTGGCATTTGGAAATGCCTGGGGATACGCATAAGCACATGGTTTAACGCTGGAAGGGAAGACTGACTTACCGGCGTTGGCGATGATAACGTCCAGCTGACCGGCAATCTTCTGAATCTGCACGATGGCAGCCTCGTTGTCCGCCTGATCAGCGGACGTGAGCTTTACGGGGTGGACGTTTGGATGTTTCGCCGCGAGGTCCTTCAGTGAGTGCACAGTGGGGTCACGGGCACCCGCGAAGACGACAGTGTTGGGGCGCGCAGCGAGGGTGGCGGTGAGAGCGTATCCGATGCCACGGTTCGCTCCGGAAACTGGGAGATTCAGTAAGTTGATTGGTTTCGAGAATCAAAGGCTTACTGAGGTAGACGGTCTTGCTAGACATGATTAATGTGTGGGACACTTTCTATCGTCCGTCAAACCTTTATATCTTTGGGAACTTCCGAACACCGATCACTGTATCCCCCGCGTTTCCGGGATATGTAAGCTTTGTCATTTGTTTGTATGTAATCGCAGTATTTGTCACGGAGGGTAGATTCCTAAGGCCCTCCGGGCACCTCTGGTTAGTCTCTTATAAACAGACGCTACAACAATTCCCACTTGTACCTCGCGATGTTGTACCTCTTAGAAGAGACCTAGCTTCACCATTTTCATTATGACTGGGAGGCTGGATCTTATATCCGGCATGGCATTGTTCAATGTATGGTGCACTTCACTTATTCACCACCTGTTTGTTACAAGCAATATTCCTCCCTCAAAGAAAATCAGATTTCTTATCCCTCTTGTCAAAACACTCCTTTTAGCAAGGGGAAACTTTCTACACGAGGGATTTTTATGTAACTCAAAATTCAAGGAGTAATTTTTTTTAGGTCGGCCAAATTGGGACTCCACACCCAATCCAGTCGCCCATTGCTCGTCCAACCCCATGGACAGCTTAAAAATCGGCCCATATATCTTAGATGCCAGAGATCAAAATCTCCTGACATCCAAATATGGATCGTGAGTCCTCTACATCCAGTGGGAATCCCAGCCTAAATTCGAGGTTTGATGGTCGAAATAATTGCGAAACCTTGTGATGTTGAAGAATCAGACTACGTGCACCAAATATGGACCAAATTGTGGAGAAAGAAGCTCAGAGAGAGATATAGAAAAAAAAGTTTTGCCTCCGGCGGATTTGGGACTAGTCCACTTTTGGTGGTGACTAAGGGAAGCGCACCATAGGACACGAAAAACACGCGGACTTATTATCCATGAGAACGCGCGCTCCCAAAAGTGAGAGATTAAATAGATCAGTCTTGTTGATCCACGTCGCCATCTCACTTCTCCACTTGGCAGAACTCGACACCAGGGCGCGGCCACGGTCGCTCTCATCCTCTGCACCCTGATCTTCGAGGAGGTCTCGATAGCGAGGGACGGCAAGGAGCGTTTCGACGGAATCATGGTTCTTGCGCTGTCCGCGCGTTGGACCCGGGCCCTCACGGAGGTGGTATTCATTGATGCCGCCATTTATCTATATTTAATTCGGGTTAGTTGAATCAATATTGAGCGCAAAGACCGAGCTTGGACATTTTTTCCAATGTTTCCAACGCTGTATGAGCGCGATGCGGGAACTCGTTGTTCTTGACCTCTGAGAAAACCCGTTCACATGCCGCTTGATTTATGATGATCGCAAAGACCAAACCAGTAAACTTTACGAGGCTTGCGGCTGGTGCGGAACCTTCGAGGGCCTTCCAAACTGCAACGGGATTTTTGCCCTGGAAAACAGGAAGGTGAAACCAACATCTGGGACCAAATGTAGAAATATACCATTGTGGCTTCAAACTCGTCCCGATACTCAACTTTTGTCAAGGAGAGGTATTCGAACATTGTTTGAGTTTGATATCGCCGAGAAGCGGTGGATGCCGGGCCGGAAGGCGGCCCGGACCTTTAACCCTTAATAAAGGCTTCAGCCGCTGGATGGGAATCTTTAGGCCTTCGCTTAAGGCCCTAAAGCCAACACTGCGCTGAAAAGGTGCGTTGACGTTGTTCCTTCATTGGACTTGGATTCGCTCTCACCCGCCGTAGGAGGCAGGAAGATATTTCGCGAACCTCGTGGCTTCGCTCAGTGCTTCCTCCATCGGTTCACCTGTTGCTATATATCTCAGCTGTAGCCATCCGAATTTTGTGCAACTCTATGCGACAGCGAGCTCATCCGGCATCCACGCGCTTAGGATGCTCAGCGCGCGGGTGTAACTTGGGGCTGCCATTACGCATCCGCACCATTAATATTCACAGGCGCTCATTAATCATGCGGGAGGGATGCAGCCTCAGATGGATCTTCAACAGTTCTGTCGCGTTCTCTGGTGCATGGTCTCTCGGCCGATTCCTGGAAACCTCCAGTGGGATATTTCAAACCCAATTTTGGGGAGGCGGCCGCAGGGGTCTTGACGTGAGTTCTCGTGTCATAGCAATTTTCTTAGATCCATATCGAAGGTGTGGGCTCTAGGTTCACCTATGTGGTGGTTCACCAACAGCTTGCAGTTAGTTTTCAACTACTCCTTCTGGCGTCCGCCCAGCACACGCTGCCATATTGCCCCGCCAATCTCTACAGTGCAGCAGACGCGAGATCTATTCGTGACTGGAGCGGCATTTCGCCGCGTGGTCGTCCCGAGTACTGTGCTTGCAGCGCATGGCTTTCGAAGGGGAGCTGTGTTCCACTTTGCGGGGATGTCTGAGGAGCAGAACGTGCAGGCGGGGGTCTGCGGAAGGCGGTGGGATGGCGGGAAGGGGAAGCAGACAAGTGGAGTGGTTGCAGGCCGTGAAGTGGTTATAATCAGTGAGCGATGGGCATAAACACAAGGAATATATATTGGTTGCAGAGATAATTTAGACAGGTGAATCCTAGGTATTTAAGGAGGTAGGCTGTACTGGGGAGTAGCTCATCAAACAGAGCACGCTCAATGGGAGAATGAGTGTAATCTGCACGGCCATGACAATATTCCAGGTCCTTGATGGTTCGAGGAGCTCTGCCTCATCGATGCGGGTACGAATTCCCTTAACGAGCCAGGAATCCGCACCTAAAATCAAACTGAGTTTAAAAGCGAGATAATCAATCATGCAGTGGGCATACCAGATTCCCCGTCACCCTCAGTGTTCGAAAGGCGATCATCCTGTTCAGAGTCCTCGTTTCCTCTGCAGCTTTCAGTCTCTTGAACTATGCAACATCAGAGCAGAAGGTACGGTAGCATGAGTTTCGACAACTGACCTGATTCCAACTCCGACGAGAGCCGGAAGATGGGATATCCCAGCTCGCGGGCGACGTCTTGGCTGTACGGGTCATAGCCCTTGCCTTCGTGAAATTGGCGGATCCCGGTATATACACTTTCGTCCCAGGACCATCCCCGAACCTCCATTTTCAACTCGAGACCAGGGAAGCCGAGCTCATCCGCCTCCTCCGCGCTCAGGCGCTCGCCCCCCGAAGGGTCGAGGGACCAGTATGCCGGGCACGCTGGAAGTCGGAAGTGTGATGGAATTTCGGATTCGAAGTCCCGCAGAAAGAGATATCCCGGGGGGACGCTGCCAGTGTCGGACAGTGTTAGTTGGTATTGAATATAGTCCACATAAACTGGTGGTAATAGTCCTCAGGATTGGGATAGTTGATATACTGTGAACCTACCATAATTGTCGTAACTGGAGGTGATCCCGAGGCGATTGAAAATGCAATTGGCCTGGGCGAGCCACTCCTCGGACTGACCAGCAAAGCGATTGGAATCAATTGTGCGGTGAATTTGTTTGTCCCTGATACCGGAGGAACTCGCTCTTCCAATGCGGATATTAGCAGAGCTTATTACATACAAGGAAAGTAGACAAACCTAGTCCAACCATCCGCCATAACCAATGGTTCTCTATCGCCCGGGAACCACCACCCAGAATCCTGAAACATATCATCGGGGATGCCCGCAATCATTGTCAAATCTTCAATTCCAGTGCCCGCGGCGCATGCAATGATTGCCCCAAGTTGCACCGATGCATGCGGCGAGATCGGGAAATCGAGAGAGTGCCCTAGATGAAGGGCGCAAATTTCATGATACATGTTCAACGGAGTTGACTCTATGATCTGCGAGTTCTCGGGCGGTTCTGAAGTCGATGAGGCGGCTGAGGGTGGTAGGATGAACTGCACAGCGGATAGGAAAAGGGGATCAAATTCGGGCCGCGTTAGGTCAACGCAGAGACGACCGGTAGAACAGCGTATCCACATCATACACTCCGAGGAGTGCTTGAGATAGCAATGAGCTACATTAAAATCGCCGAGATAAGCGACCCACCAGAGATGTTCCCAAAACAGAGTACATGTATCGCCGGACATCCTACGAACGAGTTGGCGTTCTTGGTTGGGTAAGATTTGATAGAGATTCTTACATTCAATTCAGTGTCCTGTGGACATTGGGCAATTTAAACGCGCGGGAGCTAGGAGGTGGACGCACAAGATAATGGTAGAGATATACTGTCCGCAATGGAGAGCCACGATAGGCCTTCATAATTTGAGTTGCAGGGATCAGTTCTAAGATACTCGTTATAAACAACTTTTTTTTCCTTTGACGAACGGCCGCACGAACCATCGTGAAAACCAGCAGCGTGTATACCAGATCGACTCGCTGTCGCATAGAGCTGCACAACATTCGGATGGCTGTAGCCGAGCTTCAAATTGACAGGTGAAGCGATGGGACGACCGCTCACAGAAGCCATGAATATCGTGAAATATCTTCCCGCCATTTCTATTAACGAGAATGAGTCCCAACTCCAATGAAGCAAGAACAGCGACACACCTTCTCGGCATTCTTCCCCTGATATACGGCCACGGTCATCTTCGCCTTGGATCCGTGGATTCTAGCAGAATACACTCGTTTCACTGACACTCTTCCTTTCTCGCGGAATACCACGCCGGATCTGTGCTGTGGGCGGATTTCTTCGCGGAGATCCAGGTCCCCCATCGGGATCATCCGAAAGTCTAGTCATCGACAATAAGAATTGTTGAGAGCATTGGATATCACATGGGCGCACCGGAAGATACCGTCGGGGCCGAATGGGTGGTATAGGTGATGCTCTTGAATTTTCCGCCGGCGACGACGAAGTGCTGCGCCTGCGGGAAAAAAGCGCCCATTGATCTGTAGCAGGGTGAGGATTTCTCCGAAGTGACAACCGCGGGGACATACTGATCCTCAGGAGGGCCATCGACATCCGTCATCGACTCGGAGTGGAATCTAGCTTCAAAGGAGGGCTCGTCGTCGATCAGTGGTCAAGGTAAAAGAGAGAGAGGCGTTAAGCGCCCACTGCTGTGCCGTGTCGTAAATCCGCCTCAGAGCTGTCAGATGGCTGGTTTCAGCCGTCCTCTGGGGACATCAAGGTTGAGAAAAAACCTCCACAGCAGTCAAGAGCAGCGATGTTGAGGGGTGAGTTGGCAACAAGTCTGATTTGGCTGAGGCATTGGTCCCCAGAATGATCTCGGAGTCCGCAAGTAATCTCAGTGCACTTGGAAACGATTGGAATGATATGAACTCTACTCTTGGAGGTGCGAGGCCCACGGGATACGGCCTGTAAAGCGACTGTGTGTGTGAGTGAGATCTCGCTGCAACTTGGTTTCACGTATATGAACTCGACCGCACACCACACCCGAGCTGCTATTTTAAATTCTTTGGGGTGAATCGGATTTTTGAGTTCCCCCCCGTGCAGCTAAAACACAGGTGGACCGAGACTGAGTGATTGGGTGGGTTGCGTGAGGGAAAATGAATTGAACTCACCTCAGGTACGCACCATATCTGTACGAAAGTTTTAAAAAATACATCGGCCGCGGGAGTCTCGCTGGGATTCGCAAAACTCTAGCCGCGTACGTGGAGCGGGCTTGATCACGATCATGGAGCTGGTGCTGCGGGGACCTCAGGAGGGCGAGTTTACAGCGCACTCGAAGGCTGCAGAGGTACCGGTACACTTGAATCATATCTGTTGACGCCGGGAATTGCACCGGGAGTTACTGATTATTTGCAGATGCGGCGCTTGACGGCGCCAAACGCCAGCGCGCCCCTTAAATGAATACATACTCATGCCGGATATCGAGGGTACATGAATTCGATTCGAGAGATGGCGCCAGTGGTATCCCGAAGTGATCGGAGTCGTCGTCGAGCGGCGGCTGGCCACGCATTATCCTTCGGAATCTCAGCATCAGGCAGCTGCATTGCTATTCCTCGACCTTCGAGCGCGCCTCTACCGTCCTGAGTCCACAGAAAGCGTGGAATTTCGACCTCTGGTGCTCATCAGCGTCGAGGTCCAGGGCACAGACAACCAACCTACCTGCGAGCGATCTTCAACGACTGCGTACTCTTCGCACCCACGTCGCGGAAAACTCAAAGTCTTTTTTGACGGTGCGTCGATAGCGTTCCTCGAGGTCTGCAAAAATCGACTCAAATACAGTCAGGCGCGCAGCTTGTGAAAAAAAACACGTCTCCGTGATCTCCACCCCAGGTCCCTCCCATTGCCTGGCATTGTCGACACCGAGATCTCGATTCCCGAGGATCGTTCTGGATTCAACGCGTCCCATCTTACGCCGCAGGACGTACACCGTCGCCCCAGCACGAAGAATCACGCCAATCGCGCCACCTGAGACCGTCAGTGCGGGCCCCGTCGGCGCGCCACACTGCGCGGCGACGCTGGCTGCGCGGAGCTGCAAATCGCGCGCGCTCAAGGAAACGCCCTGCAAGTGTGCCACTCGCGCTCACGCACGCACCCCAACGCATATGTCTGCTGTCGGCGCGCGCGGGGACGACTACGACACTACCCCGACCGCGTGGACTGCGGAGACATGACGTCGAGATCGAGGTCGAGTTACCGCGGTGCGCGCGCGCGCTCCCGGGGATGAGATGCACTGCGCGAACGAGAAGGAATCGGAGTTCGCACCATGCGTGAATCGTCCCCGCCGGGTACCACTCAACGCTCCTCATCTCCCGCCGTCATCGAGAGGTCGGACGGGGATCCCAAGGCACACATGAAAAGGGGTGTATTCTGGTTGCAAGATGCACGGCGGCGAAGGATTGCGACCAGCGACGATGGTGCATTACTAAAGAAAAAAGGACATAGAAAGGTTCGTTGGAAATGAAGCAACGGTGTACGTAGCAGAACGAGGGCGAGAATAATGTAGCGCCGAGCAACAACGATCAAACAATGTCGTGGTAGTGGCCAGAAACTGTCCATGTCCGTGCGCGAGGTTATGTGATTCGATGCGATGTGCGTTGATGTAAAATCAGCGCACGAACGCGCGGCGCGGCTGCTATGGCGGCTGCGGGGATGGTGCGGGTGCGCGACGCGTTTCTGGGAGAGGGCGGAGGGCGCGGCCCTGTGAACGGGAATTCAGCATGTATGCAAAAGGGAGGGGGAGGGAAGGAGAATGGGACGCACCTCCATACGGCGATGGCTTCCCGCTCTGCGACGCAGTGGTGCTGGCGCTAGTCAAGACCCGACGGCGGCCACCCGTTGACGTCGCGCACGTTGATGAATTGTAGCCAGCCCTGCGTACCTCCGTCAGCCAGCGGACCAGAGGGGTGAGGCGGGCACGGCGGGGAGAGTGAGCGTAAGGGTTTGGGCAGTGCGGAGTCGACGCTGCGCCCGACCGCCAGGGTGCTGTTCTCGTCGAACGTGAGGGTGAGTGAGGGTAACGGGATGCTGCGATGTCGTGGAGAACGCGATGTAGACTTGGGGCGCAGAAACGAAGAGCGGCGCAGCACACAGGTCGGATGAGGATGATGCTCGTCTGCCCGACTCGGAGGCGCCGGAGATGTGTACATTGACGGAGAGCGCGAGGGTGAGGCTGAGGCTGAGGTTGAACGAGTGACTAAATCGAGAGGGGCTAGGGTGGGTTATGCCCACGAAGCAGGGGTGCGTGAGCTTGATGGATCGGTATCGGGGCCCGGGCGAGTCAAACACGAGGTGCGGCGTGAAACACAGCTTGGAAGAGGTGGTTCCCAGGTGATGACCAGCTGCCTGGAGCTGGAATGTACAAGCTAGTGCTATTGGCCCATGGTCGCGGCGCGGAGCGACAGCATGGGGTCTAGGCCCGCTGATCCGAGATGATCGGAACTTGCCGCAGGTTGGCTACAGCTCTACAGCCCCGGCCGCAACAGCTTGGCAGCACCCAAGCTAGCGTCCGACAGCTCAACTCAAATCCACATTTCGCGCCCTCGCTCAGCGCTCAACACGTGCACCAGCTTCAACAAGCAGATTATTCAAGCACTCGCAGGGAGAAAGTGTTGCGGCGAACTCGACAGCCGCTGCGCTCCACTCCCGGGTCAAATCCCTTCGCAGCTCCGTCGTTTCTAGGCCCCGAAGACCACCGAGAACAAACCAACCCAACCTAATCCGTGCTAATCTTTCCGGCAACATGGCCGGAAACTCCCCCTCTCTCATCGCTCGCACGGGTCTAGGGATTCGCATCCCCGTCGGGACTCCCGTTGAGAAAGCACAGGTACAGATCCAGGCATCTCCGTTTGATATGAACGGGGGAGGGAAGATCGTGACCATATCGCTTCCGCAGGCGGGTCGGACACCACGCGTGTACAATCTTCACTTCATCGACACGCGGGTGTAACTTGGTACTCTGCTCTTATGCATCGGACATCCACACGCGCTCATTGATCAGTTTGGTCTGGGGATGCAGCCCCAGTGAATCATCGACCCCTCTGCCGCAATCTCTGGCCCATTTCATCTCATCCATTATCGGCATATTGCTATCAGCTGGGGAAGCCTCCAGTGAAAGATCGCAAGCTCATTTTTTGGGCGGCACCGCAGGGGATTCGACTGGTCCCTACCAAGGTAACCTCTCGTGTCATGGTGAGTTCCTTTGATCAATAGGGAACACCTAGGCTCTCAATTCAGCTAGGTAAGCTAGCTAAACTCACCCATGTCGTCGGGTCGCCTAGAGCTTGCAGACCAGTGTTTTACTCTCCTAACGGTGTCCAGCCAAAGCATATGTTGCTATATTGCCCCACTCATCTCTGCAATGCGGCAAGTGCAAGACCTATTCGTGACTGGAACGGCATTTTGCAGCGTGGTGGTCCAGAGTACTTTGCTCGCAGCGCATGACTTGTGATGGGGAGCTATGTTCCGCACTGTGGGAACATGACAGGTGCTCAGAGGAACAGAAGGGGCGGATGGGCAGTTTTCGGAGAACGGCGGGAAGTGGAAGCAGAGGGAATTGGAGCGGTTATAACACAGGCAGGCCGTGGAGTGTTATAATCAGTGAGCTATAGGCATAACACAAGGAATATATATTGGCTGCAGGGATAAATTCAGACAGGTGGACGCTAGATGTATGTGGAGGTGAGTAGGATTGGGAAGTAGCTCATCAAACAGAATACACTCGATGCAAGAATTAAAATAAACTGCACAGCCATAACAATCTTCCAGGTCCGGGACGGTTCGAGGAGCTCTGCTTCGTCGAGGAGAGGGTGAATTCCCTCAACGAGCGAGGAATCCTTGCCTGGAATTAAATTGAGCTTAAAAACGAGATCATGAATAATGGGGAGGGCATACCAGGTTCCTCATCAACTTCATTGCTCGGGAGCCCCCCGTCCTGTTCAGAGTCCTCATCTCCACTACAGCTTTCGGTCTCTTCAACTATGAAACATCAGAACAGAAGGTATGGCCGCACGAGTTTCGACAACTCACATAATTCCAACTGAGATGCAACCTCGTAAAGCAGACATCCCAGTTCTCGTGCGACATCTCGGCTGTAAGGATCATAGCCTTTGGCTTGGTGGAATTGGCGGATGCCAGTGTAGACACTTTCGTCCCAGGAGTCTTCCCAAACCAACATTTCGAACTCGAGACGGGGAAATCCGAGTTCGTCCGCCTCCTCCGTGCTCAGTCGTTCGGCTCCTGAGGGGTCGAGGGACCAGTATGCCGGGCACTCCGGAAACCGGAAGTGTGACGGGATTTCGGATTTGAGCTCCCGTAGGGGACATAGAAAGAGATATCCTGGGGGGATGCGGCCAGTGCCGGACAGTGTTACTTGATAATTAATCTGATGTACATAGACTGGTGGAACTGGTTAGCGGGATTGAGATAGTTGATATGCTGTGAACCTACCATAATCATCGTAGTTGGAGGTTATCCCGAGGCGATTGAAGAGGTAATTGGCCTGCGCGAGCCAGCTCTGTCGGGATTGAATACTACTGAAAATGTGGCGGTAAATGAAGTGTCCACCCTCAAGCTCTGAGGAGCTTATACTTCCGATTCAGATATTAGCAGAGCGTAATAAATACAGGGAAAGTAGACACACCGAGTCCAACCATCCTCCATAACCAATGGTTTTCTATTGTCCCGGAACCGCCACCCAGGATCCTGAAACGGATTCTCCGGGATGCCTGCGATGATCGTTGAATGTTCAATTCCAGTGCCCTCTGCACATGAAATGATTGCCCCCGGTTGTACTGATGCATCCGGCGAAATCGGAAGCTCGCGATAGTGCCCTAGATGAAAGCAGCAAATCTCGTGATACACCTCCAACGGAGTTGACTCTATGATCTGCGAGTCCTCGGGCGGTTCTGAAGTCAATGAGGCGACTGAGTGTGGTACACTGAATCCCACAGCGTAGAGGAAAAGGGGATCAAATTCGGGCTGCGTTAGGTCAACGCAGAGACGACCGGTGGCGCAGCGTATCCACAGCATACAGTCCCAGGAGCACTTAAGATAGCAATGAGCTACATAGAAATCGCCCAGAGAAGTGACCCACCAGGGATCCTCCAAAAATAGGAACCATATATTTTGCGACATCCTACAAACGATTTGGCGTGCTTGGTTGGGTCTGATTCGATAGAAATTCTTACCTCAAATTCGGTATCCTGTGTACAGTCGATAATTTAAACAGGGGGGAGCTAGGATGATGGACGTACAAGATAGTTCCATAGATATACTGTTGAGAAATGGGAACCGCGGTATTTATCCACCACATCTTTGGCGGGCATCAAATCTAATTCATCCCCAGGTTACCCTACGACAGTTGGTATACAGAGAAGCGATGCCCACCGTCATGGAAGATTGCAGCGTGTACACCAGCCGAGATCGCGGTAGCAAAGAGTTGAACGAGATTGGGATGGCTGCAATTGCATTCAATGTTGAATCCTCATGCAGAATGTGTGGCTCACCGAAGCCATGAATATCGCGAAATATCTTCCCGCCATTCCTATGAAGGAGACTAAATCCCCAGTCCAATGATGCAAGGACGCCAACACACCTCTTCAGCGTTCTCCCCTTGATATACGGCCACAGTCATCTTTGACTTGGAGCCGTGGATTCGCGCGGAGTACACCCGTCTCACTGATGCTCTTCCTTTCCCGCGGAATACCAGACCGGATCTGTGTCGTGGTCGTATTTCTTCGCGGAGATCCAGGTCTCCCATCGGGATCATCCGAAAATCTGGTGATCGACAATCAGCATTATTCAGAGCATTTGATATGTCACATCCGCGTACCGGAAGGTACCGTCGGGGCCGCATAGGTGATATTGGTGATGCTCTTGAATCTCCCGCCGGCCACGACAAAGTTCTGCCCCCCCGGGAAGAAAGCGCCCGTATATCTGGAGGAGGGTGAGAACATCTCTGAAGAGACAGATGCGGGGCACATACTGATCATTACGAGGGCCATCCTCATCTAGGCTCGACTCGGAGTGGAATTCGGCTTCAACGGGGGGCCCGTCGTCCATGGATCGTGAAGGTAGGAGAGGAAGAGGTATTAAGCGCCCACTGCTGTGGCGTGTTCTAAATTCGCCTCAGAGCTGTCAGATGGCTATGTTCAGCTGTGTTCTCGTGACGCCCAGGGTGAGAAAAACTTACACAGCAGTTGATATAGCCGGATGCAGCGATGTTGAGGCGATGAGATGGCACAGTGAGACAGAGTCGGCTGCGGGAATGATTCTCAGAATGATTCCGTAGTCGGTAGCTCGGTCCGAGCTGTATAAAAGATATGGTGAGGAAGCCAAAACAGGCAAACAACGGGCTGAAAACGGTGGCGCAGCTGAGGACCGGGATCGGAGTTCGATACGCGGAGATTGGAGCAAAGTATTCAGCCCCTGGATGCCTTGAAGTTTTAAGTGAGGCAAAGGCTCCGATTCACGTCATTAAGGTTGGGTACCGAAATGGTTCTGGTGCGACGGAGGGGAGAGATCGAATGTCCCCGACCGCTCGCGGATATGCTGTCTTGTGTAGGCGTCAATATTCGACAAAAGAGAATCAGCGTCTGAGATCGGAGCAAAGGCGGCAAGAGCAAGAAAATGCCACCGAAGTAGACCGGATCCGGACGCCCGAAATCGAAGTCGTGTTTCCTGCCTCTGGGTCAGTCTGGCTCCAAGCCTGCCTAGAACGTGAGAAAGGCGAGTTCAGCATCACATCCGATTCCCTGGGTACTGCGGGCCTCGTTATTCTAAACAAATATTTGTGAGCTATCGTCGTTTAAGAACACTTTCGCCGATCCATTCGAACGCTGGGACTCGAACCCGGGCTCTCGCCCTCAGTCTAGTTGGATTCCTTTCGACGTGAAGCGGGCGCGCTCCGTGCAACACGTCCGACTAATTGGGCTTGATACAAACCTCGCTATACTGCAAACGAATCAGTGCCGCGGTTCATCTTGAGATCACAGGAAACACACAGGAAAGGCAGCAAGAAAAAGACATACGCATTGACCGGATTCGGACGCCGGGAGTGGAGCTCGGGTCGCTCGCCGTCGCCGTACCTGCAGAATTCATAAAGTCTGGACGCGGGTGCTCCGTACATCACGTCCGAATTCTCTGTAATGCTCCGTACCCGAGGGAGAGTGCAGACCGCCGGATAAGCTCGTGAATCCAGAACAAAGGACCGAAAGCCTCCGGCGCCATCATGGTTTGCGCTTGGCGAGCTGCGAGCCGGGGATGGGGTCCGGTCTGGCCTGGTCTGGTCTGGGGCGATTCTACGCGGGATTTTGCGTCATTTTCGGGAGCTGTCGGGGCGATGGGGCGCATCAAGCCAGGTGAGTCGTGATTCACACCAGAAAGAGCCCGCGTCGTGTCGCCCAGCCAGTGAGTCACAGACAAGTAATGTAGCCCAGTCGATAGAATTAGATCTTGATATGGTTAGGATCTAGAGTGGGTCCTTTTGAGAGACGTGGTGGAGGTGGTTATGAGGGAGAGAGAAGGAAAGCTGCCATTGATGGCAACTGATGCGAACCAATGTCCTCCGGGTTAAACATTTTAGTTCGAAAATCGCCGCTGGGCGTTAACAAAATCGAGTCCCGGTGCATTCCCTATATACATCCACTTGCCCGCAATTTTGTATCTTACCTTCACGAATGGAAATTCCCGGGTCGCGCGACAACCATGCGTTCAATGATCAGGAGTGGAGGTTCTGGTTTTATGACGTCGTGGGAATGACGCGTGTTGGCTTCCTTGTTGATTCTTCGTATTGAGCTGATCGCCTCCTTGTCTAGCTCCTCTCTCGGCTTCCTCCCACCCCCGCTCTGTCCCGCCTCACGACAGCCATGTTCATGAAAATAGGGAGCGCCTCACCCCCCATTCCTCCCGCTCTCTCTAATCACTGCATATCATTGACCCCCGCAGCTTCACCCTCGCGCTCGGCGTCTCAGCAGCCCTGTCCCTCTCCGTGAACGCACCCAGCTCCGTCACATCGGGCGGGCAGACGACGATTACATGATACATTGAGCAGCATCTCCTCCGACCCGTGCGCATGCCTCATCCCCGCCTCGTGCCCGGCTAAGCCCCAATTTCCCGCGCAGCACGTTCTCCATGGAGCTCGTCCATCCCTCATTTGTGCGTCCCCCTCCCCTCCACCTCCCAATACTCTCACTCACCCCCTCATTCAGTTGATGGCGCACAGAACAATGCCTTCGCTATTGCCAACAGGCTCAGCGTCGACCTCACCACCAACACGCTCACGCTGACCATCCCCTCCGTGCCTGCCGAGTACGCTTCCTCCTCCCTCGAGATACCGCGGTAGCTAACCCGCGGACGCGCAGAGATGGCTGCACCCTCCAATTCGTCAACGTGAGCGACATAAAATAGGTGTATGCCACCAGCGGATCGCTCCCCATAGGCGCTGAGGCCAGCGCCAGCGATAGTACGACCTCCACCTCCACCGCCAGCGGCAAATTCAGTGCGAGTGCCACCGGCGGTGCGGGCGGTACGGGGAGTGCGAGCGTGAACGGGATGGCGTTCTTGACGGGATCAGAGAGCGGAAGCGGGACTGTTAGGCCAACGTCGTGCGTGCCTTGCCCTATCACTATGAACGCACGCTAACCCCCGTTCGCAGCACAGCGCCCTCCTCCGCCTCCGGTTCCAGCTCCGTTTCGGGCTCCGCGCCTTCCTCTTCCGGCACCGGCGCCCCAGCAGCGCCGCACGCACCCGGACCCTCCCCGCCGCCGCTGCAGCGATCGCGGCGCTCGTCGCCGCTGCGTTCGTGCTCTGATCGCCCCTTTGCACCGGTGAAATATAATGCTCAACGGACACGGACGCTACGTATCTATTTGATTCTTGCTGTTCCTACTGTTCTACTTGTCGCTTCACCGCGTGCCGTCCTTTGTACTGCTACGCAAGTGCGTTATCCGCGCACACCTACCACTGTCTATCGGGACTTTTGTCGTCTCTTTATTTTAGCCTGGTGTGGGTAGTTTGGGTTGCGTGTGGAATGCATCGCTGTGTGTGTGGATTTACCATCTACTCGTTACTGTGTGTCATCGTGTGTCGAGTCATTCGGGGTATCAGTCTCAGTCAATATCTCACTCGCCACATGGAATAATACGCCGCCGTCTGTCCGTTCATCCGGAATGATATGGATCTAGCGGAGTTGAGATGTCATCCATCGACCGTATCTACGCCGGCGCACTCGGTGTCTAAATCAACAGATTCAATTAACCATCCCAATTTCGCTGCGACGATTCAGATCTATCTACCCAGCGGTGCACTAAAAGAAAAACAATATCGGACTGGCTATGGCTCGAGCCCGAGTCGAACGGGCGGGGGCTGCATTATGACCAGATGAGCTGGAATAGATGCGCAGGTGGGGACCACTCCGCTTTCGAGCCTTCTTAACTCTCCTTAAGTACCCTTATATATACCGGAAATTCCGCCTACGCATTTGGAAACGAGACGATTCCTTGATTGTGTATTTTATACGCGTGTGAATTAACTCGTCCCGGTGCTTCATCGGTTGTCTGGTCGACCGACAAGCGGAAGGCGAGATCAAATTCAAAGGCTGCTGGACAGGAATATTGGATAAATACTACGAAGTCGAGATATGCGAGTGAAGACATTTATAAAGGTAGAGTACACTCAGTGCCAGAATGAGTGTAAGCTGCACACTAATGATAATCTTCCAGGTTCTGGACGGTTCAAGCTCTCCGTTACCGATCGAGTGGAAGTTTTCCCGACCGAGGGATGAATTGAGAGCTAACATTTGCGCGGATGAGTTCGAGAGTGAGGCATAATTCAGACGGCTCACTTGACCCCTCGGCGACTACCTCCCGCTAATATTTGTCGCGAGAGATCTTCTTTCTTCTCGGACTCGTCCTTTTCACTCAGGTCTTGGGCTACTTGAGATTAAGATGGAAATATTCCGATGTGATGTATGATCTCCCCGTGTCCAAACGAACCATCCGACTCAGACACAACCTGGAAGAGGGGATATCCCAGCTCTCGGGCGATGTCTTGGCTGTAAGGGTCATAGTCTTTGCCTTCATGAAATTGGCGGATCCCGGTTAGAAAGCACCTCCACAGCAGTCAATGGCAACGATCTTGAGGGGTGAGTTGGCAACGAGTCTGATTTGGCTGAGTGATTGGTCCCCAGAATGATCTCGGACTCCGCAAGTAACCTCAGTGCAATGGGAATGAGATGAGCTCAACTCTTGAAGGTACGAGCCCCGCGATATACGAACTGTAAAGCGACTTCTGTGCGTGTGAGGTCTCGTTGCAACTTGGTCTTACGCAGATGGACCTCGCCCACACCACACCCGAGCTGCCATTTTAAGTTCGTTGAGGTGAGTCGGATTCCAGGTTCCCCATGCAAATAAAATACAGTTAGGCCGAGACTGAATGATATTAAGTCAGCTGCGCGAGGGAACAGGAATTGAACTCACCTCAGGTACGCACCATATCAGAACGAAAGGAAAAATATACATCGAACAAACCGAGATGTCGGCCGCAGGCGTCTTGCTGGAACTTGCAAGGCTCTAGCCGCGTACGTGGAGCGGACTCGGTCGCGATCATGAAGCTGGCGCTGTGGGGACCTCAAGAGGGCGAGCTTTCAGCGCAGTAGAATGTTGGAGGGGTAATAGGTGCCTCACCGGTACACTTGAATCATGTCTGTTGACGCCGGGAATTGTCCTGATTATTTGCAAATGCAGCGCTTGACGTGACACAACGCCAGCGCATGCCCTTAAATGAATCCTTATTCACGCAGGATATCGGGGATACATCCATTCGATTCGAGAGACGCCGCAAGTGGTATCCCGAAGTGATTGGATTCGTCGTCGAGCGGCGGCTGGCCACCAAGACCGCACATTGTCCTCCGGGATCTCGTAATCAGCATCCCGCGGCAGCTGCATCGAGCTTCGAGAGCGCCTCGACCGTCCCGCGTCCACAGCAAGCGTGGAATCGCGACCTGTGGTACTCGTCAGCGTCGCGCGGTTCAGGATACACAAAACTCACTTGCGCGCGCGAGCCTCAACGACTGCATACTCTTCGCACCCACGTCCTGGAGAACTCTGAGTCCTTTTCAGGGTAAGTAGATAGCGCTCCTCGATGTCTGCAAAAACTGACTGGAATAGATCCTGGTCAGTCGCGCGCATCTTACGAAAAAATCCGGCCTACCTGCGCATGCTTCCTCATCGTACGCTAAGCGCCTCTTTGCCTCGTCTCCCGTCGTCGAGAGCCATGGACAGGGAGACTCTGATGCCGGGAGCGACTACACTTCTGAAATCGCGTCCCATCCTACGCCACCAAGACGTAGACCCTTACCCCGGGATAAAGCATGCCACCGCCAGCGGTGTTCCACACCGCGATATACCCGGCTCGCACCCCCGACTCTCCCCAATCCCGCCCATCGCTCAAGATGAGGCCGTCCGTGCAGGCCCCATCGGCGAGTCACACTGCGCGGCGGCGCTGGGTTGCGCGGATGAGCAGGCATGCCACTCGCGCTCGCGTACGCACTCCGACGTATGTGTCTGCTGTCGACGCGCGCGGGCACGTCTAAGACACGACCCCGATCGCGTTGACTGCGGAGATATGAAGTCGAGCTCGAGCTCGAGCTGCCACGGTGCGCGCGCGCGCTTCCGGGGACGAGATACATGGCGCGAGCGAGAAGGAATCGGAGCTCGCAGGCCACCACTCGTGGGGCAGGAGTCGTCCCCGCCGGGTACCATTCCACGCTCATCGTCGCGGGGTCCGACGGGCAGCCCACGGCGCACACGAAATTGGTTGTATTCTGGGGGCAAGATTCACGGCGGCGAGGGATTACAGCCAGCGACGACGGTGCATTTCTACAAAAAAGGACATGCCCCAGCGGTAGGTGTGCAGTTGCGGAACAGAGTGAAAAGGGGATCAAAGAGTGAGGTAGTGTCCGTGATAATCGCTAGGAGCAGTCCATCTCGATGCGCGTGGTAATGTAATGCGAGGAGATGCAGAGTTAGAGGACGAACCCGTGCGTGACGCGTTGCTGGCGGATGGGGACGGAGGCGGCGAGGGCAGAAGAGGAAGAGGGGCGCCGGGGAGTCAGAATGTATGCAAAGGGGAGCCTGGAAAAGGAAGGAGAATGGGACGTACAACAATCCGACCATGGCTTCACCCGCTCGCGCTTGCGCTCCTCTACCACGCGGCGGTGCCGGGGCTAGACTCGGCCTCACAGGTGGCGTAGCCCTCGTTGATGTTGATGTCGCGCACGTCGATGAAGCGGGGTTCCGTTAGCCAGCGGACCAGAGGGGTGAGGCGGGGACGGCGGGGAGAGTGAGCGTGACGGTGTTGGCGCGGGGTCGATGAAGGGCGTCGTTCCCGTTGAGCATGAGAAGAATAGATGGGAGGCGCGGGATGCTGTGATGTGGTGGAGTACGCACGATGAAGGGTCGGTGAGCTCGATAGAGGCAATCGAGGCGCGGGCTAGCCAAACACGATGCAGCGCGAAACACGCGTTGGAGGAGGTGCTCCTGAGGTAATGACCGCCTGCCCGAGGTGCCCGAGCTGGGATGTACACGCTAGTGCTATGTGGGCAGGGATGCGGTCGTGGTCGCTGCACGGAGCGAAAATTGCGCGCAAAGAGACAGCATGGAGCGGTCTAGGCCCGCTGATCCGAGATGACCGGAACTTGCCGCAGATTGGCCATAGCTCTATAGCCCCGGCCGCAACGGCTTGGCAGCACCCAAGCTAGCGTCTGACAGCTCAACTCAAATTCACATGTCGCGCCAATGTCGCTCAGCGCTCAACACGCGTGATGCGTCGCGCACCAGCTTCAACAAGTGGATTATTCAAGCACTCGCGGGGAGAAAGTGTTACGGCCCCGCCCGAACTCGACAGTTGCTGCGCTCCACTCCCGGGTCAAATCCCCTCTCAGCTCCGTCGTTTCAAGGCCCCGAAGCCCACCGAGAAACCCTAATCCGCGCCAATTTTTCCTGCAATATGGCCGGAACCTCCCCCTCTCTCATCGCTCGTACGGTCTAGGGGCTCGCGTCCCCGTCAGGACTTCAATTGAGCAAGTGCAGGTCCAGATCCAGGCATTTCCGTCGGATATGCACCAGTGTGGGAGGATCGTGACCATATCGCTTCCATAGGCGGGTCGGACACCACGCGTGTACAATCTTCACTTCACCGGCCCGCGGGTGTAACTTGGTACTGCTCTTACGCATTCGCACGCGCTCTGTGATCCTTTTGGTCTAGGGATGCAGCCTCAGTGAACCGTTGACCGTTCCGCCGCGGTCTCTGGTCCGTACAATTACATGCCTTCTCGGCATATTGATATTATTCGGAGGAGCCTCCAGTGGAATATTTCAAGCTCATTCTGTTGGAAGGCGGCCGCAGGGGACTCGACTGGTCCCTACCAAGGTAACCTCTCGTGTCATGGTGATTTCCTTTGATCAATAGGGAACACCTAGGCTCTCAATTCAGCTAGGTAAGCTAGCTAAACTCATCCATGTCGTCGGGTCGCCTAGAGCTCGCAGACCAGTGTTTTACTCTCCTAACGGTATCCAGCCAAAGCAGATGTTGCTATATTGCCCCACTCATCTCTACAATGCGGCAAGACCTATTCGCGACTGGAGCGACAGCGTGATGGGCCAGAGTGCTTTGCTCGCAGCGCATGACTTGGGATGGGGAGCTGTGTTCCGCACTGCGGGAACATGTCAGGCGCTCAGAGGAACAGAAGGGGCGGGTGGGCAGTTTTCGGAGGACGGCGGGAATTGGAGCGGTTAAAACACAGGCGGGCCGTGGAGTGTTTATAATCAGTGAGCTATGGGCATAGCACAAGGAATAGATATTGGCTGCAGGGATAAATTCAGACAGGTGGACGCTAGATATATGCGGAGGTTGGTAGGATTGGGGAGTAGCTCATCAAACAGAATACACTCGATGCAAGAATTAAAATAAACTGCACAGTCATGACAATCTTCCAGGTCTGGGACAGTTCGAGGAGCTCTGCGTCGTGGAAGCGACAACAAGTTCCCTCGAGGAGCGAGAAATGCTCGCCTAAAATTAAATTGAGCTTACAGACGAGATCATGAATAACGGGGAGGGCATACCAGATTCCCCGCCGACTTCATTGCTCGGGAGTCCGTCAGAGTCCTCATCTCCACTACAGCTTTCGGTCTCTTCAACTATGCAACATCAGAACAGAAGGTATGGCGGCACGAAACTCAACAACTCACCTAATTCCAACTCAGACGCGACCCGGAAGAGGGGATATCCCAGCTCTCGGGCGACGTCCTGGCTGTACGGATCATAGCCTTTGGTTTCGTGAAATTGGCGGATCCCGTTGTATACACTTTCATCCCAGGAGTGTCCCACGACCTCCATCTTCAACTCGAGACGGGGAAATCCGAGCTCTTCCGCCTCCTCCGTGCTCAGTCGTTCGGCTCCCAAGGGGTCGAGGGACCAGTATGCCGGGCACTCCGGAAGCCGGAAGTGTGACGGGATTTCGGATTCGAAGTTTCGCAAGGGACATAGAAAGAGATATCCTGGGGGGATCCGCCCAGTGCCGGACAGTGTTAGGTGATAATGAATGGACTGTACAAAGACTGGTGGAGCTGGTTAGCAGGATTGGGACAGTTAATATACTGTGAAAATACCATAATCGTCGTAGTTGGAGGTTATCCCGAGCCGATTGAAGATGTAATTGGCCTGCGCTAGCCAGCTCTTTCGGAAAAAATCACTGAAAATGGGACGGACAATGGTGTGTTCACCCTCAAGCTCTGAGGAGCTTATACTTCCGATTCAGATATTAGCAGAGCGTAATGAGTACAGGGAAAGTACACACACCGAGTTCAGCCATCCTCCATAACCAATGGTTCTCCATTGTCCCAGAACCGCCACCCAAGATCCCGAAACGGATTCTCCGGGATGTCTGCAACGATCGTCGAACCCTCAATTCCAGTGCCCGCTGCGCATGAAATGATTGCCCCCAGTGGCACCGATGCATCTGGCGAAATCGGGAGCCATCGAGAGTGCCCTAGATGAAAGTCACAAATTTCGTGATACACCTCCAACGGAGTTGACTCTATGATCTGCGAGTCCTCGGGCGGTTCTGAAGTCGATGAGTTGACTGAGTGTGGTAAGCTGAACCCCACAGAGAGGAGGAAAAGGTGATCAAATTCGGGCTGCGTTAGGTCAACGCATAGACGACCGGTGGAGCAGCGTATCCACATCATACACTCCAAGGAGCCCTTGAGATAGCAATGAGCTACATAGAAATCACCGAGAGAAGCGACCCACCAGGGATCTTCCGAAAATAGAACGTACATATTGCGCGACATTCTACGCACGAGTCGGTGTGTTGGTTGAGTCTGATGCACGGGAGGTTCTTACATCAAATTCAGTATTCTGTGGACATTAAATAATTCAAACGGGCTAGAGCTAGGATGGCGGCGTACCAAATAGTGCCGTAGATGGACCGTCGAGAAATGTGAATCATGGTGTTTCTCCAGAATTTGAGTCGCCGGGATTAGCTCTATGTCACTCGTTATGAAAAACTTGCTTTGATGAACGGCGGCACGAACCATCGTGGAAAACAGCAGCGTGTATACCAGATCGACTCGCTGTCGCATAGAGCTGCACAATATTCGGATGGCTGTGGCCGAGTTTTATATTGACAGATGAAGCCATGGGATGACCGCTCACAGAAGCCATGAATATCGCGAAATATCTTCCCGCCATTCCTATTAAGGAGAATGAGTCCCAAGTCAAGTGAAGTAAGAACAGCAACGCACCTTTTCGGCGTTCTCCCCCTGATATACGGCCACGGTCATTTTCGACTTGGAGCCGTGAATCCGTGCGGAGTACACCCGTCTCACTGGCGCTCTTCTATCCCAGCGATTGACTACTCCGGAGTCCAATCGTATTTCGTGCCGGAGATCCAGGTCTCCCATCGGGATCGTCCGGAAATCTATGGAGTATCAGTGAGAATGTCGTCGAAATGAATTATGGGGTCACCAGACGGTACAGTTGGGGCCGCCTGGGTGATATTAGTGATACTCTTGAATTTCCCGCCGGCCACGACGAGGTGGTGCGCCTTCGGGAAAAAGGCGCCCGTATATCTGGAGCAGGGTGAGGACATCTCAGAAGAGACAGATGCGGAGCACGGACTGATCATTTCGAGGGTCACCAGTATCCGCGCTCGACTCGGAGAGGAATTCGGCTTCAAAGGAGGGCCCGTCGTCCATGGATCGTGAAGGTAGGAGAGGAAGAGGTATTAAGCGCCCACTGCTGTGGCGTGTTCTAAATTCGCCTCAGAGCTGTCAGATGGCTATGTTCAGCTGTGTTCTGGTGACGCCCAAGATGGGAAAAACTTACACAGCAGTTGATATAGCCAGATGCAGCGATGCTGAGGCGATGAGATGGCACAGTGAGGTGGAGTCGGCGGCGGGATGGATTTTGAGAATGATTCCGGAGTCAGTAACTCAGTCCGAGCTGCATAAAATAATCTGGCGACGAAATCAGAACGGGAAAACAACGTGCTGAAAACGGTGGCGCGACTGAGCACCGAGATAGGAATTCGATACGCGGAAAGTATTCAACCCGTGAATGCCTTGAAGTGTTCAGTGAGGCGAGGGGATTTGCGTCGTTAAGGTTGGGTACCGAGCTTTGTGAGATGGTTCTGGTGCGAGGGAGGGAAGAGATCAAATGTCTTTGACCCCTTTCGAATATGCTGCGTTGTGTGAACATTAATGTCCTACAATCAGGGTCTGAGATCAGAGCAAGGGCGGCAAGAGCAAGAAAAGACACCGAAGTAGACCGGATCCGGACGCCCGGAATCGAAGTCATGTTTCCGGCTTCTGGGGTGCAAGCTTGCCTAGAACGTGAGGAAGGCGTGTTGAGCACCACATCCGATTACCTGGGTACTGCGGGCCTCGCTATCCTGAACAATATTTGTGAGCTCTCGTCGTTCAAGGACACTTTCGCCGATCCATTCGGACGCCGGGACTCGAACCCGGGTTCCCGCGCTCAGTCTAGTTGGATTACTTTCGACGTGAAGCGGCCGCGTTCCGTGTACACGTCCGAATAATTGTACTTGATCTAAATCTCGCTATACTGCAAAAAAATTACCGCCGCGGTTCATTTTGAGATCAGAGGAAACACAGCAAAGGGAGCAAGAAAAAGACATGCACATTGACCGCATTCGGACGCCGGGAGTCGGTCTCTCGCCGTACCTGCAGAACATTCGTACAGTCTGGGCGCGGGTGCTCCGTGCATCACGTCCGAATTCTCTGGAATGCCCGGTACCCGGCCAACCGAGCGGAGAATGCAGACCGCCGGATAAGCTCGTGAATCCAGAACAAAGGACGAAAGCTCCGGCGACGTCATGATTTGCGGGGATGGGGACCGGTCTGGTCTGGTCTGGTTTGGTGTGGGCCAATTCTACGCGGGAATTCGCGTCATTTCTAGAGCTGTCGGGGTGACGGGGCACACCGACCCCGGTGAGTCATAATTCACACCAGAAAGAGCCCGCGTCGTGTCGCCCGGCCAGTGATTAACAGACGAGTAACGTAGCCCACTCATTAGATCTTGACATGGTTAGGATCTAGAGCGGGTCCTTTTGAGAGACGTGGTGGACGTGGTTATGAGGGAGAGAGAAGGTAAACTGGACTGATGGCAACTGATGGGAACCGATGCCATCAGGGTTGCACATTTTAGTTACAAAATCGCCGCTGGGCGTTAACGAAATCGAGTCCCGGTTTCCCTATATACATGCACTTGCCCGCAATTTTCACCCTACCTTTTACGAATAGAAATTTCCGGGTCGCGCGATAACCATGCGTTCAATGATCAGAAGTGGCATCAGCTAACGTTCAGCGAAGGTTCTGGTTCCATGACGTCGTGGGAATGACTGGGAATGACGCGTGTTGGCTTCCTTCTTGTTGATTCTTCATATTTAGCTCATGCCTCCTTGCCTCCCTCCTCTCTCCGTCTTCCTCCCTCCCCCGCTCTGTCCCGCCCCACGACAGCCATGTTCACGAAAATTTGGTGCGCCTCACCCAATCCTTCGCGCACTCTCTCTCTCTAATCACTGCATATCCTTGGGCCTCGTAGCCTCACCCTGGCGCTCGGCGTCTTAGCAGCCCTCTCTCTCTCTCTCCGTGAACCCACCTAGCTCCGTCACATCGGGTGGGCAGACGACGATTACGTGGAGCAGCACCTCTTCCGACCCGTGCGCCTGCCTCTTCTCTGCCTCGTGCCCGGCTAAGCTCTGACCCCACGCAGCACGTTCTCCATCGAGCTCATCCACCCCTCTTTTGTGCGTCTCTCCCCCCCATTTACTGCTCCCCAGCAGTTTCATTTCGTGGCCCGCAGAACAACGCCTTCGCAAGCGCTAACCGCGTCGGTCCCACGACCAACACCCTCACGCTCACCATCCCCTCTGTGCCCGCCGAGGACGGCTACACCCTGCAATTCGTCAACCTGAGCGACATCAACCAGGTCTACGCCACCAGCGGATCGTTCGCCATCGGCGCCGAAGCGAGCGCCAGCTCCACCTTCACCGCAACCTCCAACTCCAGTGCGAGCGCCACCGGCGGTGCGGGCGGTCCGGGAGTGCGAGCGTAAACGGGACGGCGTCCTCGACGGGCTCAGGGAGCGGAAGCGGGAGTGTTAGTGCAACGCCGGGCGGGCCTTGCCCTATCACTATGAACGCACACTAACCCCCGCTCGCAGCACCGCGCTCTCTTCCTCCGGATCCACCTCCGCCTTGGCCTCGGCACCGGCGTCCCCGCAGCGTTGCGCGCACCCGCACCCTCCACGCCGCCGCTGCAGCAATCGTGGCGCTCGTCGGCGTTGCGTTCGCGCTCTGATTGCGCCTTCGCACCGCGCATGTGCGGTGAAAAATAGTGCTCAACGCACACGGACACTACGTATCTCTTTGATTCCTCGCCGTCGCTCCTCTGTTCTCTACCGCCGTCGCTCCACGCTCTCCATCTACGCATACCATCCGTTATGCTGCTACGCAAGTACATTAGCCGCGCACCCCTACCGCTGTTTATCGGGACTTTTGTTGTCTTTTGAGTTTATCTTGGTGTAGGTCTTTTTGGTTGTGTGCGAGATGCATCGTCGTGTGTGGATTTACCTTCTTCTCCCTCACTGTGTGTCATCTTATGTCAAGTCATTCGGGGGCCAGTCTCAGTCAATATCTCACTCGCGACACGGAATGATACGCCGCCGTCTGCCCGTTCATCCCATATGATAAGGATCGAGCCGAGTTGAGATGTCATTCATCGACCGTATCTACGCGCGCGCACTCCGTGTCTCAATCAACAGCTTCAATTACAGAACCAACCCAGCCCGCCCCAATTTCGCTGCGACGATTCAGACCTATATCCCCCGCGGTGCACCAAAAGAAAAACCACATCCGACTGGTTATGGTTCGAGCCCGAGTGAAACGGGGAGGCTGCATCGCTAGAACAAGGGCTGGAAGGGATGTGCAGGTGAGGACCACTCCCCTCTTGAGCCTTATTAACTCTCTCGAGTACCTTTATTTCTACTGCAAATTCCACCTAGCGGTTGGAAGCGAGAGGAATCCTTGAGTTTATATAAGTGCGTCAATTCATTCGTCCCCGAGCTTCATCGATTGTCTGGTCAGATGAGCGATGATCATGAGCGGAAGGCAAGATCAAATTCAAAGGCTGCTCGAGAGGAATATTGGATAAATACTATGAAGTCGAGATACGCGAGTGAAGACATTTATAAAGAGAGTACACTTAATGCCATAATGAGTGTAAGCTGCACACTAATGATAATCTTCCAGGTTCTGGACGGTTCAAGCTCTCCGTTATCGAGCGGGTGAAAGTTTTCCCGACCGAGTGATGAATTGAGAGCTAAAATTTGCGCGAATGAGTTCTAGAGTGAGGCATAAATTAGACGGCTCACTTGAACCCTCGGCGACTACGTCCCGCAAATATTTGTCGCTAGAGAGATCTTCTTTCTTCTCGGACTATGGCTGTAGCCAAGATTCATAATTGACAGGTGAAGCGATGGGATGACCGCTCACAGAAGCCATGAATATCGCGAAATATCTTCCTGCCATTCCTGTTAAGGAGAATGAATCCCGAGTCCAACGACGCAAGAACGGCGACACACCTCTTCGGCAGTCTCCCCCTGATATACGGCCACGGTCATCTTCGCCTTGGAGCCGTGGATTCGGGCAGAATATACCCGTCTCAGTGACACGCTTCCCTCCCCGCGATATACCACAGCGGATGCGCCCTGGTCGTATTTCTTCGCGCAGATCCAGATCTCCCATGGGGATCATACGAAAGTCTGGCTCCATCGCTAATGAATATCGCTCAGAGCGTTGAATAGAACTGCGCACCAGAGGGAACTGCTGGAGATGCCTGCGTGATATTGGTGATGCTCTTAAATTTCCCGCCGGCGACTACGAGATGGTGCGCCTTGGGGAAAAAAGCGCCCGTGTATCTAGAGCAGGATGAAGATGTCTCTGGGACGGCAGGTGTGGGGCATACTGATCATTACGAGAGCCACCGTCGTCCAGACTCGACTCGGAGTGGAATTCCGCGTCTACATTCGCCTCGAAGCTGTCAGATGGCTGTGTTGAGCTGTGTTCTGGTGACGCCCAGTGTGAGGAAGCACCCCCACTGCAGTTAATGGCAGCGCTGTTGAGGGCTGAGTTGGCAACAAGTCTAATTTGCCAGGTACGAACCCCACGGGATACGGAGCGTAAAGTGGCTGTGTACGAGCATATTTCGTCACAACTTGGTTTTACACATATGGAGCTCGCCACACCTGAGCTGCTATTTTAAATTCATTGAGGTGAGTCGGGTTCCAGACTCCTCGTGCAGATAAAACACAGCTGGACCGAGACCGAATGATATTAGGTCCACTGCGGGAGGGAAAATGAATTGAACTCACTTCGGGTAAGCACCATAAACGAACGAAAGGAAAAATATACATTGAATAAACCGAGAGGGAGTCTTGCTAGAATTTACAAGGTTCTAGCCGCGTACGTGGAGCGGACTTGGTCACGATCCTGAAACTGGCGCTGCGGGGACCTCAGGAAGGCGAGCTTACAGTGCAGTAGAAGGCAGGAGGGGGATAGGTACCTCACCGGTACGCTTGGAGCATGTTTATCGACGCCAGGAATAGCGAGATTTACTGATCGTTTGCAGCGCCCAACGCCAGCGCGCACCCTTGAATGAATCCTTATTCAGCAGGATATCGAGGGTACATGAATTCGATTCGAGAGACGGCACCAGTGGTTTCCCAAAGTGATTGGAGTGGTCGTCGAGCGGCGGCCAGCCACCAAGACCGCGCATTGTCCTCCGCAATCTCATCATCAGCATCCCCGGCCAGCTGCATTGTTGCCCCTCGAACTTCGAGCGCGCCTCCACCGTCCTGAGCCCATAGCAAGCGCGGAATCTCGACCTGTGATACTCGTCAGCGTCGCGCGGTGCAGGACACACACAACCAACTTGCCTGCGCGCGATCCTCAACGATTGCATACTCTTCGCACCCACGTCCCGGAGGACTCAGAGTCTTTTTGTCGGTCAGAGTCTTTTTTGACGGTGCATAGATCGCGCTCCTCACGGTCTGCAAAACTCGGCTGAAATAGATCCGGTACGCATCTTATTATAAAACACGCCTTGCCCGTGCATGCTTCTCCGTAGGTCCCTCCCATCGCCTGGCGTCGTCGACACCGAGATAGCGCGGGGAACGATGCCACTCGACTCCCTGGGATCGTCCCCATCCTACACCGCAGGACGTACACCGTGACCCCGGCACGAAGAATACCAGCGAGGAGGAGATGCACTGCGCGAGCGAGAAGAAACCGGAGCTCGCAGGCCACCACTCCACTCGTGAGGGAGGAGTCGTCCCCGCCGGGTACCATTCGACGCTCCTCATCGGCACTCGTCATCGTGGGGTCCGACGAGCATTCCAAGGTGCACATAAAATGGATTGTATTCTGGATGCACGGCGGCAAGGAATTACAACCAGCGACGATGGTGCATTACCAAAGAAAAGGACATAGAAAGGTCCCTAGGAAATGAAGTAGGTGTGCGGTTGCGGAGCAGAGCGACAAGGGGATCAAAGAGAGAGCGAGGTAGTGTCTGTGGTCATCGCTAGGAGCAGTCCATGTCTGTGCGCCTGGTCATGTAATGCGAGGAGATCCAAGGTTAGAGCATGAACGCGTGCGCGAGGCGTTGCTGAGGGATGGGGGCGGGGGCGGCGAGGGCGGAAGAGGAAGAGGGCGTGCCTCGGCGCTGTGAGCGGGGGATTCAGAATGTATGCAAAGGGGAGCTTGGAGAAGGAAGGAGAATGGGACGCATGGCAATCCGACTACGGCTTCGCCCGCTCGCGCTTGCGCTCCTCTGCAAAGCGGCGGTTCTAACGCTAGTCTCGGCCCCGAAGGCGATCGCCACACTAGTGGCGTAAGGCTCGTTGATGTTAATGTCGTGCATGTTGATGAAGTGGGCCTCCGTTAGCTAATGCACCAGAGGGGTGAGACGGGCACGGCGGGGAGAGTGAGCGCGACGGTGTTGGGCGATGCGTACCGCCAGGGCAAGGGCATCATTCCTGTCGAGCATGAGAAGAAAAGGTGGGAGCCTCGGGATGCTGCGATGTGGGGGTGCGCACGAAGCAGGGGTGCGTGAGCTCGATGGAGCGGAATCGGAGGGCTAGCCAAACACGAGGTGCGGCGCGAAACACAGCTTGGAAGAGGTGTTGCTGAGGTGATGACCAGCTGCCCGGAGCTAGGATGTACAACCTAGTGCTATTGGCCCCATGGTCGCGGCACGGAGCGAAAATTGCGCGACAGCATGGGGTCTAGGCCCGCTGATCCGAGATGACCGGAACTTGCCGCAGGTTGGCCACAGCTCTACAGCTTGGCAGCACCCAAGCTAGCGTCCGAAAGCTCAAATCAAATCCACATTTCGCGCCCATGTCGCTCAGCGCTCAACACGCGTGATGCGTCGTGCACCAGCTTCAACAAGCAGATTATTGAAGCACTCACGGGGAGAAAGTGTTACGGCCCCGGCTGAACTCGACAGTCGCTGCGCTCCACTCCCGGGTCAAATCCGCTCGCAGCGCCGTCGTTTCAAGGCCCCGAAGACCACCCAGAACAAAACTAACCCACCCTAATCTGGGCCAATTCTTCCTGCAACATGGCCGGAACTCCCCCTCTCTCATCGCTCGCACGCTCTAGGGATCCGCGTCCCCGTCAGGACTCCCATTGAGGAAGCACAGGTCCAGATCCAGGCATGTCCATTTGATATGAACGAGGGAGAGAGGATCGTGACCATATCGCTTCCGTAGGCGGGTCGGACACCACGCGTGTACAATCTTCACTTCACCGACGCGCGGGTGTGACTTGGTACTATGCTCTTACACATTGGACATCCACACGTGCTCATTGATCAGTTTGGTCCAGGGATGCAGCCCCAGTGAATCATCGACCCTACTGCCGCGATCTCTGGCCCATTCCATTTCATCCATTATCGGCATGTTGCTATCAGTCGGGGAAGCCTCCAGTGAAAGATCTCAAGCCCATTTTTTGGGAGGCGCCGCAGGGGATTCGACTGGTCCCTACCAAGGTAACCTCTCGTGTCATGGTGATTTCCTTTGATCAATAGGGAACAACTACGCTCTCAATTCAGCTAGGAAAGCTAGCTAAACTCACCCATGTCGTCGGGTCGCCTAGAGCTTGCAGACCAGTGCTTTACTCTCCTAACGGTATCCAGCCAAAGCACATGTTGCTATATTGCCCCACTCATCTCTACAATGCGGCAAGACCTATTTGCGACTGGAGCGGCAGCGTGGTGGTCCAGAGTGCTTTGCTCGCAGTGCATGACTTGTGATGGGGAGCTGTGTTCCGCACTGCGGGAACATGTCAGGCGCTCAGAGGAACAGAGGGGGCGGGTGGGCAGTTTTCGGAGAACGGCGGGAAGTGGAAGCAGAGGGAATTGGAGCGGTTAAAACACAGGCAGGCCGTGGAGTGTTTATAATCAGTGAGCTATGGGCATAACACAAGGAATATCTATTGGCTGCAGGGATAAATTCAGACAGGTGGACGCTAGATGTATGCGGAGGTGGGTAGGATTGAGGAGTGGCTCATCAAACTCGCTGCTAGAATTAAAATAAACTGCAGAGCCATGACAATCTTCCAGGTCCTGGACAGTTCGAGGAGCTCTGCATCGTCGAGACCGGCGCGAATTCCCTCAATGGGGGAGGAATCCTCGCCTAAAATTAAATTGAGCTTACAGACGAGATCGTGAATCACGGAGTCGACATACCAGATTCCCCTTCAACTTCATCGCTCGGGAGCCCGTCATCCTGGTCAGCATCCTCATCTCCACTACAGCTTTCGGTCTCTTCAACTATGCAACATCAGAACAGAAGGTATGGCAGCACAAGCTTCAAGAGCTCACATGATTCCAGCTCAGATGAAACCTCATAAAGTGGCCATCCCAGTTCTCGTGCGACGTCTTGGCTGTACGGATCATAGCCCTTGGCTTCGTGAAATTGGCGGATCCCGTTGTATTCACTTTCGTCCCAGGAGTCTCCGTAAACATGCATTTTGAACTCGAGACTGGGAAATCCGAGTTCGTCCGCCTCCTCCGTGCTCAGTCGTTCGGCTCCCGAGGGGTCGAGGGACCAGTATGCCGGGCACGCTGGAAGCCGGAAATGTAAAGGCAGTTCAGATTGAAGGTCCTGTAAGGGACATAGAAATAGATATCCCGGGGGGATGCGGCCAGTGTCGGACAGTTTTAGTTGATACATGATCTGATTGACAAAAACTGAGGGGGGCACTGTTTAGCGGGATTGGGACAGTTGATATACTGCGAACCTACAATAATCATTGTAGTTGGAGGTTATCCCGAGGCGATTGAAGATGTAATTGGCCTGTGCTAGCCAGCTCGGTCGGCATAGAATATTACTGAGAAAATGGCGGGCAATGGTGCGTCCACCTCCAAGCTTTGAGGAGCTTATACTTCCGATTCAGATATTAGCAGAGCGTAATAAATACAGGGAAAGTAGACACACCGAGTCCAGCCATCCCCCATAACCAATAGTTCTGTATGGTTCCCTGACCACCCAGAATCGTCAAACATATTAGCCGGGATGTCTGCAATGATCCCCGAATGTTCAATTCCAGTGCCCGCTGTGCATGAAATGATTGCCCCCAGTTGCACTGATGCATCCGGCGCACTCGGAATGTAGCGATAGTACCTTAGATGAAGGGCGCAAATATCATGATACACGTCCAACGGCGTTGACTCTATGATCTGCGAGTCCTCGGGCGGTTCTGAAGTCGATAAGGTGATTGAGTGTGGTACGCTGAACCCCACATTGTATAGGGTAAGGGGATCAGATTCGGGCCACGTTAGGTCAACGCAGAGACGACCGGTGGAGCAGCGTATCCACATCATACACTCCGAGGAGTTAGATAGAAATCGCCGAGAGAAGCGACCCACAAGATAGCTTCCAAAAATAGAAATCACATATTGCTCGACATCCTACGAACGAGTTGGTGTTCTCGGTTGGGTCTGATCCAATAGAGATTCTTGCCTTAAATTCGGTATCCTGTGTACATTCGACAATTTAAAGAGGTGGGAGCTAGAATGGTGGACGTACAAGATAGTTCCATAGATAGACCGTCGAGAAATGTGAATCATGGTGTTTCTCCAGAATTTGAGCCGCAGGGATTAGCTCTAACTCACTCGTTATGAAAAACTTGCTTTGATGAACGGCGGCACGAACCATCGTGGAAAACAGCAGCATGTACACCAGATCGACTCGCTGTCGCATAGAGCTGCACAACATTTGGATGGCTGTAGCCGAGATTCACATTGACAGGTGAAGCGATGAGATGACTGCTCACAGAAGCAATGAATACCGCGAGATATCTTCCCGCCATTCCTATTAAGGAGAATAAGTCCCAAGTCCAATGAAGCAAGAACAGCAACACACCTTTTCGGCGTTCTCCCCCTGATATACGGCCACGGTCATTTTCGACTTGGAGCCGTGAATCCGTGCGGCGTACACCCGTCTCACTGGCGCTCTTCTATCCCAGCGATTGACTACTCCGGAGTCCAATCGTATTTCGTGGCGGAGATCCAGGTCTCCCATCGGGATCGTCCGGAAATCTATGGAGTATCAGTGAGAATGTCGTCGAAATGAATTATGTGGTCACCAGAAGGTACAGTTGGGGCCGCCTGCGTGATATTCGTGAATTTTCCGCCTGCTACGACAAAGTTCTGCGCCCCCGGGAAAAAGGCGCCCGTATATCTAGAGCAGGGTGAGGGCCTTGCGATGAAAACAGGCGTGGGGCACAGACTGATCATTGCGAAGGCCGTCTTCATACTGACTCGATTCGGAGTGTAATTCCGACTCAAAAGGAGGCTCGTCGTCCATGGGTGGTCAAGGTAAGAGAGAGAGAGGCGTTAAGCGCCCATTGCTGTGCCGTGTTCTAAATTCGCCTCAGAGCTGTGTTCAGCTGTGTTCTCGTGACGCCAAGGGTGAGAAAAACTGACACAGCAGTTGATAGAGCCGGATGCAGCGATGTTGAGGCGATGAGATGGCACAGTGAGGCGGAGTTGGCTGCGGGATTGGTTCTTAATTTCTTAAGATGATTCCGGAGTCGGTAACGCAGTCCGAGCTGTATAAAAGATATAGCGAGGAACAAGCAAACAACGGGCTGGAAACAGTGGCGGAGTTGTGGATCGGGATAGGAGCTCAAGGATGTATGTAACCTGTGGATGTCTTGAAGTTTTGAGTGAAGGGAGGGTTCTGATTCGCGTCGTTAAGGTTGTCCGAGCTCTGTGAGATGGTTCTGGTGTGAGGAAGGGAGGAGATCGAACATCTTTGACCGCTTGCGAGTATGCTGCCTTGTGGGAACATCAATATCCTACAAAAGAAAATCAGCATCTGAAATCAGAGAAAAGCCGGCAAGAAGATGAAAAAGACGCCGTAGACCGGATCTGGACGCCCGGAATCGAAGTCATGTTTCCGGCTTCTGGGGCAGTCTGGTTCCAAGCTTGCCTGGAACGTAAAGAAGGCGTGTTCAGACCACGTTCGATTCCCCGGGTACTGCGGGCCTCGTTGTCCTCAACAAATATTTGTGAGCTGTCGTTGTTTAGGAGCACTTTCACCGATCCATTCGGACGCCGGGACTCGGAACCGGGTTCCCGCGCTCAGTCCATAGTTGGATTCCTTTCGACGTGAAGCGGGCCCGTTCCGTGTACACGTCCGAATAATTGTGCTTGATATAACCTCGTTATTTTGCAAACAAATCATCGCCGCGGTTCATTTTGAGATCAGAGGAAACACAGGAAAGGGAGCAAGAAAAAGACATGCACATTGACCGAGTTCGGACGCCGGGAGTCGGTCTCTCGCCGTACCTGCAGAACATTCGTACAGTCTGGGCACGAGCGCTCCGGGCATCACGTCCGAATTCTCTGTACTCCTCGGTACCCGGCTATCCGAGCGGAGAATGCAGACCGCCGGATAAGTTCGTGAATCCAAAACAAAGGACGGAAAGCCTCCGGCGCCATCGTGGTTTGCGCTTGGCGAGCTGTGAGTCTAAGCCAGGGATAGGGTCCGGTCTGGTCTGGACTGGTGTGGGGCGATTCTAAACGGGATTCTGAATCATTCCCGGAAGCTGTCGGGGCGATGGGCCGAACAACTCAGTGAGTCGGGATTCGCACTAGAAGGAGCCCGCGTCGTGTCGCCCAGCCAGTGATTAACAGACGACATGGTTAGGATCTAGAGCTGGTCGTTTTGAGACACGTAGTGGACGTGGTTATGAGGGAGAGAGAAGGAAGGTGAGCTGGACTGATGGCAACTGATAGGAACCAATGCCATCAGGGTTGAACATTTTAGTTACAAAATCGCCGCTGGGCGCGAACGAAATTGAGTCCCGGTGCATTCCCACGCACTTGCCCGCAATTTTTCACCTTACCTTTCACGAATGGAAATCCCCGGGTCGCGCGACAACCGTGCGTTCAATGATCAGAAGTGGCATCAGCCGAAGGTTCTGGTTCTACTATTTTAGCCCCCCATGTGTCCACGAGTTTGATCTCGCGCTATGACTTTTTGTCCTCCCGCCAGATTCCTCTCGGCACCTGGACTTAGGCATATCTATGTATTTTTCATACCCTCAAATATTTCCAGAATTATTGGACTTGAGTGGTGGAAGATACGAACCTTCCGATGATGGAACCAGAAGTGGAATCGGTTTTGGCAGGCGTTTTGGCACGTGGGAAAAGCACATCAAAACCTTCCATTTCTTTTCTTTTGTATGATGTAGGGCTCATATTGACCCAATATCTCATCCAACGATTACCACAGCATAGACCCACATCCCTGAAATTTTCCGGGCGGAATGGGCTTGAAATGCGGGCGGGATCAGGAATAATTCCACATCAGGGTGCGTGGACACATCAGGGGCTAAAATAGTATGACGTCATGGGAATGACGCTCCTCCTTGTCGATTCTTCATATTTAGCTCATTGCCTCTTTGTCTCCCTCCTCTCTCCGCCTCCCTCCCTCCCCGCTCGGTCCCGCCCCACGAGAGTCATGTTCACGAAAATCTGGCGCGCCTCACCCCATCCTTCACGCACTCTCTCTCTCTAATTACTGGATATCTTTGACCCCCTAGCCTCACCCTGGCGCTTGGCGTCTCAGCAGCCCTCTCTCTCTCCGTGAACGCATTCAATCGGGCAGACGACAATTACGTGGAGCAGCATCTCGTCCGACCCGTGCGCTTGCCTCTTCCCCGCCTCGTGTCCGGCTAAGCTCTAAATCCCGAGCAGCACGTTCTCCATCGAGCTCATCCACCCTCCTTCGTGCGTCCCGCTACCCTCCACCTCCCCACACTCTCACTCCCCCATTCATTCATTTCGTGGCCCGGAGAACAACGCCTTCGCAATCGCCAATAGTGTCGACCCCACTGCCAACACGCTCACGCTGACCATCCCCTCCGTGCCTGCCGAGTACGCTTCCTCCTCCCTCGAGGACCCGCGTTAGCTAACCCGCGGACGCGCAGAGACGGCTACACCCTCCAATTCGTCAACGTGAGCGACATAAACCAGGTGTATGCCACCAGCGGATCGTTCGCCATCGGCGCTGAGGCCAGCTCCAGCGCTCCACCTCCCACCGCCAGCGGCGACTCCAGTGCGAGCGCCACCGGCGGTGCGGGCGGTACGGAGAGTGGGAGCGTGAACGGGACGGCGTCCTCGACGAGCTCAGGGAGCGGAAGCGGGAGTGTTAGGCCAACGTCGTGCGTGCCTTGCCCTATCACCATGAACGCACGCTAACCCCCGCTCGCAGAACCGCGCCCTCTTCCACCGGTCCCGCCTCCGCCTCCGCCTCCGCCTCAGCGCCTTCCTCCTCCGGCACTGGCGCCCCCAGCAGCGCCTCGCGCACCCGCACCCTCCCCGCCGCCGCCGCAGCGATCGTGGCACTCGTCGGCGTTGCGTTCGCGCTCTGATCGCGCCTTCGCACTGCGCACGTGCGGTTAAAAACAGGGCTCAGCGAACACGGACACTCCGCATCTCGTTGATTCTCGCTGTCGCTGTTCTTTTCTCTACCGCCGTCGCTCCGCGCTCTCCGCATGCGCGTCCCGTCCTTTGTGTCACTACGCAAGTACGTTATTCGCGCACCCCTAACGCTGTTTTATCGGGACTTTTCTTGTGCCTTTTTGGCGTAGTTTGGTGTAAGTCTTTTTGGTTGTGTGTGGAATGCATGATTTACCCTCCTCCCTCTTACCGGATGTCATCGCATACATGGTGGGTAAGGCTGTTGGTCTAGGTCGATCACTAACTCGCTGCCCACGCTACGTGCATGAAACGCTGCCATCGTCTGATATGATATGAACCGAGCTGAGTTGAGATGGCATGCATCTACGTTATCTGCGCGGGCGCACCCCATGTCTGAATCGATATGTTCAACCCCAGAACCCGACTCAGCTCGCCCTAATTTTGCTGCGATGCTTCAGATCTATCTGCCCCGCGGTGCACTAAAAGAAAAACAATATCGGACTGGCTATGGCTCGAGTCCGAGTCGAACGGGCGGGGGCTACATCATGACAAGATGAGCTGGAATAGATGCGCAGGTGCGGATCACTCCGCTTTCAAGCCTTGTTGACTCTCCTTAAGTACCCTTATATATACTGGAAACTCCGCCTACGCATTTGGAAACGAGACGATTCCTTGATTATATATTTTATAAGCGTGTGAACTAATTCGTTCCGGTGCTTCATCGGCTGTCTGGTCGACCGACAAGCGGAAGGCGAGATCAAATTCAAAGGCTGCTTGACAGGAATATTGGATAAATACTACGAAGTCGAGATAATACAGATAGAGTACACTCAGTGCCAGAATGAGTGTAAGTTGCATACTGATAATCTTCCAGGTTCTGGACGGTTCAAGCTCTTCGTTATTGAGCAGGTGGAAGTTTTCCCGACCGAGGGATGAATCGAAAAGCTAACATTTGCGCGGATGAGTTCTAGAGTGAGGCATAAATCAGACGGCTCACTTGAACCCTCGGCGACTACGTCCCGCAAATATTTGTCGCTAGAGAGATCTCGGACTCGTCCTCTTCACTCAGGTCTTGGACTACTTGAGATTAAGATGGAAATATTCGGATGTGATGTATGATCTCACCGTTTGCAAACGAACCATCCAACTCAGACACAACCTGGGAGAGGGGATATCCCAGCTCTCGGGCGATGGCTTGGCTGTAAGGGTCATAGTCTTTGCCTTCATGAAATTGGCGGATCCCGGTTAGAAAGCACCTCCACAGCAGTCAATGGCAACGATCTTGAGGGGCGAGTTGGTAACGAGTCTGATTTGGCTGAGTGATTCGTCCCCAGAATGATCTCGGAGTCCCCAAGTAACCTCAGTGTAATGGGAATGAGACGAGCTCAACTCTTGAAGCTACGAGCCCCGCGGTATACGAACTGTAAAGCGACTTCTGTGCGTGTGAGGTCTCGTTGCAACTTGGTTTTACGCATAATGGACCTCGCCACACCACACCCGAGCTGCCATTTTAAGCTCGTTGCGGTGAGTCGGATTCCATGTTCCCCATACAAATAAAATACAGTTGGGCCGAGACTGAATGATATGAGGTCAGCTGCGGGAGGAGAAACGAATTGAACTCGCTCCAGGTATGCACCATATCCGAACGAAAGGAAAAATATACATCGAACAAACCCAGATGTCGGCCGCGGGAGTCTTCCTGGAACTCGGAAGGCGCTAGCCGCGTACGTGGAGCGGACTTGGGCACGATCATGAAGCTGGCGCTGCGGGGACCTCAGGAGGGCGAGCTTACAGCGCAGTAGAAAGCTGGAGGGGCATATGCACCTCACCGGTACGCTTGAATCAGATGCAGCGCTTGCCAGCGCCCAACGCCAGTACGCGCCCTTGAATGAATATCTATTCATGCAGGGTACATAAATTCGATTTGAGACCGTGCCAATGGTATTCCGAAATGATCCTAGTCGTCTTCGAGCGGCGGCTGGCCACGAAGACCACGCACTTTCCTCCGGGATCTCAGCATCAGCATCCCCGGGCAGTTGCATTACTGTTCCTCGAACTTCGAGCGCGCCTCTACCGTCCCGAGTCCACAGCAAGCGCCGAATCTCGATCTGTGGTACTCGTCAGCGTCGTAGGGCGCAGGACAAACAACCAACTTGTCTGCGCCGCGCGATCCTCAAGATCCCGGAGAATTCAGAATCTTTTTGACGGCGCGTAGATAGCGCCCCTCGAGGTCTGCAAAAATCGACTGAAACGCAGTCAGGCGCGCGCATCACGTGAAAAAACACGGTTGACCCATGCATGCTTCCCCGTAGGCTCCCTCATTGCCTCGCGTTGCCGAACCCGAGATAGCGCAGGGCATGATGCCACTCGATTCCCTGGGATCGTTCTGGATTTAACGTGCCCCATCTTACGCCGCAACATACACCGTCACCCCAGCACGAAGAATGCTACCGCTCTCGCCATCCCGCATGCCGCGGCCGCACCCCGACTCGGCTAATCGCACCACACTGCGCGGCGACGCTGGGCTGCGCGGCTCTGAAAATCACGCGCGCTCGAGGAAGTGCCACTCGCGCTCGCGCACGCACCCCCACAGATATGTCTGCTGTCGGTGCGCGCGGGCATGACTGCGACGCTGACTGCGAAGATGTGAGGTCGACCTCGAACTCGAGCTGCCACGGTGTGCGCGCGCACTTCCGGGGACTAGATACACTGCGCGAGCCAGAAGGAATCGGAGTTTGCAGTCATCCCCGCCGGGTACCGTTCGACGCTCCTCATCGCCCCCATCCCAAGGCGCACACGAAATGCGTTGTGTTCTGGCTGCACGATGCACGGCGGCGAGGGATTAAAACCAGCGACGATGGTGCATTACTAAAGAAAAGGACATAGAGAAAAGGAAGCTCCATTGGAAATGAAGCAGAGATAGGGCGCTACCTGCGTAGCAGAACGAGAACAAGGATAATGTTCGGCGGAACAACAGCGATAAATAATGTCGTGGCACCGGCTAGAAACAGTCCATGTCTGTGCGCGCGGCTATGCGATTCGATGCGATGTGCGTTGATGTGGACCCAGCGCATGCGGCGTCCACAGCCGCGGCTGCGATGGCGGTTACGGGGACGGTGCCGGTGCGCGACGCGTTTCTGGGGAGAGGGCGGACGGCGCGGCCCTGCGAGCGGGAATTCAGCATGTATGCAAAACGGAGGGGGAGGGAAGGAGAATGGGACGCACCTCCATACGACGATGAATTCATCGCGCTCGCACTTGTGTTCCCGGTCTGCGACGCGGCGGTGCTGGTGCGAGTCTAGACCCGACGGCGACCGCCCGTTGACGTCGCGCACGTTGATGAATTGTAGCCAGCCCTACGCCCCTCGTGTTAGCTAGTGCACCAGAGGGGTGAGGCGGGCACGGTGGGGAAAGTGAGCGTGACGGTTTGGGGCGGGGTGTCGATGAATTGCTCATTCCTGTTGAGCATGAGGAGGAAAGGTGGGAGCCCCGGGATGCCGCGATGCGGTGGGGTGCGCACGAAGCAGGGGTGCGTGAGCACGATGGAGCGGGCTCGGAGGGCTAGCCAAACACGAGGTGCGGCGCGAAACACAGCTTGGACGAGGTGGTACCTAGGTGATGACCAGCTGCCCGGAGCTGGAATGTACAAGCTAGTGCTATTGGCCCCATGGTCGCGGCATGGAGCGAAAATTGCGCGACAGCATGGGGTCTAGGCCCGCTGATCCGCGATGACCGGAACTTGCCGCAGGTTGGCCACAGCTTGGCAGCACCCAAGCTGGCGTCCGACAGCTCAAATCAAATCCACATCCCGCGCCCATGTCGCTCAGCGCTCAACACGCGTGATGCGTCGCGCACCAGCTTCAACAAGCAGATTATTTAAGCACTCGCGGGGAGAAAGTGTTACGGCCCCGCCTGAACTCGACAGTCGCTGCGCTTCACTCCCGGGTCAAATCCCCTCGCAGCTCCGTCTTTTCAACGCCCGAAGACGACCGAGAACAAAACCAACCCAACCTCATCCGCGCCAATTTTTCCTGCGACATGGCCGGAACCTCCCCCTCTCTCATCGCTCGCACGGTCTAGAGATTCGCGTCCCTGTCAGGACTCCCATTGAGGAAGCACAGGTCCCGATCCAGGCATGTCCGTTTGATATGAACGAGGGAGGGAGGATCGTGACCATATCGCTTCCGCAGCCGGGTCGGACACCACGGGTGTACAATCTTCACTTCATCGACACGCGAGTGTAACTTGGTACTATGTGCTTACACATCGGACATCCACACGCGCTCACTGATCAGTTTGGTCTACGGATACAGCCCCAGTGAATCATCGACCCTTCTGCCGCGATCTCTGGCCCATTCCATCTCATCCATTATCGGCATATTGCTATCAGTCGGGGAAGCCTCCAGTGAAAGATCTCAAGCTTATTTTCTGGGAGGCGCCGCAGGAGATTCGACTGGTCCCTACCAAGGTAACCTCTTGTGTCATGGTGATTTCCTTTGATCAATAGGAAACGCCTAGGCTCTCAATTCAGTTAGGTAAGCTAGCTAAACTCACCCATGTCGTCGGGTCGCCTAGGGCTTGCAGACCAGTGTTTTACTCTCCCAGCGGTATCCAGCCAAAACGCATGCATGTTGCTATATTGCCCCACTCATCTCTACAATGCGGCAAGTGCAAGACCTATCCGCGACTGGAGCGGCAGCGTGGTGGTCCAGAGTGGTTTGCTGGCAGCACATGACTTGTGATGGGGAGCTGTGTTTTGCACTGCGGGAACATGTCAGGCGCTCAGAGGAGCAGAAGGGGCGGGTGGGCAGTTTTCGGAGAACGGCGGGAAGTGGAAGCAAAGGGAATTGGAGCGGTTAAAACACAGGCAGGCCGTGGAGTGTTTATAATCAGTGAGCTATGGGCATAACACAAGAAATATATATTGGCTGCAGGGATAAATTCAGACAGGTGGACGCTAGATGTATGCGGAGGTAGGTCGGAATGGGAAGTAGCTCATCAAACAGAACACACTCGATGCGAGGATGAGCATAAACTGCACACCCATAACAATCTTCCAGGTCCTCGACGGGTCAAGGAGCTCTGCTTTGTCGAGGAGAGGGTGAATTCCCTCAGCGAGCGAGGAATCCTTGCCTGCAATTAAACTGAGCAAAAAAGCGAGACCATCAGTAATGGGGAGGTCATACCAGGTTCCTCATCAACTTCGCGGCTCGAGGGCCCGTCATCCTGTTCGGAGCCCTCATCTCCACTACAATTTTCAGTTTCTTCAACTATGCAACATCAGAACAGAAGGTATGGCGGCACCAGTTACAATAGCTCACAAAATCCCAACTCAGACGCGACCTGGAAGAGGGGATATCCCAGCTCTCGGGCGACGTCTTGGCTGTACGGGTCATAGCCTTTGCCTTCATGAAATTGTCGGAGGCCGGTATAGACACTTTCGTCCCAGGACATTCCCAATAGATCTATTTTGAACTCGAGACTGGGGACTCCTAGGTCGTCCGCCTCCTCCGTGCTCAGTCGTTCGGCTCCCGAAGGGTCGAGGGACCAGTATGCCGGGCACTCTGGATGTAGGAAGTATGAAGGGATGCCGGATTGAAGGTCCCGTAGGGGACAGAGAAATAGATATCCTGGGGGGATGCGACCAGTGTCGGACAGAGTCAGTAGATATAGAATATTGTCCACGAAAACTGGTGAAACTGGTTAGCGGGATTGGGATAGTTGATATACTGTGAACCTACCATAATCATCGTAGTTGGAGGTTATCCCGAGGCGATTGAAGATGTAATTGACCTGTGAGAGCCAGCTCCATTGGGGTAGAACATTGCCAGAAATCTGGCGGACAAGGGTGTGTCCACGCTCAAGCTCTGAGGAGCTTATACTTCCGATTCAGATATTAGCAGAGCGTAATAAATACAGGGAAAGTAGACACACCGAGTCCAGCCATCCTCCATAACCAATGGCTCTGTATCAGTCCCTGACCACCCATAATCATGAGACATATTATCCGGGATGCCTGCGATCATCGTCGAATTTTCAATTCCAGTGCCCACTGCACATGAAATGATTGCCCCCAGTTGCACTGATGCATCCGGCGAAATTGGAAGCTCGCGATAATGCCCTAGATGAAAGCAGCAAATCTTGTGATACACGTCCAACGGAGTTGACTCTATGATCTGCGAGTCCTCGGGCGGTTCTGAAGTCGATGAGGCTGAGGGTAGGAAGTTGAACAGCCCACAGAGTAGGAAAAGGCTCTCAAATTCGGACCGTGTTAGTTCAACGCAGAGACGATTGGTGGAGCAGCGTATCCACATCATACATTGAGAGGGGTACTTGAGATAGCAATGAGATATGCGGAGAGTGCTGAGAGAAACGGCGCACTAGATCGGTTGCCGAGACAGAGGATATATACTGACGGACATCCTGCGAACGAGTTGGTGTTTTTGCCTGGGTCTGATTAGATAGAGATTCTCACTGAAAATTCGGTATCCTGTGTACATTCAATAATTTAAACAGGTGGGAGCTAGGATGGTGGACGTACAAGAAAATGGTAGAGATACACCGTCGATAGATGGGAGCCACGGTATTTCTTTAGGATTTGAGTCGCCGGGATCAGCTCTGAGATGCTCGTTATAAACACCACGCTTATACAAATGGCGGCACAGACGATCGTAAAAAACAGCAGCGTGTATACCGAATGAACTCGCTGTAGCATAGAGTTGCACGAAATTCGGATGGCTGCAGCTAGCATCTATAGCAACAGGTGAAACGATGGGATGAGCGCTCACCGAAGCCATGAATTTCGTGAAATATCCGCCCGCCATTCCTACCAAAAACTGTAAGCATAAATTAGAGAAAGATGTAAGGCCCACGCACCTCTTCAGCATTCTCCCCTTGATATACGGCCACAGTCATCTTCGCCTTGAACCCGGGGATCCGCGCAGAATACACCCGTCTCACGGACCTTCTTCCCTGCCAGCGATTTACCACCCCAGATCCACTGGCCAGTCGTATTTCATGCCGGAGTTCGAGGTCTCCCATCGGGATCGTCCGAAAGTCTGAGTATGGACAATCAGCATTCCTGAGAGCATTAAATGTCGAATTATTCCACCAGATGGGACAGATGGGGTTACATGAGTGATCTTAGTGGTACTCTTGAACTTTCCTCCGGCGATGACAAAGTTCTGCGCCCCCGGGAAAAAGGGGCCCGTATATCTAGAGCAGGGTGAGGAGTTCTCGGAAGAGACAGATGCGGGGCACATACTGATCATTACGAGGGCCATCCTCGTCCAGGGAGGACTCGGAGAGGAATTCGGCTTCAAAGGGGGGCCCGTCGTCCATGGATCGTGAAGGTAAGAGAGAGAGAGGCGTTAAGCGCCCATTGCTGTGCCGTGTTCTAAATTCGCCTCAGAGCTGTCAGATGGCTGTGTTCAGCTTTGTTCTGGTGACGCCCAGGATGGGAAAAACTTACACAGCAGTTGATATAGCCAGATGCAGCGATGCTGAGGCGATGAGATGGCACAGTGAGGCGGAGTCGGCGGCGGGATGGATTTTGAGAATGATTCCGGAGTCAGTAACTCAGTCCGAGCTGCATAAAATAATCTGGCGACGAAATCAGAACGGGAAAACAACGTGCTGAAAACGGTGGCGCGACTGAGCACCGAGATAGGAATTCGATACGCGGAAAGTATTCAACCCGTGGATGCCTTGAAGTGTTCAGTGAGGCGAGGGGTTTTGCCTCGTTAAGGTTGGGTACCGAGCTTTGTGAGATGGTTTTGGTGCGAGGGGGGGAAGAGATTAAATGTCTTTGACCCCTTTCGAATATGCTGCGAACATTAATGTCCTACAATCAGGGTCTGAGATCAGAGCAAGAGCGGCAAGAGCAAGAAAAGACACCGAAGTAGACCGGATCCGGACGCCCGGAATCGAAGTCGTGTTTCCTGCCTCTGGGTCAGTCTGGCTCCAAGCCTGCCTAGAACGCGAAGGAGGCGTGTCCGGCCCTACATCCGATTCCCTGGGTACTGCGGGCCTCGTTATTCTAAACAAATATTCTGAGCTGTCGTCGCTTAAGAACACTTTCGTCGATCCATTCGAACGCCGGGACTCCAACCCGGGTTCCCGCGCTCAGTCTACCCGGACTCCTTTCGACAGGAAGCGCGCGCGTTCCGTGCAATACGTCCGACTAATTGGGGTTGATACAAACCTCGCTATACTGCAAACGAATCAGTGCCGCGGTTCATTTTGAGATCAGAGGAAACACACGGGAAAGGCAGCAAGAAAAAGAAATATGCATTGACCGGATTCGAACGCCGCGAGTCGGTCTCACGCCGTACCTGCAGAACATTCGTAAAATCTGGGCGCGGGTGCACCGTGCGTCACGTCCGAATTCTCTGTGATGAATCTGATGATCGGTATCCAGCTATCCGAGGGAGAATGCAGACCGTCGGATAAGCTCGTGAATCCAGAACAAAGGATGGAAAGCCTCCGGCGAAGTCATGATTTGCGTTTGGCGAGCAGCGAGCCGGGCATAGGGGCCGGTCTGGTCTACACTGGTGTGGGGCGATTCTAAGCGGGATTCTGCCTCATTTTCGGGAACTGTCGGGGCGATGGGACGCATCAACCCCGGTGAGTCGTGATTCACACCAGAAAGAGCCCGCGCCGTGTCGCCCAGCCAGTGATTCACAGACAGATAATGCAGCCCAGTCGATAGAATTAGATCTTGACGTGGTTAGGATCTAGAGCGGGTCCTTTTGAGAGACGTGGTGGACGTGGTTATGAGGGAGAAGGAAGGCTGCCATGGTGAACTGGACTGATGGGAACTGATGGGAACCGATGCCATCAAGGTTGAACATTTTGGTTCAAAAATGGCCGCTGGGCGCTAACGAAATCGAGTCCCGCACCTGTAGTGCCCCTGATCCCCCGCTAGTTAGCGAGGGAGATATATCGGGTCTCCCTCGCTAACTAGCGGCCGTTTGACTTTTATACGGTGGGCGCCTTAAATACACGGTATTTACTCGGCTTATAGCCTCATCCCGACGCTACGGAGGGCGGGCCAGGCGCCCTCCCCATCACTTCCTCCTCACTGCCATCAAACCCGCCCCCACCTTGCCGCGGGGATGCCGGATCCCGGGCTGCCGAGTGCCCCATCAAGGCAATCACTCCCATCACTCCGCCTCCCGCTCGCGCGCGTTCTCCGTCCCGCCGCCTTAAATTGATAGTAGCGTACTACAGTGATGTATATAGGCTAGCAATAAAATTGTTACGCCCCCACCCCCCCGTCGTTGTCTGCGACGATGCGCACAATATTGAGGAAGGCCTCCGAGGCCTCGCCGTCGTCGTCGTCGCTACTGTTCTCCTCGTCCTCGTCCTCCGGCGCTGGTGCTTCATCCTGCAGCGGGGGCGGCGGCGGGGGCGGCGGCGCGGGCATCTCCTCATCCCTGTCGCGCACAACGGGCGTGTGGCGCTCGCGGCACACACTCGCCCCAGGCTGAAGGTTGGCGGTGAAGCCGGGCTCCTTGCTCAGCTTCACCAGGCGGTCGTTGTGCAAGCTGTTGGAGCGCCCCCGCTCCATGCGGTAGAGCGCCACCTGCTGCGCCAGAGCGGCGCGCCCTTCTTCGCGCAGAGAGGCTTCCTCCCGCCTGAGGAATGCGTCCTCGTCCCGCATGTAAGCTCCCCACGTATATCCTCGCGCCCTTCGCGGAGGAGGTCGAAGTCCGCGAGGAACGCGTATTCAACGACCTCCTCCCAGCTGAGCGTCGGCTTCGGGGGTGTCATCGCCGCCGCCACCTGGTTGTAGTTCGTGATAGCGTTCCGCACGGCCCTCGAGCGCGCTTGCAACACCTTCGCAATGTGCTTGCGGAGCTTGTATCCTGCAAAAAATAGGTCAGTACTTGACAATAGCTGGGCCAAAGACGTACCAGTCCCCGACATGTTACACTTGGCCAGCTCAAACATCCGCGCGATGATGAGACCTTGCAGTTTATCCAGCGCACGCTGGTAACGACGCTTGCGGACCATCGCCGCGACGGCGACCCACTTCTCGCTGCCAGGGACCCAGCGCGTCTCGATCTCGAGCCGCACCTCGAGATCCTGGACCACGTCCAGAGCCTTTGCCTGGACCTCGAGGGCGTGCCGCCGCTGCGTCTCGATGCGCCTCGTCGCGCGCGCGTCGCCAGCGTATCCCGCGACGCCGTCAGCCGCGTTGAAGCCGGCATCCACCCCAAGGATGTCTTGCATGCGTTGCCTGCCTCGAGTTAGATGAGAATCCAAGAGAATAATAAGCACGTACTCGGCATCCTGCAGATTCACAAGTTTTTGGAAGTACTCCATCTCCATGGTTTCTTCCTCTGGCTCCTTCGAGAGCGTCTGCAGGTGGGCCCGTTCCTTCTCCCTCCACTGGTCGAACTCGTTGCGAGATAGGACCCCGAGTTCGCGCATGGACTTGCGCAGAACGTCGTGTGTCGCCCTGATCCTAAGGGCGCGCCGATACTTGTTGCAGAGCAACAAGCCTGCGGATGGTTAGAATGTTAATACATCCAGAGCAAGACCGCTTACTGAGGCCATGGTAAGTGTCGAAGGCGTCGATGTGCTTCAGGTACGTCGTTATTGCCAGTTGTCGATAGTAACGCGTCGCGTAGCGCGTGGTGGGCGCGAGCGCGTTCGACTTCGAGAACAAGATCTCACAGCCCTCCCCGGCCTCGAGACCAACCCCCTTGACGTAGATCATCAGGTTGTCGATCCCACACAGGCGGGCGTGCCCGTGCCCGTGGAATGCGCCCACCAACGCTCGGAATCCGGTGTCGCGCGCGAGGTCCTTGAGCGCCGGGTGCGCCTTGATTTGTTTCTCGAGATTGCAACCAACGTCGTAGGCGACGGCAACCTCCCCAAGAACGTTCATGAGATGCGAGGCGATGGCCAGCGGATATTTTGCCCTAGAAACACGTAGGCTGTTAGCAATCATCTTAATGAGCAGAATCGACGAGCACACGTACAGCTCACCACTCTTTACCATGTCGCAGACCTTCAAGATGAAGCTGTGCCGACAGAGCGCGGGGAAGAAGCCTGTCTCGTCGTACATCCCGTACGCGCGCGACGTTACCTCCTCCTTCATATTCTGCCAGCGCTCGGCACACCCCGCGTCCTCCTCCTCCCCACCGCTCTCTGTTGCAGGCGCGAAACTCTTTAACAAATCCTCCTCCCCTTCTTTCCCCCACAGATCCACCTCATCCCGCGTCAGGTAGTAGTCGCCGGGCGCGACGCGGTTATCGAAGCGCTCCCTCGACGCGCCCGGGCGCGTCGTGCCCTCGTCGTCCACAACCACCCTCTCCCGTCGGTGGAAGCGCGACAACGAGTTGTTGCCGTCGAATGTCGCGAGGAGAGGGATCTCTAGCGGCACCTCCCCTTCCACCTTGTACAGGCAGCACGGGCAGGCATTCTTCAAGCACCAATCAGGAGTGTCCCGCCCCAGCGCAACTTGCACGCGCCTGTCCACAATTGCGCGGATCGCCAAGTAGACGTCGAACGCGACGGTGAACTGGGCACCCAGCCAGTCGCGCGGTGCGAGGCCGTGGATATCGCAGAGGGCGCGCACGAACGCTTGGATGCCCAGCCGCGGGCAACGAAGACACGCGACGCGGAAGACCTCCAGCGCGCGGATTGTGATGATGGTGTTGGGGATCCACGGTGACACTGGTATCCACCCGCGCCGTACACACGCCGATGCAACGCGGACGTCGCCATCCACGATACACAAATCCTGCCGCGAACACGCTAAAAATTCTCAGCTTCGTTGAATAAAAATGTCAAAGCACTCACAAAAAATGTCGATGACATCCACCGAGATTCGTTGCTGGACTTCCACGCCCTCTGCAGGTGGGTACGATGCCGCGAGCCCCAAGATCCCGTCAATCTTGAGAGCCAACTCCATATAAGCGTCCGCCATCCATTCGAGCTGCCCGGCGAATCCATCGACTTGGAGCTGTGTGCGATTACGCCGCGCGCGATTGTCGTGATAGCGGCGGCGGTGGCGGCGGCCCCATAGGCCCCTGAAATGTAGAATTAGAAATAAAACATGAGAAATAAAACATGAAAGCAAAAAAAGAACTCACAGCTGGTTCTCGCGTAGGCTTTGGAATAAGTCCGAGTCTGCGCGTTCTGGATCCTCGGGCAGGGCTTCTCCTGCGTGGCTAATTTGCGCCTCAGCTCTGCCGTGGACGATATCGTCCTCCCAGTCGTCGTCGGGGTATGGGTCTGACAAGTCGCGCATCGCATCATGCATGCGACGTTCTTGCTGGCTCAAATCTACATGAAAATAAGCAATGCTATAAAAGAATATGAGGTTAGAGACTTACTTTCTAACCGCGCCTTCTCCCGCCGCTCCTGTTCGTGTCGCGCCTTCTCAATTTTCGTTTGGCTCAGTGAAGCGCGGATAGTGGAACCGCTGCGTGAGCCTTGGACCGTTTGCACGCGGTTCGAGAGGGAGGTGACAGTATTACGGACAGCCTTCCGTGGGGTAAAATCCCGGGGCATCGCGAGTGAGTTGGTCCGCGGGACTGCTGGCGAGCGAGGTCAAAGCGCGGTATGTGTACAAGTCAAGTCACGGTCACACGTGACTTGATGTGACCCCACGCGTCTCTCTCCTCACACCATCTCCTCTCGCGTCTACCTGTCGGTAAGTCTTCATTTTGCAAGTCGTCTTTCTGCGCGGGCTCGCGTGCTCGCGTGCTAGAGTCAACACTTGGCACTGGCACTTCTCACGGAGCATGCAAAACCCGCGCGCTGGACGAGTTGCCACCCAGCATACACTATACTGACCTTATTTCCTTGTAGATTTCCCAGATGCTCTGGCTTCCTCTAAGCCGCCAGGTAAGCAGCCTGCGTCATTGCGCGACCCCAAGCCTCACCTCAGCTCCACAGACGCGCAGCAGCAGAGAGTTCTCGGCACTCTCGCTGCCTCTTTCCACGGCCCCCATCCGCGACGCTACCTTCGATTTTGCGCCACTCGTTGCACGCGCGGCTGCTGCCGAAGACATTCGCGAACGCGAAGATGCCCACGAACAGGACCACGAAGACGATGATGAGCGCGACGCAGATGAGAACGACGCAGGCCACCACGCCGCACTGGGCGACGCGGGCGCGCTGCTCGATGCGGAACGCCCGCTCCACCCACCGATCCATGGGACGAGGTCGACGACATCGACCCCGCCAAGACCCCGCCATCCCCGCGCAAACGCCGACGCACCAGCTTCGACGACGTGGTCGCGAGCGACCCAAACCCGCACACCGGTCCCCACCGCCACCGCCCCGCCAAGCCCAAGCGCCAGGCTAACAAAGACGCCGCCGCCGCTGCCCGCAGAAAAACCAAGCGCGCTAGGGAGAAGCAAGCGCGCGGCCACGCCCCCGCTGCCTCCACCATCCAAGAGCATGTCAAGCCCGCCGCGGCTGCGCCCCTGCGCCCCTTGCAACGCACCTCGACACGCCGACGCTCCCAGCCGCGCTCGGCGCATACACCGCCAAACTCGATCCCAAAAAAAAGCGTGGCCCCGGCTGCAAGGTCCGCCGGACTCTTGCCGACATGCTGGGCCTTGGCTTCCAGCTCGTGGAATGGGATGACTTGTGAGCCCTCTCCGCATTTCATCCACTGCCTGCACTAACACGGCGCGCCCCAGCACCCCTCGGCCCCTTGTTGACAGCGCTGGGCGCGTCTTTGCTGTACTCGCCGGCCAACCCCGCAACGACACGTACCGCGATGCCGCTCGCCGCGCTTTCCACGCCATCTGCGATGCTGGCGCTGCGGCGCGCTTCCCCCCGGGGATGTACCGCCATCGACGCGGCCTCTTCGCTGCAATCAATGTCGGTCTTTCATACGGCAAGGGGCAGTCGACACCTGGGGGGCTCCACACCGAGCCGTACGCCGAGACCGCGGACGGCTTGCTCGCGAACGTAGACGTCGGGCGCTTGGCGGGCTTTGGGGATGGTGCGCGCTCCTCTTTCTCATCTCATGCCCCTGCTGACTTCGTCCCAAGCCGCGTTTGCATTGTGGGCGCCGCGTCTTCACGGCCGCTACCGCATGTGCGACGAGACGCTGCGCAAGGCCCACCCCAACCTCCGGCGTCCCTTCGCGCACTCGGTGTTTTTCTGCACCGCATTCAACTTCGGTCGCAATTTCTGGACCTTCAAGCACCGCGACGTACTCAACCTCGCGTACGGCTGGTGCGCCGTGCAAGCCCTCGGCGACTTCGACCCAAAGAAAGGCGGGCACCTGGTCCTGTGGGACTTGAACCTCGTGATCGAGTTTCCTGCGGGCGCCCTCATCCTCCTTCCCTCGGCGACGATCGCACACTCGAACGTGCCTGTGCAGGACAACGAGCAGCGCGTGTCGTTCACCCAGTTCAGCGCTGGCGGCATCTTCCGGTACGTCGACAACGGTTGCCGCACCGAGAAGGAGTTGGAGGAGGAGGATCCAGCGGAGTACGTGCGACTGATGGCGCTCAAGGCCGCGCGCTGGCAGGAGGGGTTGAACATGTATAGCACTATGGACGAACTCCTCAATCCCTAATACATTTATTATTGGCCAGTCCCAAATGTTTGATCGACTTGAGTCAAGTAAGATTTGGTGAGGCAGGTGATCAAGCATCAGTCCGAATTACAGTCGCGAACTGATTAAAGTCGCGAACTGATTTTGCACCTCACTTCTGGCACTTCCACTGGCGCGTTCGGGCTCAAACTTTGCCAGCACCAAGTAGGACGTATTTCAAGAGCTTTCTTTTTTTCGTCGATAAAAGATTTAAATAAAAATACTGTTCATTGCGTTTGGCCTGGAAATTTGGCCATAGTAGTTTTCAAGTGTTATCAGTGAGTAGGCAAATAATGGGGAGGATAGAGTCAAGTGAAGTTAAGATACAAGCGAAATGACTGAGAATATTGATCGATAACTGATATTGCGCCAGAGATCCATACTTGATTAACGTGCGTGATCCACCATCTCTCCTCTTACCACTAACTCCTCTCACATTCTTCCTCTCACATGGCCCGGGGTCGGCCCCGACTTGACCCCATCGTCAAACAGCACAATAATCGCGAGGCTCGGCGACGGTACGAAGAAAAGTACGTGGATTTCAAGGCTTTATTCTACCAAAACTCACCCCCGCTTGTCGTAGGAATGCTTCTGAGCGGCGCGAGGCTTCTCGCCTGAGAATGCAGCTGCAAGTCTGCCCTCTTAACCACTGCACCTAGCTAATATTCTCAACCTCACAGACGTCGCGCCGCCATCGCGAACTTGAATATCTATGAACGTGCAAAACATCGCCGCCGAGTTGCGGAGGACTCAGAAAATTATCGGTTCAGGTGCGTCTGCTATAGTCTTCGCAGCCCCAGGCACAATTCAACTGAGCCCTACCTGTTAGAAAAAAACAGGCAGATCAAGATGAGATGCTGGCGGAGCAACTGGCCACAAAGCAGGCCAGGTGCGTCACATATTTTATTCATTCATTAGCCCCTTCATTACTAACCTACCTGCAGGAGGACCGATGCCAAGGCGTTGCGCAAGAAGCACAAGCCCGCGCCCCCTGCCGCCAACCTCGCACGGCGTCCTACGCCCAGCCCCACTCCCGAACCGCCCTTCGTCGCGCTGCCGCGCCGCCCTCTAGAGCAGTGCCCTCACTGTCTGGACTGCTGCTGCATCGGGTGCGCATGTATGTGCCCCGACTCCATCGAATGGTTCACGCATGACGGCGGCCATTTCTACCCCACCTGCAAGCTCTGTGGGCAGGGATGCATTGGGTGTAGCTGCATGTGCCCCAAAAGCACGGTTTTGAAGGAGCACGGAGGGCATTTGAGTAAAAAACGTTGTAAATAAATCTCCAGTATAGACTTTCGCCACTACATAGTACTCCGGGCTCACTGAAATTATGAACCTCAATTTTTATTTCTTTCGACTTGAAGATTCTCACTCGAATCTCGACTTGGTGCAAATCTCGTGCAAATCTCGTGTGAGATCTGATCACATAAGCCAATCTCTCTCTTCTCTTATCTCGCATCTCCTCTCCCATGGCGATCCTCCTCTGTACACCTATCTACGCGCCTGACCGGGGCCATGAAGACCCCTGGAAATTCGCGGGGCCGTTCTACGCGGTCGTCCACAGCGATTGGAAGGGGGCTGTTACCTCACCGTGCGTCTGCTATATTTCTTTTTTTGTTTGCTGGTTGCTGACTTTTTACGTGTGTACACTGTAGGGAATCCCTCGAGAAAATGTGCCGTGCATATCCTGGCGCGTCCGTCTGGAAGGCGCAGCTTTGGCTGGTCTTCCTACGGATGTGGACTCTGGATTGCACAGAGTACCACGCGCACCCCGAAGGCGAGGTAGCTCAAGACCCGCCGCCGCCGTCAGAAGTGCTCGAAAAGGCGTTGCAGCACACCTTACGCCCTTCGCCTCCGCCCACGCCGCGCCCGCCACCACCATACTCACCGCCCGCAACGTCAAGGCCCGCACCATCCACCCCCAAGAAGGCGCCTACTCCGAGCTCCTCCAGCTCCAGCTCGAAACTCAACCGGGAGGAGCTGGACGAGCTCGCGTACATGAGGCCGCATGCGGGGCCCATCAGCCCTCGCCGCCTCAACCAACAGTTTGCGCGTGCCCTGGGCGCGCAAGCTGTGGTGGAAGCGACTCCGCCGGTCTCATCCACGCCAACCCCGCGTCCAGCATCCTCGGCATCTCCACGCCCGCCCACCTCGCCATCTCGGCGCCCGCGCTCCTCGCAGCCTGCACGCACCATCGCACACCCGGTCTCCGCGCTGGCGCGTGCGTCCACGCCACCCTCTGCGCGGATGATGTACGCCGTGAGCGGCCACAACCGTCTCTTCGGTGACCGGTACATATGCAATTTTTTTGTTTTATGCGCTCATTCCTCACTCGTTTTTACAGAGGTCGCGCGATGAAGGTTTTGAAGGGCAGTCCTGATGCGGATCTCGCCTTCAGCCAGGACGAGGAGGAAGTTTTTGATTTTCTAGTAGAGGAAACGGCACGGATGAAGATGTGAATAAATAGTATGGGGGATATCCTTGAATTTGAACATCGTAGCAGCTCTTTTGTATTTGGTTTCTGTACTTAAAATTGAGTTTATTGGATTGAAAAAGACCTCAAGTGAATGTGATGCTAAGATCTTAATGAAGTGGGATGAGAAATGTCAGAGACTTGTGAAAATGATAGAGAATGCGCGAAAAAAAAAACCTAGCCCTTGGGTCGAACAAGTGACCTAATGGTGTTGGGGTTGGGAAGCTACGTTGCAGAGATATCACTATCTCTACAAAGCAGGTGTCCCAACCTCTACACCACTGGGTCGAAGGTATACCACATATTTGGTAGATACAGCGTGCTGCCGTGAACTTTGACAGAAGCTGTCAAGTCACGACACGTTTGTTTATAGTTTTGTATTGGATCGCCGGTACGTAAGCTTCCTTTCTCCCACCGCCGTAACCCCACCGCCGTAACTGCGCCAACCTACGATGCCTACCCCGGAACTCTCCGCGCACGCGTCTCGTAACCTCACCAAACCCGTCCAGCAACCACGACGCCGCCAACCGCAGTCCAACGCGACCAAGGCGTCGCGCGCCGACGCCTTCCAGAAACGCGCTAAGAAGATGTCAGATCTCAATGTGCGCTTCAAGGAGATCTTCGCCGAGCGCGAGGAGCAGATTGTGACCCTCGCGGCGGAGTTCGACCAGACCGAGAAGTATGTCCGCCATGTCCTCGAGAACAGCGCCAATTACACGAAAAAACGGGCCACAAACCTCAAGAACGCGATCACGTTCGAGCTCTCGAGGGTGGCGCGAGAGGGTAAGTCGTAGTGATTTGCTACCCACCCGCTGCTGATGTGCTGCTCTCCAGAGGGTGACGCCAGCAACCTGCTTGACGTCGATCTCAAGGGCGACGCGTACCAGGCGTACAAGAACTCGCTTTCGGAGGAGCAGAAAGCCGAGCTGATCCAGCAGCTCGACGACCACAAGGAGGGCAAGGAGCGCGGTGTTCGCGTGACAAACAAGTCAGGGGCAATGGACGCCATGCAGACGGCAAACCGGTCTGGGAGGGTGGTACGTCTCCAGTGTACTTGCACCATGCACACGCTAACCCGTTTTTTCCCTCTAGTTGGGGGACCTCGAATCACGCACCGGCGTGTGCAGCGTCGCACTGTTCTCGCGCGGGTCAAATGCTGACGCCGCCGTGCCATGCTGGGTCGATTCGAATAACACGCACTTGTTCTTTGAACAGGTGCTGGGCATCGGCATCCACAATGTCCTCGCGAAGATGGAGATGTGGTGCTGCAACCGTAAGAAAGGTGTGTCCACGTTTCTGTTTTATGACGAGCTTCTTGTTGATATAGCTCGCAGTGAAAGCCGCCAACGACCTCGCCGCCGTGCGTACACAAATCACCCAAGAGGTCGAAGCAGGGCTAGGTACGTTAATCTTTCTCGTACATACGCTGCGCCCTAACCCTGTGTTACTTTGCAGCCAAGATTCTCAATCTCAAAGACGTGAGGATGTCCTGGACGTACTACCGGCTCGACATCATCCACGAGTACGGCGTGGAGCTCGCAGGATGGCCGACGGACAAGAAGACAGACAAGCAGCTGCCCATCGTGCGCCCGTCGAAGCTGCCCGCAGAGATGGCGCGCCTCGTGCTCGGGAAGCTCAAGTGCGGCGCGCTGCACTGGGTGGCACTCACCAAGTCGCAGCACGCCGCGATCGCCAAGGAGATCGAGGGGCAGCGCGAGGCTGGCACCTTGAAGACACGCGCGGAGCGCGTGGACAAGGGCAAGACGCGGGGGCCGCGCAACAAGAAAGCGGCCGCTGGCAACGACAGCAACAGCGACGAGGAGGATGATGGCGACGAGGAGGAGGAGGAGGAGGAGGACCCTGCTCCCGCGCCCGCGCCGTCACATCCCCGTCCCCGTCCTCGTCCCCGCACCTCCGCGGCAGCATCTGCGCCGGTGGTCCCTGTTGCCACCGCCTCGAACGCCGGTGCACCTACTCGTCCCCTCACCTCGATGCCGGCGTCCGCCCCGATTCCCCCTACCACCGCCGCCCCCGTCGACGCTGCCCCTGGGGATGCTGCCCCCATCAATGTCGCCCCCGTCATCAACACCGGCCCCATCCCCGCTGACGTCGTCGAATACGACTTCGACCCCGGCTTCGACTACGCCAAAATGGAGGTCGGGATGCCAGCCTTGCCCAGCGGCTTGGGTGAGGAGCCCGGCGTTGCCGACGAGGGCTGGCGCCTCAACACCACCAATGCCGAGGGTGGGGGATTCACTGGGGGCGGCGCGATGACGTGCGAGGAGCTCGACGCCCTCGACGCGAGGTTCGAGCGGTACGGCCTCAACGCACTCGATGCGCGCTTTGGCGTCAACAACGAGGGCTTCAACGCGCCCCCCCCACCACCAGGGCTTCGACGCGCCCCTGCACAACCAGCGCTTCGACGCGCCTGCGCACCACCAGCACTTTGACATGCCCGCAGACCACAGGCATCACTTCGACGTGTCCACCCAAGAGACGCCCTCGTCCTTCCTCCTGCCCGCTGGCTTTACCCCGCGCTTCGACGCGCAGCACACCCCACGCGACATGCCAAACACCCCACGCGTCGACGATGCGCCGAACACCGTGGCCCCGAGCATGGCGTCGTTCGTGTCCGTGTTCTCGGTCGCCACCAACATGGAGGGCGCAGGGGGTAAGAGGAAGAGGAAGGCCCCGGTGGGGGGCAGCAAAAAGGCCACGGGAGAGCGCGACGAGGACGATGGCGGCGAGTCCAAGCACAAGAAGGCGAAGACTGCGAAGACAAAGCCGAAGCAAGTCGCCCCGCCACCCCCTGCGCACGCGTCGCACGCGTGAACGGCACGTGCGCCGTTCGGCACGCCTCTGAATCGCGCACGACGCGCGCAGAGGCCGACTATACCCGTAGCATTAGATTTCGTACACCGTCTATAGTAGTATGTCATTTTAAAGCAGTTTATTGATGAATATAGATTAAAAGCAAGTAATATATAAGGGAAATAGGGGTACTACATGCACCTATAGTGCCCCTGATCCCCCGCTAGTTAGCGAGGGGGACCCATGCGCGAGCGGGAGGCGGGGCGGGGGTGCGGGCGGGACGCAGAGGACGCGGCCGGGAAGCGGCATCACGGCAGGTGATGCGGGTGATGGAGCGCTCGGCACGGAGGACCTGGGGCGGGCTGATGGCAGCGACGAGGAAGTGATGGGGAGGGCGCCTGGCCCGCCCTCCGTAGCATCGGTATGAGGCTATAAGCCGAGTAAATACCGTGTATTTAAGGCGCCCACCGTATAAAAGTCAAACGGCCGCTAGTTAGCGAGGGAGACCCGATATATCTCCCTCGCTAACTAGCGGGGGATCAGGGGCACTACAGGTGGAGTCCCGGTGCATTCTCTATATACATGCACTTACTCACAGTTTTTCACCTTACCTTTCAGGAGTAGACATCCCCAGGTCGTGCGACAACCATGCGTTCAATGATCAGAAGTGGCATCGGTTCAGCGAAGGTTCTGGTTCCATGACGTCGTGGGAATGACGCGTGTTGGCTTCCTTCTTCTTGATTCTTCATATTTAGCTCATGGCCTCCTTGTCTCCCTCCTCTCTCTGCCTTCCTCCCTCCCCCGCTCTGTCCCGCAACACGACAGGCGTGTTCACGAAAATCTGGTGTGCCTCACCCCATCCTTCGCGAGCTCTCTCTAATCACTGCATATCATTGACCCCCGCAGCTTTACCCTCCTCTCAGCAGCCCAGTCTCTCTCCGTGAACGCACCCAGTTCCGTCACATCGGGTGGGCAGACGACGATTACGTGGAGCAGCACCCCTCCGATCTGTGCGCATTGCTCATCCCCGCCTCATGCCCGGCTAAGCTTTATTTTCCGCGCAGAACGTTCTCTATCGAGCTCGTCCACCCTTCATTCGTGTGTCCCCCTCCCCTCCACCTCCAAATACTCTCACTCGCCCGCTCCTTTATTTGATGGCGCACAGGACAACGCCGTCGCAATCGCCAACAACGTCGATCCCACCACCAACACGCTCACGCTCACCATCCCGTCCGTGCCCGCCGAGGACGGCTACACCCTCCAATTCGTCAACGTAAGCGACATCAACCAGGTCTATGCCACCAGCGGGTCGCTCGCCATCGGCGCCGAAGCGAGCGCCAGCTCCACCTCCAGCTCCACCTCCAGCTCCAGCTCCCCCTCCAGTGCGAGCGCCACCGCCGGTGCGGATGGGAGCGCAAGTGCGAATGGGACGGCGTCCACGACAGGCGGCACGGGTGCCACTGGGAATGGAAGCGGTAGTGTTAAACCAACGTCGTGCGTGCTTTGCCCTATTACTATGAACACACACTGACCCTCGCTCGCACCGCGCCCTCCTCCTCTGCTTCCGGCTCTGCGCCCTCCTCTGGCACCGGCGCCCCCAGCAGCGCCGCCCTAATTTTGCTGCGATGCTTCAGTTCTATCTACCGCGCGGTGCACTAAAAGAAAAACAATATCGGACTGGCTATGGCTCGACCCCGAGTCGAACGGGCGGGGGCTGCATTATGACAAGATGCTGGAATAGATGCACAGGTGCGGACCACTCCGCTTTCGAGCCTTGTTGACTCTCCTTAAGTACCCTTATATATACTGGAAATTCCGCCTACGCATTTGGAAACGAGACGATTCCTTGATTGTGTATTCTATACGCGTGTGAATTAATTCGTCCCGGTGCTTTATCGGTTGTCTGGTCGACCGACAAGCGGAAGGCGAGATCAAATTCAAAGGCTGCTTGCCAGGAATATTAACTAAATACTACGAAGTCGAGATACGCGAGTGAAGACAGTTATACAGATAGATTACACTCAGTGCCAGGATGAGTGTAAGCTGCACACTGATGATGATCTTCCAGGTTATGGACGGTTCAAGCTCTCTGTTATCGAGCCGGTGGAAGTTCTCCCGACCAAGGTATGACTTGAGAGCTAACATTTTCGCGGATGAGTTCCAGAGTGAGGCATAATTTAGACGGCTCACTTGAACCTTCGGCGACTACCTCCCGCCAATATTTGTCGCTAGAGATATCTTATTTCTTCTCGGACTTGTCCTCTTTACTCAGGTCTTGGACTGCTTAAGATGAAGATGGAAATATTCGGATGCGGTGTACGATCTCACCGTGTGCAAACGAACCATCCAACTCAGACACAACCTGGAAGAGGGCATATCCCAGCTTGCGGGCGATGTCTTGGCTGTAAGGGTCATAGTCTTTGCCTTCATGAAATTGGCGGATCCCGGTTAGAAAGCACCTCCACAGCAGTCATTGGCAACGATCTTGAGGGGTGAGTTGGCAACAAGTCTGATTTGGCTAAGTGATTGGTCCCCAAAATGATCTCGGAGTCCGCAAGTAACCTCAGTGTAATGGGAATGAGATGAGCTCAACTCTTGATGGTACGAGTCCCGCAGTATACGAACTGTAAAGTGAATTCTGTTCGTGTGTCGTCTCGTTGCAACTTGGTTTTACGCAGATGGACCTCGCCCACACCACACCCGAGCTGCCATTTTAAATTCGTTGAGGTGAATCAGATTCCAGGCTTCCCATGCAGATAAAACACACTTGGGCCGAGATTGAGAGATTATAGGTCAGCTGCGGGAGGGAAAACAAATTGAAGTCATTTCAGGTGCGCACCATATCCAAACGAAGGAAAAATATACATCGAACGAACCGAGATGTCGGCTGCGGGAGTCTTGCTGGAACTCGGAAGGCGCTAGCCACGCGCGTGGAGCGGACTTGGTCACGATCATGAAGCTGGCGCTGCGGGGACCTCAGGAGGGCGAGCTTACAGCGCAGTAGAAGGCTGGAGGGGTATAGTTATCTAACCGGTACACTTGAATCATTTCTGTTAACGCCGGGAATTGTACTGATTGTTTGCTATTGCAGCGCCCGACGGTGCCCAACGCCAGCGCACGCTCTTGAATGAATACTTATTCATGCAGGATGTCGAGGATACATAAATTCGATTTGAAACAGCGCCAGTGGTATCCTGAAGTGATTGGAGTCGTCGTCGCACAGCGGCTGGCCACCAAGACCACACATTGTCTTCCGGGATCTCATCATCAGCAACCCTGGCCAGCTGCATTGCTGGTCCTCGAAATTCAAACGCGCCCTTACCGTCCGAGTCCACAGCCAGCACGGAATTTCGACCTGTGGTACTCGTCAGCGGCACGCGGCGCAGGACACAAAGAACTCACTTGCCTGCGCGCGATCCTCAACGAGTGCGCACTCTTCGCTCGCACCCACGGCCCGGAGAAATGAGAGCATTTTTGACGGTGCGTAGATAGCGCTCCTCGAGGTCTACAACAATCGATGGAACTAAGGTCAGGCGCGCGCATCCGATGAAAAAACACGTCTTACCCGTGTATGCTTCTCCGTAATGTACGCCGTTCCCTCCCATCGCCTGACGTCGTCGACACTGAGATACCCGCAGGACGTACATCATCACTACCACCGCCATCCCGCATACCGCGGCCGCACCCCGACAGGGCCAATCGCGCCCATCGCGCCAGGTGAGGCGGTCAGTGCGGGCCGCGGATCTGCAAATCGCGCGCGCTCGAGGAAACACCCTGCCGGGCAAGCGTGCCACTTACGCTCGCGCACCCACCCCCCACGCATATGTCTGCTGCCGGCGCGCGGGCACGATTAAGATGCGACCCCGACCGCATTGACTGCGGAGGCTGCGGGGACGGTGTGGGTGCGCGACGCGTTTCTGGGGAGAGGGTGGACGGCGCGGGCCTGCGAGCGGACATTCAGCATCTATGCAAAGGGGAGGGAGAGGGACGGAGAATGGGATGCACCTTCATACGACCATGGATTCACCCTGCTCGTGCTGGTGTTCCCGCTCTGCGACGTGGCGGTACTGGCGCCAACCGCGGCACCAACGGCGACCGCGGTGATGGCATAGCCCTCCGAGTCGTTGATGTTGATGTTGTGCATGTTGATGAAGTGAGACTGTAGCCTGCCCTGTGCACATTCTGTTAGATAGGTGAGACGGGTACGGCGGGGAGAGTGAGCGCGACGGTGTTGGGCGATGCGTACCGCCAGGGCAAGGGCATCATTTCCGTCAAACCTGAGGAGGAAAGATGGGAGCCCCGGGATGCTGCGATGTGGAGGGGTGCGCACGAAGCAGGGTGCGTGAGCTTGATGGAGCTGAATCGGAGGGCTGCGGCGCGAAACACGAGCTTGGACGAGGTGGTGCCTAGGTGATGACCAGCTGTCCGGAGCTGGGATGTACAAGCTAGTGCTATTGGCCTCATGGTCACGGCACCGAGCGAAAATTGCGCGACAGCACACAGCTCTACAGCCCCGGCCGCAACAGCTTGGCAGCACCCAGGCTAGCGTCCGACAGCTCAACTCAAATCCACATGTCGCGCCCATGTCGCTCAGCGCTCAACACGCGTGATGCGTCGCGCACCAGCTTCAACAAGTGGATTATTCAAGCACTCGCGGGGAGAGAGTGTTACGGTCCCGCCTGAACTCGACATCCGCTGCGCTCCACTCCCGGGTCAAATCCCCTCGCACCTCCGTCGTTTCAGGGCCCCAAAGACCACCGAGAACCAAACCAACCCAACCTAATCCGCGCCAATTTTCCTGCAACATGGCCGGAACCTCCCCCGCTTTCATCGCTCGCACGGTCTAGGGATTCGCGTCCCCGTCAGGACTCCCATTGAGAAAGCACGGGTCCAGATCCAGGCATGTCCGTTTGATATGAACGAGGGAGGGAGGATCGTGATCATATCGCTTCCGCAGGCGGGTCGGACGCCACGCGTGTACAATCTTCACTTCATTGACGCGCGGGTGTAACTTGGTAGTGCTCTTACGCATCCGCACCCGCTCATTGATCAGTTTGGTCTAGGGATGCAGCCCCGGTGAATCATCGACCCTTCTGCCACGATCTCTGGCTCATTCCATTTCATCCATTGTCGGCATATTGCTCTCAGTCGGGGAAGCCTCCAGTGAAAGATCTCAAGTTCATTTTTTGGGAGGCGCCGCAGGGGATTCGACTGGTCCCTACCAAGGTAACCTCTCGTGTCATGGTGATTTCCTTTGATCAATAGGGAACAATTCAGTTAGGTAAGCTAGCTAAACTTACCCATGTCGTCGGGTCGCCTAGAGCTTGCAGACCGGTGTTTTACTCTCCCAACGGTATCCAGCCAAAGCACATATTGCTATATTGCCCCACTCATCTCTACAATGCGGCAAGTGCAAGACCTATTCGCGACTGGAGCGGCAGCGTGGTGGTCCTGCTCACAGTGCATGACTTGTGATGGGGAGCTGTGTTCCACACTGCGGGGAACATGTGAGGCGCTCAGAGGAACAGAAGGGGCGGGTGGGCAGTTTTCGGAGAACGGCGGGAAGTGGAAGCAGAGGAAATTGGAGCGGTTAAAACACAGGCAGGCCGTGGAGTGTTTATAATCAGTGAGCGATGGGCATAACACAAGGAATATCTATTGGCTGCAGGGATAAATTCAGACAGGTGGACACCAGGTGTATAAGGAGGTAGGTTGTAGTGGGAAGTAGCTCATCAAACAGAACACACTTGATGCAAGAATGAGGATAAACTGCAAAGCCATGACGACCTTCCAGGTTCTAGACGGTTTGAGGAGCTCGGCGTCATCGAGGCGGGAATGAATTCCTTCGACGAGCGAGGAATCCTTGCCTGCAATTAAATTGAGCTTATAAGCGAGATCATCAATCATGCTGTGGGCATACCAGATTCTCTGTCAACTTCGTGGCTCGAGAGTCCGTCATCCTGTTCAGAGTCCTCATCTCCACTACAGCTTTTGGTCTCTTTAACTATGCAACATCAGAACAGAAGGTATGGCGGCACGAACTTCAACAACTCACATAATTCCGACTTAGACGCGACCTGGAAGAGGGGATATCCCAGCTCTCGGGCGACGTCTTGGCTGTACGGATCATAGCCTTTGCCTTCGTGAAATTGGTGGACGCCAGTGTAGACACTTTCGTCCCAGGAGAGTCCACTACCTTCCATTTCCAACTCGAAACTGGGAAATCCGAGTCCCTCTGCCTCCTCCGTGCTCAGTCGTTCGGCTCCCGAGGGGTCGAGGGACCAGTATGCCGGGCACGCTGGAAGCCAGAAGTGTGAAGGGATGTCGGATTGGAGGTCCCGTAGGGGACATAGAAATAGATATCCTGGGGGGATGCCGCCAGTATCGGACAGTGTTAGTTGATACATGATCTCATTCACAAAAACTGAGGGGGGAACTGGTTAGCGGGATTGGGACAGTTGATATACTGTGAACATACCATAATCGTCGTAGTTGGAGGTTATCCCGATGCGGCTGAAGATGTAATTGGCCTGTGCGAGCCAGGCTCTGGATTGAAGGTGAAAAGGCTGATTGAATTCAATTATGCGGTGAATCCGCGCGTCCCCGATATCGGAGGAATTAACACTTCCGATACAGATATCAGCAGAGCGTAATAAATACAGGGAAAGTAAACACACCGAGTCCAGCCATCCTCCATAACCAATAGCTCTGTATCAGTCCCTGACCACCCATAATCCTGAGACATATTATCCGGGATGCCTGCGATCACCGTCAAATCTCCAATTCCAGCGCCCGCTGCGCATGAAATGATTGCTCCCAGTCGCACTGATGCATCCGGCGAAATTGGAAGCTCGCGATAGTGCCATAGATGAAAGGTGCAAATTTTATGATACACCTCCAACGGAGTTGACTCTATGATCTGCGAGTCCTCGGGCGGTTCTGAAGTCAATGAGGCTGAGGGTAGGAAGTTGAACCGCCCAGGGAGTAGGAAAAGGACATCAAATTCGGACCGCGTTAGGTCAACGCAGAGACGACCGGTGGAGCAGCGTATCCACATCATACACTCCAAGTAGTGCTTGAGATAGCAATGAGCCATATAGAAATCAGGGAGAGAAGCAACCCACCGGGGATCTTCCAAAAATAGCCCTCATGTATTGCTCGACGTCCTACGAACGAGTTGGTGTGCTTGGTTGGGTCTGATTTGAGAGATATTCTTACATCAAATTCAGTAGCCTGTGGACATTTGATCATTTAAACGAGCGGGAGCTTGGAAGTGGACGTACAAGATTGGTCCATAGATAGACTGTTGAGAAATGGGAACCGCGGTATTTATCCACCACATCTTTGGCGGGCACCAAATCTGATTCATCCCCAGGTTACCCTGCGACAGTTGGTATACAGAGAAGCGATGCCCACCGTCATGGAAAATTGCAGCGTGTACACCAGCCGAGGTCGCGGTAGCAAAGAGTTGAACGAGATTGGGATGGCTGCAAATCGTTCAATGTTGAATCCTCATGCAGAATATGCGGGCTCACCGAAGCCATGAATATCGCGAAATATCCTCCCGCCATTCCTACGAAGGAGAGTAAATCCCCAGTCCAATGATGCAAGGACGCCAACACACCTCTTCAGCGTTCTCCCCTGATTCGCGCGGAGTACACCCGTCTCACTGATGCTCTTCCTTCCCCGCGGAATACCAGACCGGATCTGTGTCGTGGTCGTATTTCTTCGCGGAGATCCAGGTCTCCCACCGGGATCGTCCGAAAATCTGGTGATCGACAATCAGCATTATTCAGAGCATTTGATATGTCACATCCGCGCACCGGAAGGTACCGTCGGGGCCGCATGGGTGATATTGGTGATGCTCTTGAATGTTCCGCCGCCGATGATCAAATTCTGTGCCTTCGGGAAAAAGGCGCCCGTATATCTGGAGGAGGAGGGTGAGAATCTCTCTGAAGGGACAACTGCAGGTACATACTGATCATTACGAGGGCCATCATCGTCTAGGCTCGACTCGGAGTGGAATTAGGCTTCAACGGGGGGCCCGTCGTCCATGGATCGTGAAGGTGAGAGAGAGAGAGGCGTTAAGCGCCCATTGCTGTGCCGTGTTCTAAATATGGCGTCGCTCTCATCTCGCGTTCGATTCAGCCACACGCTCTCACAGGAAAGCGGATCGAATCCATGAGAATTGCAGCGTGCGCCGTGGACTGACCGAGTTGTTACGCTGAACACGGAACTTCAATCCCACCTGTCATCATCTACATAGAAGAGAAACCGGTTTACAGCTCCCGGACAGTTCAAGATTGGCGAATTCAACTGCGCGGGCGTCAAATATACGACTTCTTCCCGAAATATAAGCGCTGGCCAGCACCTCCCCACTTGGTATGGTGAAATCACTCACCCTCATACGTGTTCATGAAATTCAAGTACTTTGTATGGCGTCGCTCTCATCTCGTTCGATTCAGCCAGAGGAAAGCGGATCGAATCCATGAGAATTGCAGCGTGCGCCGTGGCCTGACCGAGTTGTTGCGCTGAACACGGAAGTTCAATTTCATCTGTCAGGATGTGCATGGAAGAGAAACCAGTTTTTAGGCAGGCGCTGAACATCAGTGGCAATCACTACATACGAACTGCCAAATATAGGCGCCCAGTGGCAGGGCTGTACTTAGCCCTCGGTTTTGACAGGTTAAACGGAGTCGTTGCGCTGACCACGGAACTTTAATTCCAACTGTCTAAGTTTACATGGAATGAGACACCACCTTCATCTTCCAGCCAGTCCGAGATTGGCGAGTTCAGCTGCTCGAGCGTCAAATACACAACTCTTTTCAAAGGCTGGAGGGGTATCGGTACCTCACCGATACGCTTGAATCATGTCCGTTGACACCGGGAATTGCAGTGGGATTTACTGATTGTTTGCAGATGCAGCGCTTGACGACCAGTACGCGCCCTTGAATGAATACTTATTCGTGCAGAATATCGAGGGTACGTAAATTCGTTTCGAGAGACGGCGCCACTGGTATCTCGAAGTGATTCGAGTCGTCGTCGCGCCGCGGCTGGCCACCAAGACCACGCATTGTCCTCCGGGATCTCACCAGCAGCATCCACGGGCAGCTGCATTGCCGTTCCTCGAACTTCGAACGCGCTTCTACCATCTTGAGTCCACAGCAAGCGCGGAATCTCGACCTGTGGTACTCGACAGTGTCCCGCGGTCCTGGACGAACAACCGACTTGCCTGCACGCATATGTCCACCGTCGGCGTGCGCGGGTATGACTACGACGCGACCCCGACTGCGTTGACTGCGGAGATATGAAGTCGAGCTGCCACGATGCGCGCGCGCCACTGGGAACGAGATGCACTGCGCGAGCGAGAAGGAACCGGAGGGCGCACGCCACCACTCGTGAGGCAGGAGTCGTCCCCGCCGGGTACCATTCGACGCTCCTCAGCGCCGCCGTGATCGCGGGGTCCGACAGGCATCCCAAGGCACACACGAAATTGGTTGTATTCTGGGGGCAAGATTCACGGCGGCGAGGGATTACAGCCAGCGACGATGGTGCATTTCTACAAAAAAGGACATGCCGCAGCGGTAGGTGTGCGGTTGCGGAACCGAGTGAAAGGGGATCAAAGAGTGAGGTAGTGTCCGTGGTAATCGCTAGGAGCAGTCCAGCTCGATGCGCGTGGTAATGTAATGCGAGGAGATGCAGAGTTAGAGGACGAACCCGTGCGTGACGCGTTGCTGGGGGATGGGGACGAAGGCGGCGAGGGCAGAAGAGGAAGAGGGGCGCCGGGGAGTCAGAATGTATGCAAAGGGGAGCCTGGACAAGGAAGGAGAATGGGACGTACAACAATCCGACCATGGCTTCACCCTCTCGCGCTTGCGCTCCTCTGCCACGCGGCGGTGCCGGGGCTAGGCTCGGCCCCACAGGTGGCGTAGCCCTCGTTGATGTTGATGTCGCGCACGTCGATGAAGTGGGGTTCCGTTAGCCAGCGGACAAGAGGGTTGAGGCGGGGACAGCGGGGAGAGTGAGCGTGACGGTGTTGGGCGCGGGGTCGATGAAGGACGTCGTTCCCGTTGAGCATGAGAAGAATAGATGGGAGGCGCGGCATGCTGTGATGTGGTGAAGTACGCACGATGAAGGGTCGTTGAGCTCGATAGAGGCAATCAAGGCGCGGGCTAGCCAAACACGAGGTGCGGCACGAAACACGGGTCGGAGGAGGTGCTGCTGAGATGATGACCGTCTGCGCGAGGTGCCTGAGCTGGGACGTACACGCTAGTGCTATGTGGGCAGGGATGCGGCCGTGGTCGCTGCACGGAGCGAAAATTGCGCGCAAAGAGACAGCATGGAGCGGTCTAGGCCCGCTGATCCGAGATGACCGGAACTTGCCGCAGGTTGGCCATAGCTCTACAGCCCCGGCCACAACAGCATGGCAACACCCGAGCTAGCATCCGACAACTCAACTCAAGTCCACACTTCGCTCCCATGTCGCTTAGCGCTCAACACGCGTGAGGCATCGTGCACCAGCTTCAACAAGCGTATTATTCCGATATTCAAGCACGTACGGAGCGCGCACTCTCGAGAAGGGAAGTGTTACGACCCCAACTAAACTCGACACCCGCTCCGCTGCGCTCCCGGGTTAAAACCCCTCGCAGCTCCGTCGTTTCAAGGCCCCGCAGACCACCGAGAATAAAGCCAACCCAACCTAATCCGCACCAATTTTTCCTGCAATATAGCCAGAACCTCCTCCTCTCTCTTCACTCACACGGTCTAGGAATCTTGTGTGACTTTCAGGACTCCAATTGAGCAAGTGCAGGTCCAGATACAGGCATGTCCGTTTGATATGAGCCAGTGAAGGAGGATCGTGACCATATCGCTTCCGTAGGTGGGTGGGACACCACGCGTGTACAATCTTCACTTCACCGACGCGCGGGAGTAACTTGGTACTATGCTCTTACGCATCAGACATCCACACGCGCTCATTGATCAGGTTGGTCTAGGGATGCAGCCCCAGCGAATCATCGACCCTACTGCCGCGATCTCTGGCCCATTCCATTTCATCCATTATCGGCATATTGCTATCAGTCGGGGAAACCTCCAGCAAAAGATCTCAAGCTCGTTTTTTCGGAGGCGCCGCAGGAGATTCGACTGGTCCCTACCAAGGTAAACTCTCGTGTCACGGTGACTTCCTTTGATCGATAGGGAACACCTAGGCTCTCAACTCAGCTAGGTAAGCTAGCTAAACTCACCCATGTCGTCGGGTCGCCTAGAGCTTGCAGACCAGTGTTTTACTCTCCCAGCAGTATCCAGCCAAAGCGCATGTATGCTGCTATATTGCCCACTCATCTCCACAATGCGGTGAAGAAGTGGGAGATGCCCGATGCGTAGGTTCTTGAAATGGGTCGGTGATCCGATAGCCGTAGAGTAGATTCTGAATATAAATATTGGAAAGTGGTCCCGAGGCGTAGGGTACGAAAAGATGTAGAAAAGAGATTGTCGATGGCGTGCAAAAGTGGCGTGAGACGAGTGCGAGTGTAAACAAAGTAAAACGAGGTTGTTGGCGGCTAGAAGCCCACTGGCGACGATTATAGAAGAAGGGTCGAGGTGCTGGGATGCTGCCTCTGGGCGCTTGCCCTGCACTGGCCGCGTAGATGGTGGTACGATGGTAAAATTGCACGACGTGGCACTGTTTACGATACAAACAAGTGATGTAATGTAGAATAGGGATGAATGTAAAATAAGAATAAAAAGTAAGTAAATACCGATTTCCGCATGCGGGCCCTCCGACCCTACCACAGCGGCAAGTGCAAGACCAATTCCCGACTGGAGCGGCAGCGTGGTGGTCCCGAGTGCTTTGCTCACAGCGCATGACTTGTGATAGGGAGCTGTGTTCCGCACTGCGGGAACATGTCAGGCGCTCAGAGGAACAGAAGGGGCAGGTGGGTAATTTGCGAAGAACGGCGGGAGGTGGAAGCAGAGGGAATTGGAGCGGTTAAAACACAGGCAGGGCGTGGAGGGTTTATAAGCAGTGAGCTATGGGCATAGCACAAGGAATATATATTTGCTGCAGGGATAAATTCAGACAGGTGGACACTAGATATATGCGGAGGTTGGTAGGATTGCGGAGTAGCTCATCAAACTCGCTGCAAGAATTAAAATTAACTGCAGAGCCATGACAATCTTCCAGGTCCTGGACGGTTCGAGGAGCTCTGCATGGTCGAGGTCGGCGCGAATTCCGTTAATGGAGGAGGAATCCTCGCCTAAAATTAAATTGAGCTTACAGACGAGATCGTGAATCACGGAGTGGGCATACCAGATCCCCCCTCAACTTCATCTCTTGGGAGCCCGTCATCCTGGTCGGAGTCCGCACCTCCACTACAGCTTTCGGTCTCTTTAACTATGCAACATCAGAACAGAAGGTATGGCGGCACAAGCTTCAAGAGCTCACATGATTCCAACTCAGATGCAACCTCGTACAGTGGATATCCCAGCTCTCGTGCGACGTCTTGGCTGTGCGGATCATAGCCTTTGGCTTCGTGAAATTGGCGGATCCCGTTGTATACACTTTCGTCCCAGGACCATCCCTGAACCTTCATTTCAAGCTTAACTAGCAGCTACCCGTGCTACGCTACGGAGGATTAAACTGTACAATCAAAGTTTAGGTTTGTTGTCCACATTTAGATGCCGAAGACGCCGCTCGTCGTCAACCTTCGGTTGACTCCTCGCGGCCTCATGAACAGTTAAATTTTATCTTCACCAACAATTATTTTAATGGGGGAGAATCTCGGGCCTGAATTCATAACAGGGGCGAAAGTGTCCTAAATTGGCCCATATCAAAGATCGCACAGGAAACCATGTTCAAATTGATACATCTGATTTGATTCCTGTAGCCTCGTCTTCGAACCTTGCCTTCATTCCAAAAGTCTGATTGTCTTCAGCTTCCGGCTTTCACGAAAGTTACCTCCACCTAGCTATCATCCTGCTGCTCATTTGCTGCTCCTGACTCCAAAATCCCGGCTTCATCCTACTTTGACTTTTGCTTCCGGTTCAACACTCTGCCTTGATCTCAGGTTTTTTGTACGAAAAAAACCTTGACAAAATAGAGACCATGTATTGCACGACATCCTACAAACGAGTTGGTGTGCTGGGTGGTTGGGTCTCATTTGAGATGGAGATTCTTACATCAAATTAAGCCTCCTGTGGATATTTAATAATTTAAAGGGGCGGGAGCTAGGAGGTGGACGTACAAGGTAGTTCCACAGATACACTGTTGAGAAATGGGAACCGCGGTATTTATCCACCACATCTTTGGCGGGCATCAAATCTAATTCATCCCCAGGTTACCCTGCGACAGTTAGTATCCAGAGAAGCGATGCCCACCGTCATGGAAAATTGTAGCGTGTACACCAGCCGAGGTCGCGGTAGCAAAGAGTCGAACGAGATTGGGATGGCTGCAATTGCATTCAATGTTGAATCCTCATGCAGAATGTGTGGCTCACCGAAGCCATGAATATCGCGAAATATCTTCCCGCCATTCCTATGAAGGAGACTAAATCCCCAGTGCAATGCAGCAAGGACGCCAACACACCTCCTCGGCATTCTCTCCCTGATATACGGCTACAGTCATCTTCCATTTGGACCCATGGACCCGCGCAGAATACAACCGTCGAACTGATGGTCTTCTATGCCAGCGATTGACTACTCCGGAGTCCAATCGTATTTCGTGCCGGAGATCCAGGTCTCCCATCGGGATCGTCCGGAAATCTGTGGAGTATCAGTGAGAATGACGTTGAAATTAATTATGCGGTCACCAGAAGGTACAGTTGAGGCCACCTGCGTGATATTAGTGATACTCTTGAATCTCCCACCGGCCACGACAAAGTTCTGCCCCCCCGGGAAGAAAGCGCCCGTATATCTGGAGCAGGGTGAGAACATCTCTCGACAGGTGCTGGGCACGGACTGATCATTTCGAAGGTCACCAGTATCCACGCTCGACTCGGAGAGGAATTCAGCTTCAACGGGGGGCCCGTCGTCCATGGATCGTGAAGGTAGGAGAGAGAGAGGCGTAAAGCGCCCATTGCTGTGCCTTGCCCTAAATGTTCTAAATTCGCCTCAGAGCTGTCAGATGGCTGTGTTTAGCTGTGTTCTCGTGACGCCCAGAGTGGGAAAAACTTACACAGCAGTTGATATAGCCGTATGCAGCGATGTTGAGGCGAGATCGCACAGTGAGGCGGAGTCGGCTGCGGGATTGATTCTGAGATTGATTCCGGAGTCGGTAACTCAGTCCGAGCTGTATATAGAATATAGCGAAGAAGCCAGAACAGGCAAACAACGGGAAGAAACGGTGGCGCAACTGAACACTGGGATAGGAGTTCGATACGCGTAGATTGGAGCAAAGTGTTCCGGCCGTGGATGCCTTGAAGTTTTAAGGCAAGGGCTCTGATTCACGTCGTTAAGGTTGGGTACCGAGCTCTGTGAGATGGTTCTGGTGCGAAGGAGGGAGCAGGTCGAATGTCTTTGACCGCTTTCTAATATGCTGCCTTGTGTGAATATCAGTAACCTACACAAGGAAATCAGTGTCTGAGATCAGAGCAAAGGCGGCAAGAGCAAGAAAATACACCGAAGTGGACCGGATCCGGACGCCCGGAATCGAAGTCGTGTTTCGTGCCTTATGAGTTCAAAGGTTCAACCCGTGGATGCCTTGAAGTTTTCAGTGAGGCGAAGGTTCTAATTCACATCGTTAAGATTGGGTACCGGGATGAGATCGAATGTGTTTGTCCGCCTTCGAATATGCCGCCTTGTGTGAACATCACTATCCTGAAAAAGAAAATTGGCGTCTGGGTTCGGAGCAAAGGCGGGAGGAACAAAAAATGACACCGAAGTAGACCGGATCCGGATGCCTGGAATCTAAGACGGGTTTCTTGCTTCTGGGGCAGTCTGGCTGAAAGCTTGCCTAGAAAGTAAAGAAGGCGTATTCAACACCACATCCGATTCCCCGGGTACTGCGGGCCTCGTTATCCCAAACAAATATTTGTGAGCTGTCGTCGTTTAAGAGGACTTTCGCCGATCCATTCGGACGCCGGTACTCGAAGGCGGGTTCCCGCGCTTAGTCGAATTGGATTTGGAGCGGGCGTGTTCCGTGCAACACGCCCGAATAATTGCGCTTGATATAAACATTGCTATGCTGCAAACAAATCAGCGCCGCGGTTCATTTTAAGATCGCAGGAAACAGACAGGAAAGGCAGCAAGACAAAGCCATACATATTGACCGCATGCGGACGCCGGGAGTCGAACCCAGGTCTCTCACCATCCACATATTCTTGGGACAACGTGGGCGGGATGCACTGTGCTCCACGTCCGAAGTTCAACCGGTCTGCCCATATACCTAGCCACATTCAATCACTCCTCAATCATCCCCATGTCGAGCATCCCGGGGAGCAGACCGTTAGCACGACGACATACACCCATCACGCTCGAGATCGAGTTGGAGATGGAGGCCATCAACTAGGCATCGCCATCATCGAGCCTGCACCCGTGCACGAGGGGCGCGCGCCACCTGAGAAACGCGCTCGAGGCTGCCCGTTGATGAGCCTTAAGCAATCTTCTTGCGCACACGGAGAGTTGAATACGGCGGCGGCGTAGATCGCTTATGATCGACGCACGTGGTGTCGGAGATACATTCGGAGCGCAGTATTGAGAGGAAAGATAGTGACCATTGGAATAAATGGAACAGGGTTCAGTTTGTACGCGGGGTATTCGGTCTGCGCCGAATGTCGGGAGAAGAGTCCCCGCTCTTCAAAATCTCAGGCAGCTGACCTGGCTTCGTATGTACAAGCGTCGCGCCGTACCCGACCAGTAGAAGGAGTGATTCTGAGTGGGCATCAGATATAGCAGAAGAGTGGCCATATAGATCGAGCATAAATCAAACGGAGCTTGCAGTAACCACATCAGTTCGAGCCATTTAGCGCAGATCCCCTGAACGTAGCTACCCAGATCGAGAGTGGATGGCGGCCATCTGCATCGTCCTTCGGGCCCAGCATCTGATTCGCGGTTGCTGAGCAAGTTGTAGCGCGAGCGCCCGCCTTAAATACGAGCCCGAGGCACGTTTCCAAGTCAAAGAAGTTCATCGAGATAGGAGTAGCGCGTCCTTGGAGTCATCGCAAGCTCTCAGAGGCTGTGGTACATGCCCCGAGCCGTATCCTGAATACGATAGGAGTGTCGGATGTCCCGTGCCAGATGATTCCAAGCTGATTCTCCTGAGAATGGCATTGAACGCAGAGTGCGAGCCCGGCTCGACTTCGTTGGGTACTAACCAGCCGAAGAAATGCCTTCTCTTAGATGCATGAGATCCGTGGCCTCGAACGGGACCGGGTCAAGACTGGATGGCGCAGGAGTCGAAGAACGTGAAGCGGAAAGAGAGAAGAAGCTGGCACTGCCACTGATTGAGCCCACGTGCTGTAACACAGCCTCGTGATGCTTGGGACATCTGTCATCCGCGGCCTCCACCACACGTCTTTTGAGCACGAACGCAGATGCCGCCCTACCGCCCACTGGCGCCCTCTTCCTCTTCCTCTGAAGAAGGAGAGGGCGATATGGATCGAGTCAAGATGACGCGCCGCGAAAGGGATAGGAGGCTCAAGCTGGGTCGCAGTGACGACGACGACAAGGGTGGCAAAGGACGTGAGTGCGTTAGGGAGGCTAGGGCGGCGAGTCTTATGAGGACGAGACCAGTGCGCCATGCGCGGTGGCTCTCTCCCTGGCGCATCTTGCATCTGCGTCGTATCTGCGCTCTTCCCTTCCTGTCCGTTGTCCGCCCCCCGCCCCCCGTTCCCCACTTCCTTTTCTCTTTTCTGCTCCACCTCGCCCACGATGGGTTGTGTAATCCGCTCCGTCCTATCGATGTCTACTCCGCGTTGTGGATTCAGATGCGGCGGGTTCTCGGACTCTGCGATCCGGCGCGAGCTCTTCTACTAGTATTCCGCGATCTGGCGCGAGTTTTTCATTCCACGCGATGGTATGTTGCAAGCGCGTCGTCGATTTGATTCTTATCCCGTTTCTTTCCCCTGCATCGCCTTGCTGAGTCGATCCGGGTTCCGTTGCTGAGCTAGTATCATCTTACTCAGCTTCGTCTCGGGCGAACCGTGGGCAAGCCTAGACTGGTTCACACACCGACGAATTCACAATTTGATACCAGCTCGGATATACGAAACACTTCGCTCCACCTCATCCCCCCGCACCCAAGATCCAGCGACGTACCCAGGCTCGACTCCCCGCATCCGAGTACGTACTCCACTTTCTCTACCTACCGTCTCATTCCTTGACTCCCCCTCAGGCTGTTGGCGAAATGAACTTTTATGTATGCTCCCAATTTCCGTTCGGCGCACCGCACTTGGTTGTTCGGGAATCGTGTAACGAGTATGTATGACCCATTTTCATGCTCACCCGCAGCTGCGATGTGGGATAAAACTTCAGCTGCGACGCGAGCTGGACCCGAATTCCCTTCCATCTGACTCCCCACTCTTCCAATTTTCTAGCGTTTAACTGGCGCCGTGCTCGTGCTGCTGGACATAAAGACTCAAATTTTCGTCCAGTTTTTATTTGTCTCGGTCCAGCTTGAGCCTTAGAACAACTTGTGAAGGCACTAAGATTTATACAGCCCCGCGCGGAGTTACTCGCTGACTCGGAGATTATTATGGGAACCAATCTCTCACCAAATCAGAATCGGTGTGCCAACTCATCGTCTCAGCCTCGCTGCATCCCGCTGTACCAACTGCTGTACAAGTGCTTTTTCACACTGAACGTCACGAGAACACAGCTAAACACCGCCTTTTCAACTTCAATTTGACAGGTCTACGGTGAATTTAGAACACGGTCAGCAATCGGCGCCAGTTTACACTCATCTTGACACTGAGTGTACTCTATCTGGATGACTCTATGCACTCGCGTCTTTCGATTTTGTACTATATATATCCCTGCCAAGCTGCTTAGGACTTTATCTGCTCGTCGTTCATCGCGCACTGGACCGGACAACCAGGGACGAGTAAATTTACGCGGTCATCTTTTCCTGCCGGTGCACATGAAGACATGATCATCTGTGGTCGGAGGGATACGTTACCCTCAGGCTTCGGGATCTCCCGAAGATGACCAAAATAAAGTACGGGAGATCAAACGGGATCGCACGCTCGAGAGCGCAGGGGGTCCACATCGCACATCTATCGCAATTGAAACTGCTCCAGCTGGACCACCGGAATGCAGCCCCCCATCTGCCCCGATTTCTCAGACCGGAGCGAGAACCCAGGATTAATGCTCCCCGCGATAAGAGCATCGCCTCTGTCCGGAAATGGTTCTCCAGACCTGAAGGTGCCAACGCGAGCTCTCAGCTTAGAAATATATCTCCTCTTCTACCCCATCCACTTATCAAGCTATCTTTAGTCGGACTTTATTTTGTTTGGGCGCAGGTGTTATACCAGTGACCGTCGTACCCTGGGTGAGTACGTGGGATACGTGTAATTATAAACACATGTCGCGCCGATATCAGCTTTATTCGTACATACCTACTTATCATAAGTATCATACGCAGAACGGATGGACGGATGGACGGATGGGATGCAGACAGTAGACAGACGCCGGCGGCGCGTCAGGCGCGCGCGTGACGACTGATTACCGTGTGCAAGTGATACATCACGGTGGTTAGACTGAGTGCTGGGCGCTAGGGCTTGTTATCCACAACACAGCGAACAGGATCTATGCGCACTAAAAGACAAAGACACATCCGAAAAGATCTCCCGGAAACGGCGTAGATACTAGCATTACGACAAGAACAGCGGGATAAATTAGATGTGGACGTGCCCATGAGCCCATGATTCCATGCCTTCCCTCGCACACTCACCATTCCCACCGCTCAGACGGAGCCCATGGGCGAGCCAATTCGAGCAAAACCACGACGCCAACGAGCGCGGGATCACGCATGCTGCGGGTCTTCGGTGCCGGTATGCGACGCGCTGGGGGACGCGGGTATCGGAGGAGGAAGAGGGCGGGGTTAGCTGGGTTCATAACAGAGGGAAAGGGAAGAAACGCACCTCATGCTTCCGCCTCCGCGTCAGCTCTCCCAGGCACCTGCACCTGGTGCGCTCGCCTCAGCGACGGCAATAGCGAACGAGCCGCGGGTTCCGTGCACCCAGTTGAATCGTGAACCGTTGACAGTTTCGCTCTCGTTGCCGGTTTGAGTGGGTATCTCCTGCTGCATCAACGCTCGCTATTGATTATTGGCGAGGATAAGTGGGAGCGGAGCGGAGGAGCAGGTGAGCCTGCGGTACTGCGGGGAGACGCAGCGCATATCAACCATTATGCACTCGATGAGGAAAGGGTGCGGGCGGGACATGAGAAACGCACGGTCGGAGGCAGTGCTCAGGGGACGGAGCTGGGGACCTTGATGGAGACGCCGCTGGCGAGAGTGCGGCTGCGGTTCCAACGAAAGATGAGCGCTCAGGGCGGGCGAATGACGCGGGTTGGAAGGCATGTGGGATGTTCGTGAACATAGCATAGCGCTCGGGGGTGAGTGAGTAAGAACGCCTCCTTCGCACGATGGCATGGAGATTCAGCCGTCTGGAGGCTGGTAGCGGTAGCTCAGCACGCTCGCGCCACGAGGCGCATGTGGCAGACGACGCGCGGCCCGCGGATGGCGCGCACATGCCCGAGATCCCGATGGTGACGCTACGCGACCTAATGTGCTGCTGGCGGCGCTGGGGCAGTACCGGGTGAACGGCCTGCCGTCGAAGCGCCTGCAAGAGGTATGGGCTGATCATGAGGTGAGAGAGAGGATAAGAAGATGGTGAATGCGAAGCGCGCTGCACCCGATGCATGCGTACCAGAATCAAGGGACAGAGACGCACGTCATCTAGTCGAAGTAGAAGATGTGCCTCTTCGCGGCGGCCGGCATGTACTTGGCACATCGAGCACGGCGTAGGAGATGTACGAGCTAGTGCTACGGGCCCTGGAGTGATGCGGTCGTGGTCGCGGCACAGACCGGTCAGGCGCGCTGATCCGGGATGACCCGCGTGGTCGAACTTCGCCTCCCTACAAGTCCCGCATCGGCTTCAACTCGAAGCAAGGTGCGACTCGTACCTTGCATCAAGTTTACGACCTCCCTCTGTTGAATTTTATGTCTACGACAGACTACGCTTCAGCCAGCAATCTCTCACCGTGGCCCGCCGTGCGCGGGTGCACGCACTCGAGGTGTTGCCCTGGACTCGATATGCGCTCCCGAGTCAAATCCTTTCGCAGCTCCGGCCCCGCAGACAACTGAACCCTACCCCAACCCTACCCGCACCTATTCTTCCTGTGACCTGCCAGGAGTCGCCCCCTCTCTCTTTGCTCGCACTGTCCAAGTATCTCGCGTGCTCCTCCGGACCCCGTCGAGCAAGCGCAGGTCTCGATCCAGGAATGCTCATTCATTGAATTCCAGATATAAATTAGTGAGGGAGGATTGAGTCCATACCTCCCGTAGGCGGATCCGACACCATGCATGTAGAATGTTCAGCTCACTGGCGCGCAGGTGCTCCTGGTACTGCTATTGCGAATTCGCATCAGGCCCAGGCGCTCATTCCTCATCTTGGAATAGTAATGCAGCTTCAGATGAATTGTCGACCGTTCTACCGTGATCTCTGGTTCATATGAATACATGATTTCTCGCTCCATTCGGGGAAGCCTCCAGTAAAATATTTCAAGCCCAATTTCTGGGAGGCGATTGCAATCGCAGACGGAAGATCTATTCGTGACTGGAACGGCATTTCGTGGTGTGGTGGTCCCGAGTGCTTTCCTTGCACCGCATGACTTTCGATGGGGAGCTGTGTTCCGCGCCGTGGGGCTATCTGAGACAGTCCGAGCGGAAGGTGCAGGCAGGCAGTCTGTGGAGGGCGGTAGGAAGGCGGGGAAGGGGACGGGCATAAAATTGGAGTGGCTGAATCAGGGGCAGGCCGTGGAATGTTTATAATCAGGGAATATTGGCTACAGAGATAATTCAGAAAGGTGGACACTCAGTGTATAAGGAGGTACATAGGTCGGAGTGGGAAGTAGCTCATCAAACAGAACACACTCGATGCAAGCATGAGGATAAACTGCACAGCCATGGTAATCTTCCAGGTCCTGGACGGCTCGAGGAGCTCTGCTTCGTCGAGGCGGGCACGAATTCCCTCAACAAGCGAGAAATCTTCGCCTAAAATTAAATTGAGCTTACAAATGAGATCATGAATGACGGGGAAGGCATACTAGGTCTTTCGTCAACTTCGTTGCTCGAGAGTCTGTCGGAGCCCTCATCGCCACTACAGCTTTCGGTCTCTCCAACTATGCAACATCAGAGCAGAAGGTACAGCGGCGCAAGTTTTCACAGCTCACATGATTCCAACTCAGATGCAACCTGGAAGAGGGGGAATCCTAACTTTCGAGCGACGTCTTGGCTGTATGAGTCGTAGCCTTTGCCTTGGTGAAACTGGCGGATCCCAGTGTACACATTTTCATCCGAGGAGTATCCCCAAACATTCCGGTTAAACTCGAGACTGGGAAATCCGCGGGCGGTCGCCTCCTCCGTGCTCAGGCGCTCGCCACCCGAAGGGTCGAGGGACCAGTAAGCCGGGCACAGTGGAATGCAGAAGTGTGAAGGGATGTCGGATTGAAGGTCTCGTAAGGGACATAGAAATAGATATCCCGAAGGGATGCAGCCAGTGTCGGTCAGCGTTAGTTGATATTGAATGTGATATACAATGACTGGTGGAACTGTTTAGCGGGATTAGGACAGTTGATGTACTGTGAACCTACGATAATCGTCGTAATTGGATCTTATCCCGTGGCGATTGAAGATGTAATTAGCCTGGGCTAGCCAGCTCTTTCGGGACTGAATATCATTGAGAATTTGGCGGAGAATGGTGTCTCCACCCTCCAGCTCTGAGGAGTGTATACTTCCGATCCAGAATTTCAGATATAAGCAGAGCGTAATAAATAAAGGGAAAGTAGACACACCGAGTCCAACCATCCTCCAATGGTTTTGCAAAGTGCATGAGCCGCCACCCATAATCCTGAAAAGATGTACTATCCGGGATGCCTGCGATCATCGTCAAGTCTTCAATTCCAGTGCCCGCTGGACATGAAATGATTGCCCCCAGTTGTACTGAGGTATCTGTGGAAATCTGCCAGAGCTCGCGATAGTCCCTTGGATGAAGGGCGCAAATAAAACCCTAACCTCCAACGGAGTTGACTCTATGATCTGTGAGTCGCCGGGCGGTTCTAAACTTGATGCGACGAGCGAGGATGGTAGGTGTACCCCGACCGAGGAGTATAGAGTGAAGGGATCAGATGTAGGGGGTGTTAGGTCAACGCAGAGACGACCGGTGGAGCGGCGTATCCACATCATACACTCCCAGGAGGGCTTAAGATAGCAATGAGCTACATAGGAATCATCGAGAGAAGCGACCCACCGGGGATCTTCCAAAAATAGAAACTATGTATTGCTCGACGCCCTACGACCGAGTTGATGTCCTTGGTTGGGTCTGATTCGATAGAGATTCTTACATGAAATTCGGTATCCTGTGTACATTCGATGGTGTGAACGGGCGGTAGCTAGGGCTGTGGACGTACAAGATAATGGTAGAGATATATCGTTGAGAAATGGGAACCATTGTATTCTGCCAGGATTTGTGTTGCAGGTACAAGGTCTAAATTTTCGTGAGAACAACCCATTTTGACGAGCGGTCACATGAACCATCGTGGAAAATGGTGGCGTGTACGCCGGATGAACTCGATGTAGCATAGAGTTGCACGAGATTCGGATGGCTGCAGCTGGGATCTATAGCAACAGGTGAAGTGATGGGATGAGCGCTCACCGAAGCCATGAATTTCGTGAAATATCCTCCCGCCATTCCTACCAAAAACTGTAAGCACAAATTAGAGAAAGGTGTAAGGCCCACACACCGTTTCAGCATTCTCCCCTTGATATATGGCTACAGTCATCTTCGCCTTGGAGCCGTGAATCCGCGCAGAATATACACGTCTCACTGACACTCTTCTTTCCCCGCGATATACCACACCGGATCTCGGCCGTGGTCGTATTTCTTCGCGGAGATCCAGGTCTCCCATCGGGATCATGCGAAAGTCTTGTTATCAACAATCAGCATCGTTCAGAACATTGGATGGAATCCGTTAACCAGAGGGAACGGTGGGGGGCCGCATGTGTGACATTGATGCTCTTGAACTTTCCTCCGGCGACGACAAAGTTCTGCGCCCCCGGAAAAAAGGCACCGGTATATCTGGAGGAGGGTGGGAACCTTCCCAAGAAGACATGCGCGAGGTACATACTGATCATTACGAGGGCCATCGATATCCGTCATCGACTCGGAGTGGAATCTAGCTTCAAAGGGGGGCTCGTCGTCCATCGGTGGTCAAGGTAGGAGAGAGAGAGGCGTTAAGCGCCCATTGCGGTGCCGTGTCCTAAATTCGCCTCAGAGCTGTCAGATGGCTGTGTTCAGCTGTGTTCTCGTGACATTTGGAAGTTCCGTGTGCCAGCAGTTGATAGCAGTGATGTTAGGGGGTGAGTCTGATTTGGCGGAGGGATCGGTCCCCGGAATGATCTCGGAGTCGGCAAGTAATCTCAGGGCACTTGAAACCGATTGGAATGAGATGGGCTCACTGTCTCTTGGAGGTGCGACTCAGAGACCCGCGGGATACGGACTGTAAAACGACTTGTGCGCGACTGAGATCTCCTTGCAACTTCAATGGTTTACACATATGGAGCTCGACCGCACACCACACCCGAGCTGCGGTAGATCGGTTGCGGGAGGAAAAATGGGTTGAAGTTGCTTCAGGTACGCACCATATCCGAACAAAAGGAACAATATACATCGAAGAAACCGAGATGTCGGCCGCGGGAGTCTCGCTGGACTACGCAACGCTCTAGCCGTGTACGTGGAGCGGACTTGGTCCCGATCATGAAGCTGGCGCTGCGGGGACCTCAGGAGGGCGAGCTTGCAGCACAGTAGAAGGCTGGAGGGGTATAGGTACCTCACCGGTACGCTTGAGACGCCGAAAATTGTAATGGGATTTACTGATAGTTTGCAGATGCAGCGCTTGACGGCGCCCAGCGCCAGCGCGCGCCCTTGAATCAATACTTATTCATGCAGGATGTCGAGGGCATAAATTCGATTCGAAACAGCGCCATTGGTATCCCGAAGTAATTTGAGTCGTCGTCGAGCGGCGCGACCACGCATCGCCCCCCGCAATCTCATCATCAGCATCCCCGGCCAGCTGCATTGCTGTTTTTTGAACTTCGAGCGCGCCTCCACCGTCGTGAGTCCACAACAAGCGCGGAATCTCGACCTGTGGTACTCGTCAGTGTCGCGCGCTGCAGGGCAAAAATAACCAACTTGCCTGCGCGCGATGCTCAACGACTGCGTACTCCTCGCCCGCACCCACGTCTCGGAGAAATCAGAGTTTTTTTGGCGGTGCGTAGATAGCGCTCCTCGAGGTCTACAACAATCGATGGAACTAAAGTCAGGCGCGTGCATCTTGTGAAAAAACACGTCTTACCCGTGTCTGCTTCTCCTTAATGTGCGCCGTTCCCTCCCATCGCCTGACGTCGTCGACACTGAGATACAAGCAGGATGTACATCATCACCGCAGCACGAAGAATGCCACCGCCATCCCGCATACCACGGCCGCACCCCGACATGGCTAATCGCGCCAGGTGAGGCGGTCAGTGCGGGCCCCGTCGGAATTTGGGCCAACACACCGTGTTCCCTTTTTTGGAAGTGCCGGCCATCAGCGGCACCAAAGCGATCAAAGTTCGGTCCAAGCGCTCAATTTGGAAAGGGGTGGACGCCATCGATGCGTCCTGCTCCTGGGGCTCCATCGTCCTTGCCCTGGGTGGCATGATGGAATTATTTACACTTTTTCTGTCCTACCACCAGCTGCAATATCCTCCTCTGCTCACTGTCATGGCTGCCTTTACCTTCTTCTCGAAAAAAAATAAATTCCCCTTCCCCTCCCCCGCCAGTCTCGATGTCCCGGCCTCGAGCGAGCCGCAGACCGGCGGTCAAAGCGCGACTCATGCCACTAACTATCGCAAAAATTTTCGCTGGGGTGGAGAATACATTCCCTCGGACCAGAAGCCCACTCTCTCTACATGCAGTGCCACCGCCGCTGTTCCTATTTCACACCTCAAGATTACACCGACGCAGTGCAGCGCAATTGAAGAAATGTACATCCGTGGAGCGTTGATGATCTTAGATGATTTACGTGCTCGGGGAACGAACATACCTCACATCCCTATCCCTCAGTCACTCACGGACGCGCATACCCTCCAAGCAGAGACTGTTTTGACCATCATGCTCCGACCCAAGAAAGCCGATTTGCCCACCTCCCGCGCCGCGGAAAAACTCGACGATATCTTACGCGAGGATGATACCGTGGACGAAAGGTCAGATGCGGATGCGGATGCGGAGGACGACGGCGATGATGACAACAAGAGCGTGGCGACCGATGCATCCTCAGACTCTGAATCTGACGGAGAAGCCGAGGATTCTTCAGCTGTAAGTCTCGCATTCAGTAAAAGTTATATGGGTATGAAGTCACCTTTTAACAGGAAGCTTCTTCGGTTCGTGCTGCGCTAGGGGAACAGGCCGTTGCGCGCACCTCACTTCAGATCCGAGAGATGGCATCAACAGTTTCGGAGCTGCGTCAGTATCTTCACCAGCGCGTTAATTACCTGAATGCGGGCGAGAAGAAAGGATTCGGGTGGGCGTACAGTATGAGGAGATCATAGGGTTGGTGGCAAACATGGAACGTGTCCGAAACATCCCACCGCCCCCACCGGCTTCTACCCAGGCCCCACCCGATTCTGCAACATCCCCAGTGGTGACCTCGTCTGCTTCATTACCCAGCACAGAGACTTTCGGGCCGAAACGAAGACGATACGACCTACACGACCGACCACTACTCCCACCATCGCCTGAAAAGGCTCAAAAGCGGCATCAATCCTACGGGGTTCATTAGTATTACTGTGTACTTGCTGTACTTTGTTATATTTTTATTGAAACTGTTCTTGAATGACTGGATTTAAAGATTTCAAGGGGGCAAACGGTATCCACAATAAGTCGACAAGCTGAAGACAATGGTCCTCATTGGGAGGGAAGATCACCGGATATCATCATAACATGATCCGAGTGATTGGCGAGGCGTCCCAAACAGGAAGGACGGTGTGTCGGCCCGACGTCCGGCCCCGTCGGCGCGCCACACTGCGCGGCGACTGGAATGCGCAGATCTGCAAATCGCGCGCGCTCGAGGAAAAACCCTGCCGGGCAAGCGTGCCACTTACGCTCGCGCACGCACTCCCCACGCACATGTCTGCTGTCGGCGGGCGGGCACGACTAGGATGCGACCCCGACCGCGTTGACTGCAGAGGCTGAGGGGACGGTGCGGGTGCGCGACGCGTTTCTGGGGAGAGGGGGACGGCGCGGGCCTGCGAGCGGGCATTCAGCATGTATGCAAAGGGGAGGGAGAGGGACGGAGAATGGGATGCACCTTCATATGACGATGGATTCACCCCGCTCGTGCTGGTGCTCCCGCTCTGCTAGGCGGCAGTGCTGGCGCCAGCTGCGGCACCAACGGCGACCGCGCTGATGGCGTAGCCCTCCGTGTCGTTCATGTTGATGTCGCACATGTCGATGAAGTGGGACTGTAGCCTGCCCTGTGTACATTCTGCTTGATAGGTGAGACGGGCACGGCGGGGAGAGTGAGCGCGACGGTGTTGGGCGCAGGGTCGATGCTGTAACCGCCAGTGCAAGGGTGGTGCTCTCTTCTAGCATGAAGGATGAGTGGGAGGCCGCTGCGATGTGGTGGACTGTGCACAAAGCAGGGGTCCGTGAGCTCGATGGAGCGGAATCGGAGGGCTAGCCAAACACGAGGTGCGGCGCGAAACACAGCTTGGAAGAGGTGCTGCTGAGGTGATGACCAGCTGCCCAAAGCTAGGATGTACAAGCTAGTGCTATTGGCCCATGGTTGCGGCACGGAGCGAAAACTGCGCGACAGCATGGGGTCTAGCCCGTTGATCCGAGATGACCGGAACTTGCCCCAGGTTGGCCACAGCTCTACAGCCCTGGCCGCAACAGCTTGGCAGCACCCAAGCTAGTGTCCGACAGCTCAACTCAAATCCACATTTCGCGCCCATGTCGCTCAGCGCTCAACACGCATGATGCGTCGCGCACCAGCTTCAACAAGCAGATTATTCAAGCACTCGTGGGGAGAAAGTGTTACGGCCCCGCCTGAGCTCTACAGCCGCTGCGCTCCACTCCCGGGTCAGATTCCCTCGCAGCGCCGTCGTTTCAAGACCCCGAAGACCACCGAGAACAAAACTAACCCAACCTAATCCGCGCCAATTTTTCCTGCAACATGGCCGGAACCTCCCCCTCTCTCATCGCTCGCGCGATCTAGGGATTCGCGTCCCCGTCAGGACTCCCATTGAGAAAGCACAGCTCCAGAACCAGGCATGTCCGTTTGATATGAGCCAGTGAAGGAGGATCGTGACCATATCGCTTCCGCAGGCGCGTCGGACACCACGCGTGTACAATCTTCACTTCATCGACACGCGGGTATAACTTGGTACTATGCTCTTACGCATCGGACATCCACACGCGCTCATTGATCAGTTTGGTCTAGGGATGCAGCCCCAGTGAATCATCGACCCTTCTGCCGCGATCTCTGGCCCATTCCATTTCATCCATTCTCGGCATATTGCTATCAGTCGGGGAAGCCTCCAGTGAAAGATCACAAGCTCATTTTTGGGAGGCACCGCAGGGGATTCGACTGGTCCCTACCAAGGTAACCTCTCGTGTCATGGTGATTTCCTTTGATCAATAGGGAACACCTAGGCTCTCAATTCAGCTAGGTAAGCTAGCTAAACTCACCCATGTCGTCGGGTCGCCTAGAGCTTGCAGACCAGTGTTTTACTCTCTCAGCGGTATCCAGCCAAAGTGCATGCATGTTGCTATATTGCCCCACTCATCTCTACAATGCGGCAAGTGCAAGACCTATTCGCGACTGGAGCGGCAGCGTGGTGGTCCAGAGTGCTTTGCTCGCAGCGCATGACTTGTGATAGGGAACTGTGTTCCGCACTGCGAGAACATGTCAGGTGCTCAGAGGAACAGAAGGGGCAGGTGGGCAGTTTGCGGAGAACGGCGGGAAGTGGAAGCAGAGGGAATTGGAGCGGTTAAAACACAGGCAGGCCGTGGAGTGTTTATAATCAGTGAGCTATGGGCATAACACAAGGAATATCTGGCTGCAGGGATAAATTCAGACAGGTGGATGCTAGATGTATGCGGAGGTGGGTAGGATTGGGGAGTAGCTCATCAAGCACAATACACTCGACGCAAGAATTAAAATAAACTGCACAGCCATAACAATCTTCCAGGTCCGGGACGGTTCGAGGAGCTCTGCATCGTGGAAGCGACAACAAGTTCCCTCGAGGAGCGAGAAATGCTCGCCTAAAATTAAATTGAGCTTACAGACGAGATCATGAATAACGGGGAGGGCATACCAGATTCCCCGCCAACTTCATTGCTCGGGAGTCCGTCGGAGTCCTCATCTCCACTACAGCTTTCGGTCTCTTCAACTATGCAACATCAGAACAGAAGGTATGGCGGCACAAGCTTCAAGAGCTCACATGATTCCAACTCAGATGCAACCTCGTAAAGTGGATATTCCAGCTCCCGGGCGACGTCTTGGCTGTACGGGTCATAGCCTTTGGCTTGCTGGAATTGGCGGATCCCATTGTAAACACTCTCATCCCACGACCATCCGTTGGCCCACATTTCAAACTTGAGACGGGGAAATCCGAGTTCTTCCGCCTCCTCCGTGCTCAGACGTTTGGCTCCCGTGGGGTCAAGGGACCAGTATGCCGGGCACTCCGGAAACCGGAAGGGTGACGGGATTTCGGATTCGAAGTCCCGTAGGGGACTTAGAAAGAGATATCCCGGAGGGATGCTCCCAGTTGCGGACAGCATTAGTTGGTAATGAAGATAGTACACAAAAACTGGTGGAACTGATTAGCGGATTGGGACAGTTGATATACTGCAAACCTACCATAATCATCGTAGTTGGCGGTAATCCCGAGGTGACTGAAGATGTAATTGGCCTGCGCTAGCCAGCTCTTTCGGGATTGAAGATCACTGAAAATGCTGCGGACAATGGTATGGTCACCCTCAAGCTCTGAGGAGTTTATACATCCGATTCAGATATTAGCAGAGCTAATAAGTACAGGGAAAGCGGACACACCGAGTCCAACCATGCTCCATAACTAATCGTTCTGTATGGCTCCCTGACCACCCAGAATCGTGAAACAAATTCTTCGGGATGCCTGCGATGATCGTTGAATGTTCAATTCCCGTGCCCGCTGCGCATGAAATAATTGCCCCAAGCTGCACTGGTGCGTCTGGCGAAATCGGGAGGAAGCGAAAGCGGTTTAGATGAAAGAAGCAAATTTCGTGATACAGGCCCAACGGAATTGACTCCATAATCTGGGAGTCGTCGGGCAGTTCTAAACTTGATGTGGCGAATGAGGATGGTAGATCTACCCCCAACCAGGGGTATAGAGCGAAGGGATCAGATGTGGGGGGTGTTAGGTCAACACAGAGACGACCGGTGGAGCAGCGTATCCACATCATGCAGTGATCCCAGGCCTTGAGATAGTAATGAAATACATTGAGATCCCTGAGAGGAGTGACCCACCATAAGCTCCCTACTGACAGAGCACATGTATTGATCGAGAGCCTAGCAACGAGTTGATGTGCTTGGTTGGGTGTAATTCGAGATGGAGGTGCTTACATAAAATTCACTATCCTGTGGGCATTCGATGATGCAAACGAGCTGCAGCTGGGATGTTGGACGTACAAGATAATAGTAGAGATACACCGTTGATAGATGGGAACCGCGGTATTTGTCCACCATATATTGCGCAGGCATCAAATCTAATGTCATCCCCACGTTACCCACTGCCTGCTGATCCAGAGAGATGCCCACCGTCATGGAAAATTGTGGCATGTATACCGGAAGAACTCGCTGAGGCGAAGAGTTGCACAAGATTGGGATGGCTGCCATTGCATTCAATATTAAACCTAATGCAGCATGTATAGGCTCACCGAAGCCGTGAATTTCGCAAAAGATCCCCCCGCCATTCCTATTAGGGAGAATGAATCCAAGGTGAAATGAAGCAAGGACGCCAACACACCTCTTCGGCGTTCTCCCCCTGATATACGGCCACAGTCATTTTCGACTTGAACCCGTGAATTCGCGCGGAGTACACCCGTCTGACTGACGCTCTTCCTTCCCCGCGATATAGCACACCGGATCTGTGCCGCGGTCGTATTTCTTCGCAGAGATCCAGGTCTCCCATCGGAATCGTGTGAAAGTCTTGTTATCAACAATCAGCATTGTTCAGAACATTGGATGGGATCCGTTCACCAGATGGAACAGTAGGAGCCGCCTGCGTGACATGGGTGACACTCTTGAATCTTCCACCGGCCACGACAAAGTTTTGCGCCTGCGGGAAAAAAGCGCCCCTATTCCTGGCGCATGATGAGGACTCCTCTGAGAGACAACTGAGGGACACGCACTGATCATTGTGAGGGTCATCTCCATCCAGGCTCGGCTTGGAGTCGAATTCGGCTTCAAAGGGGGGCCCGTCCATCGGTGGTCAAGGTAAGAGAGAGAGATGTTAAGCGCCCATTGCTGTACCGTGTTCTAAATTCGCCTCAGAGCTGTCAGATGGCGGTATTCAGCTGTGTTCTCGCGACCCAGGGTGGGAAAAACTTCCACAGTAGTTGATATAGCCGGATGCAGCGATGCTGAGGCGATTAAGTGGCACAGTGCACCTGAGTCGGCTGAGGGATTGATTTTCAGAATGATTCTGGAGTTGGGAGTTGGGGCCGCCTGCGTGATATTCGTGATACTCTTGAATTTCCCGCCGGCCACGACAAAGTTCTGCCCCCCCCGGGAAGAAAGCGCCGGTATATCTGGAGCAGAGTGAGAACCTCTCGACGAAGACACCCCGGGGCACGGACTGATCGTTACGAGGACCATCTTCGTCCAGGCCCGATTCGGAGTGGAATTCGGCTTCAAAGGGGAGCCCGTCGTCCATGGATCGTGAAGGTAAGAGAGAGAGGCGTTAAGCGCCCATTGCGGTGCCGTGTGCTAAGTTCACCTCAGAGCTGACAGATGGCTGTGTTCAGCTGTGTTCTCGCGACCCAGGGTGGGAAAAACTTCCACAGTAGTTGATATAGCCGGATGCAGCGATGTTGAGGCGATTAAGTGGCACAGTGCACCTGAGTCGGCTGAGGGATTGATTTTCAGAATGATTCTGGAGTTGGGAACTCAGTGCGAACGGTAAAAAACCAATCCGGCGCGGAAGTCAGAACAGGCAAACAACGAGCTAAAAACGGTCCCATAACTGAAGAGCGGGATAGGAGTTCGATCCGCGTCGATTAGAGCAACCCGTGGATGCCTTGAGTTTGAAATTGAGGCGAGGGCTCTGATTCGCGTCGTTAAAGTTGGGTACCGAGCTTTGTGAGAGGGTTCTGGTGCAAGCGAGGGAGGAGATCGAACATCTTTGACCGCTTGCGAATATGCTGCCTTGTGTGAATGTCAATATCCTACACAAGAAAATCAGTGTCTGAGATCAGAGAACAGGCGGCAAGAAGAAGAAAAAGATACCGTAGACCGGATCAGGACGCCCGGAAATGTTTCCGGCTTCTGGGGCAGTCTGGTTCCAAGCTTGCCTAGAACGAAGAGAAGGTGTGTTCAGCACTAGGTCCGATCCCGCGGGTACTGCGGGCCTCGTTATCTTAAACAAATATTTGTGCGCTGTCGTCGTTTAAGAGGAGTTTTGCCAATCCATTCGGACGCCGGGACTCGAAGCCGGGTTCCCGCGCTTAGTCGAGTTGGATCTGAAGCGGGCGTGTTCCGGGCAACACGCCCGAATAATTGCGCTTGATATAAACCTTGTTATGCTGCAAACAGATCAGCGGCGCGGTTCATTTTAAGATCGGAGGAGATAGACAGGAAAGGCAGCAAGACAAAGGCATACATATTGACCGGATGCGGACGCCGGGAGTCGAACCCAGGTCTCCCACCATCCACATATTCTTGGCACAACGTGGGCGGGATGCACCGTGCTCCACGTCCGAGGTTCAACCGGTCTGCCCATATGCCTCGCCGCATTCCATCACTCCTCAATCATCCCCATGTCGAGCGTCCCGGGGATCAGACCGTCAGCACGACGACATACACTCATCATGCCCGAGATCGAGTTGGAGATGGAGGCCATCAGCTAGGCATCGCCATCATCGCGCCTGCACTGGTGCACGAGGCCGCCCGAGAAACGCGCTCGAGGCTCCCCGTTGACGAGCCTTAAGCAATCTTCTTGCGCACACGGAGAGTTGAATGTGGCGGCGTATATCACTTATGCTCGATACACGTGGTGCCGGAGATACATTCGGAACGTAGTATTGAGAGGAAAGATGGTGGCCTCGATCTGCGCCGAATGTCGGAGAAGAGTCCCCGCTCTTCAAAATCTCGGGCAGCGGACCTGGCTACGTATGTACAAGCGTCGCGCCGTACCTGACCAGTATAAGGAGTGAATCTGAGTGCGCATCAGATATGGCAGAAGAGTGGCCATATAAATCGAGCATAAATCAAATGGAGCTTGCAGTAACCACATCAGTTCGAGCCATTTAGCGCAGATCCCCTGGACGTAGCCACCCAGATGGAGAGTGGATGGCGGCCATTTGCGTCGTCCTTCAGGCCCAGCGTCTGACTCGTGGTTGCTGAGCAAGTTGTAGCGCGAGCGCCCGCCTTAAATACGAGCCCGAGGCACGTTTCCAAGTCAAGGAAGTTCATCGAGATAGGAGTAGCGGGTCCTTGGAATCATAGCAAGCTCTCAGAGGCCGTGGTACATGCCCCGAGCCGTATCTTGAATACGATAGGAGTGTCGGATGTCCCGTGCCAGATGATTCCAAGATGATTCTCCTGAGAATGCCAAACGCAGAGTGCGAGCCCGGCTCGACTTCGGTGGGTGCCAACCAGAGTCGAAAAATATCTTCTCTTATATGCATGAAACCCATGACCTTGAAAGGGACCGGGACAAGACTGGATTGCGCAGGAGTCGAAGAATGTGAAGCGGAAAGAGAGAAGAAGCTGGCACTGCCACTGATGGAGCCCACGTGTTGTAACACAGCCTCATCATGCCTGGCACGTCCGCGGCCTCCACCACATGGAACGCGATGCCGCTTGGATGCCGCCCTACCGCCCACTGGCAGCCTTTTCCTCCTCCTCCTCCTCTGAAGAGAACGATATGGATCAAGTCAAGATGATGCGCCGCGAAAGGGATAGGAGGCTCAAGCTAGGGCGCGGTGACGACGATGGCGAGGATGCTGAGGGCCAGAGCGGCCAGGGCGAGGGCGCAGATGATTGCACGGTACGTCATTCTCTGGAGCATCGCGACTAATATTGTTTGCAGCCAACTGATTTGCACCGAGTGAATCTGGGGGTGATGCGGGCAGTAGACGATATATCCGTTTATGGCGCCTGTGGTCGTGAAATGCTAACGCAGGCTCTGGTTTCGTTCGTCCACGCGCGGGTCGTCGCGCTCTTCTCAACTTCTCGATGTTCAACCTTAGAATCCATGCCGTGCGTTTCGCTACGCCGCTGAAGTTGCCTGCGCGCTCAAGCTGGCGGTCCTTGCTTCCTCCGTTCACCTCTCGTTCCGTCTACTCTCCCCTTTCTGTGTTTCTACTCCTATGCTTGCTCCCTTTTGCTCACCCCGCCCCTTTCTCACTCTATTGTTCTCTGCATTCAGCTGGTTCGTGGCATTTCGCCTGCGGCCCTCTCCGCGGCGCGTCTGCATCTGCGCGCGTGCGGCGCGCGAATGCTCCTCGGTTTCCCCTTCCTATTTATCTTCCTCTCCTTTGTCCGTTCCCCGTTCCCCGTTGCCGTTCTTCTTTCCCTGCACTTGTGTGCTCCACGCCGTCTACCGATGTCTGCTCCGCGTTGTGGATTCAGATGCGGCGGGCTCTCCCTGTTCTGCGATCTGGCGTGAGCTCTGCTATCCCGCGCGATGGTACGTTGCAAGCGCGTCGTCGATTCGATTCCTATTCATTTTCTTTCGCCTGCATCTCAAGTGTCTGGATCCTGTTTGCGGTATGCAAATCACTTCGCACCCACACCCAGATCGTGATCAACCTGCCTTGCTGAGTCATTCCGGATTCCGCGGCTCCCCTCACCGGAGCTGATCAGTTTCTTTCGGTCGAACCATGGGCAAGCCTAGAATGTGACCTTCACCGACGAATTCACAACTTTTATACCAGCTCGGATGTACGAAACACCCTCGCTCCACCTGCACCCCCCCGAACCCAAGTTCGAGTGATGCACCCGGGGGGCGCTTAACGCTTCCCTCTGTCTTACCTTGACCACCCATGGACGAACCCCTGGGAGCAAATTGTCTACAGTGGACTCCGAGAATGCCACCAAGCGAACGGCTATGATCCTCACAGCCAAGATATCGCCCGAGAGGTAGGCTATCCCTTCTTCCCGGTCTCATCAGAGTTGAACCGTTCGTTCCTACGCGGTGAGATCGTTAATTCCCTCCGAATATTTGTATCTTAATCTCAACAGTTCAAGACCTGAGTGAAGAGGATAAGTCCGAAGCGGATGAAGAGCTCTCTGGCAATGCTCCGCAGGATGACCTGCGACCTTCCCTTTTCCAGATCTAATCACAGCGGGACGGTCCATTTGCGCAAAGTGAGCTCATAATCACGTCCGAATCTAAATTCATCCTAACCTCGAACAGCTCAAAACCTGGGTGAAGATGACTCATCTGACAACTTGAAGGATAAAGACCTCTCCAGGAACGAATAACCGCAGAAGGTAGCTCCCGGGGGATGTGAGGCGTCCGAAATATCTCCAGCTGAGTCGCTCGTCTGCGCACATTCAGGCCCCGATCCATCCCTCGCTCGGGGCGACTTCCCACCGCTCGATACCCGAATCCTCCAGAACCTGGAAGAATATCATGGGTGTGCAATTTACGTTCATCCTGGCACCGAGTCTACTCCATCTTCATGCCTCTATGCACTCACGTCTCTCGACTTTATAGTAAATGTATTCCTGCCTTGGACTTTATCCCCTCGTCGTTCATCGTTCAATCGACCAGACGACTGCTAAAGCGCCATACGAATGAGCTCCCACGCTCACCCTATGCTGCCAGTGCACAGGGAGAATACAGGAATCGTCGCGCGCTGGAGGGAGAGCGCAGGCGGCGCCATCACCAAAAGTGGGAAAAAGTGGTGATCGTCTGTGATGGCCGCAGAAACGTGCCACGCTGGCGCTGTTCTGCAAGGGTTTGCAAAGCCATCACCGACCCTTACAAGAGCGATGCCGAGCTGGTGAACACTTGGCCTAGGCCCACCAGGATTTTCATCCATGGCCCTAGTTCTAATAGGTTGGTGTCAATATCGGGCCAATGCCCAGTTCGTAGTTGATTAAAATTTGTAGTACAGTATATTATTCCCTCCTGCAATTACAATAAGGAATCCAAGAAATTGTGAATCCCATATCCCGCGTGCGCCGGCCTCATCGTTGTCTTCGAAGTCTAAGTCCGCCGGCATGATCCGGCGGCTCGGGGCGGAATTTTATTACCAGGAAGAACCTGCCCATCTGCCCATCTACACTCATCGGAGGCTTGAAGTTGATTCAGTACTTATTTATCGAAATTGCAGTGCAATTACAGTGCGTGCACCGGGTGGGCGCATCGCATCAGATGCACACGTGGGACGGCGCGGCGGGATTCCCTGTATAGATCACGGTCCCCCAGAGAGATAGCACGCCTGGCGCCCGAGAGCGAAGTGGGTCCGCACCGCACATCTATTACGCTTGCAATCGCTCCTGCTGAACTCGCAGATTGCAGCCCCCCACCCGCTCCCATTCTCTCAGAAGGGATTGAGAGCCCTCGATTAATATTCCTAGATTCTCTAGATCCTCCCAGGAGCGTTATTTTCGTGTCGACAACGCCCACCCGCGTCGTCCCGCGATCAAGCATTGCCTCTCTTCGGGAATCCTTCTGCAGCACTGAAGGTCCCTATGTGAGCTCTCAGCTTATATATGTGGCTCCTCTCCTACCCCGCTGACTCAGGATCGAGGCCTACATATTCAGGCGGACTTTGTTTTGTTTGGGGGCGGGTGTTATGCCAGTGACCGTAGGCTGGGTTACTTGGCGTCGTAGCCCGTGGGTGGGTGGGATATATGTATTATCAACATCTGTTTAACACTTGTACATATCTAGTACTGTACTATTTAATTCAATTCGCGCGCCCTGTGACCCGTGACATCGAGCAACGAACTTTCATATTCGTCGATTGCCCCTGCGGACCGTGACACAAAAAAAATTCGCGCTTTGCTCCAGGACATCCAGAATTCTACTCTAAGCTCAGCTGCCTTGATTCTGAGGCGAGATAAATGAAATGGTGTGCGCTCAGCAAGTTTCTATGGCGCAGTGCATGAGCGAGCGGATCAGAATGACGCGAAATCAATCGGCTGCCGTAAGCCTTTTTTGCGCACCGCCGCTTGTCGTCGTCGCCGCAATGGAGGCCCTCCCAGAGTCTCTCCGGATCCCTGAAGGCTTTGTGAGCTGCCAGTCCGATTCGCAGTGCTTTAACATCGAGCGAGTGCGTGTGGGAGCGGGACAAGTCGAGTTTCTCCGATCACGTCAGAAATGGCAGCTGAGTGAGCGCCGCGGCCATTCCAACATCAGGGCGCGTCAGCAAAGAAAAAAATTGATTGCGGACGCGCTTTTTTCGCGATTTTGTGACTTTTTTTGACAAGTTCGCGCTCAGCCTCGGTGACCTGTGACAGGCGCGAAATTATTCGTCGATTTGGGGGCCTGTGACGCGTGACCGACGAATTGAATTAAATAGTACAGTAGTAATAATAATAATCTACTTATCATAAGTATCACACGCACGGATAGCCGGCGCAGCATCATCTCAGGCACGCGCGTGGGGACTCGGACTGATTACTGGGCGCTATGGTTTGGCATCCACAACCAACGAAAAAGATCTGTGTGATGTGCACTAAATAAAAAGACAAGGACGCGGCAGAAAAAGTCCCCCAGAAATGGCTTACGTGCTAATACTACGACAACAACAACAGGGAGAGAAACCAGATACGTGGTGTCTGTCCGTGCGTAACATTCCATGCCGTACCTTCCCCTCGCGCACTCACCATCCGCACCGCTCGTCCATGGGGAGAAGCGATTCGAGGCAAAAACGGGTGGCAGCAAAACCGAGGACATACCAATCTGCGAGCGCCAAAGTGTTGTGGGCCATGGGTGAGTGTATTCGCAAAGGTCGAAAGTTCTTGTTCTCGGTCGCCCGAGGCAAGAAAATGGAAATGAGATTGGAACTGAATGGGAACTGGGCTGGAGATGGAATGACAACGGTAAGGCTCCAACCGTTTAGTTTCGTTTACAAAGGCCCATAAACTAAACGGTAAAAAGATCACAAACGTTTACTTCTGTTTGCAAAACGTTTAAAAACGATAGATTTGCGGGCAGTAAATTATATGAAATTTTAGATCTACAACGAAGCTACGACGGTTTCGACTTGAATGACCCGGCCTTGATCCACATCTTCGTGCGCATGGCTTTCATGATGGTGTCAGCGTGCATGGAGGAGCGGGTTTCGCAGCAGAGATGTCGTGATTTTGAGAAAAGGCGCTCAACAGATACACTGGTACATGGAATGGCGAAGAAGTCGCGAGCCATTGCGGCAATGACGGGAAATTTGTGCTCGTGTATCTGCAACACCAGATCGTCAGCAATGACAGGGAGAACCAGCAGTGCCATACCTTCCACCACGCCCAAGGTGCGTCAAGCACGCCGGACCCGTAAGTAACTGCTGCGTCATAGAATCGTTTGCCACGCTTTTTCTAAGATTTCGATTTTGTGGTAATCGAGGCTTGGAAGAGCTCTGAGGCCCGTGTTAAAATAATTCCACAAGGTCAAAAAGAGCTCGCTCACGATCCATCTTCTTTTCATAGCCTGGTTCCTTGGTAAAGCTTGGTCGTGAGCTCGCGTCTGTACATGCAGACGACTCGTTCGCCTTGGTTTTGGCGGATGATTTACCGGACTTCACTGGTTGTTTGTCTGAGTCATTGGTGCTAGTCCGTATGAGCCCGCAGTCGGAAAAATAAATAAATACACGACGCACCATAGATACTCCAACCCATCAGCCCCCCTTGTCAATTTCGGCTCTGTGAGATCGAATGGAATCTCGGCCGACTCCCAGTGAATAGACTCGAGGTATTCGACAACACATCCCATCCCATAATCCCCCCGCCGAATATTTTTCAAGCGACCATCAGAGCTGCGAGTATCCCCGCCGAACAGGATGTCAAATCGGCGATTAAAAGTGGCAGCCACGGTGCCATCAGGGTGCTCTACACGGGTGATGATGCGATGAATATCATCGCCAGCTGGGGCTTCTGGAACAGTCTCTGAAAGCAATGCCGAAAGCTTTCCAATCTTCTTGATCAAATCGAGAATCGGTTTTGCTGCCATCCAGTAAGTGACCACATTCGACGCGTCCTATACGGACGTAGGACGCGTCGCACATACCGGCTAGAACACTCTGATGTACGCCCCTGGGCGCTTCGCCGTTCGCACCATCAGCCACTCGGGTGGATGCCTGGACCAAAACTTCAAAAGAATTAGCGTTTGAACCGTTTTTTTACTGTTTACCAGGGTCCGCAAACTAAAAGGATTATTAGTCAGTTTACAAACGCTTTTGAACGTTTGAAAGTGAAAACGGTTGGAGCCTTAGGTCACAATGGAGGTCGCGGTGCTTGGTCGCCTGAGGCGTTGGTCGCGGTGAACGTGAAGTTCGCCAGCGTTCGGGCAAGACTGATTTTTTCTTGAACGCGTCCGAACGCCGAGCCCGACGTCGTTATTCTTGTTCCGAATAGACCGATTTATGGTCCAAATGGGTCAACTAGCGTCTCGGATGGTGCATAAGTCGTGGAATTCACGGCGTTTAAGCTCATTCCTCCCACACGCTGTCAAGTCCGCTCCGGAAAGTGAACACGCCGCAGCTCGGCGTTGCCGTGGGCAGAAGCATTATCTCTCTGCCCAACTAGAAATGACTTCAAACACATTGCAAATTGCATTTAGTGGGGCAAAGGGATTTTGCCGCATGCAGCGGCAATGTCAGCGGCAGTCAGCGGCAGGCACATGTTGAACTCGCCTCGAAGTCCAAATTCGACCGAACTGAGTATGCAGCACGATAGATAGGTGTATGCTAAGCAAAATGGCGACGGAATAACACTGAAGATCAAGCGCTGAGACCGTCAAAAACATGAAATAAATTTCTTTGCAGCGGCAGTCTGCGGCAACCAAACACGAGTAAATGTTTGCAGCGGCAGTTTTCAAGAATTGCAGCGGCAATTTTCGACTTTGCTGCGGCAATCTTCATGCATGCTGCGACAGTCGTGCTCATTGTCTGTGGCAGTCTCAAAGTCGTCTGCGGCAATCTTGGCGTGACACCGCGGCAATGTGACATTGCTGCGGCAATAATTCAACCATGCAATGGCAGTCGGGCATCTGGCCAGCGCAGTTTGGTGGGGAGTAACCGCTCGCTGGACAAGACAGTGAGCACTCGATTTATTTCCGATGCTCTCAGAGCCTTCCTGTCGGCACACCACGAGAATGGTCGTTGATCACTCTGCGAGGAGCATTGGGCCCGTCAACTCCTGCCGCCTTCGCCGTTGCCTTCGACGGGTCTCGGGAATGCAATGCTCAAAATTGGGGAAACACATATTTCCGTCCCACATATCTTCTTCCCTCCGCACTGATCTCATCAAGAGGGCAGATCTCGCCGCAACACCGCCTTCACACAAAAAGTTCTTCGTCGGCGCCAAGGCAGAGCAACTCTTGATTCAGTGTCCACGGGATCTACCGGATGCTTTATAGATCAACTCCCGTTAGTTTGAGTACTTCATGAACGGTCTGGAAATATTTTAACCTCACGGACGCCGTCAACGCGTCGGCAGTGGCGCTGCTCAGCACCAACATCGTTCAAATCAGTTCCGACAATAATTTTGCAGGAGATCAATACACACGATCCTGAACCGAAACGAGAGTCCAAAACTAATACCACTGGTTCCTTCGCTCGCGGGGACCAAAACGGTCGGTTTGCGGCAGCACAGCCACTCTGCAGCGGCAATGGTTTGGCATGCAGCGGCAATCTTTCAACGGTTCCAAAATTGATCTCCTCAATATCTTTAGCTCTGCATACGCTACACTCATCCGACCTCTTACATCCTGACCACATGCTCTCAGAGACCTCGAATATCACCGATTCCGGCCCAAACCTCAGTCCAACAAGTCTTACGGCACCTCGTGCAGCTGCAATTACACAGCCACTGAAGCGACAATGTTCGCTGCCGATACTCGATATTTTCTGATTATGCAGTGGAACGACTTCAATTGACGTCGTATATATCCTGTGCGAGCGAAGAGCTCTCATTAGAAGTTTATTCGAGCTTACGGATGCCGTTAAAAGGGTGTCGGCGGCGCTGGATAGCACCAGCATGATTCAAATGAGTTCTGACATTAATCGCGCAAGAGATCAATGCATACGATCCTGAACCGAAACGAGTGTCCAAAATCGATACAATAGGTTCTTTCGCTCGCGGTGAACAAAACGGTCGGTCTGCGGCAGCACAGCCACTCTGCAGCGGCAATCTTTTGGCATGCAGCGGCAATCTTTCAACAGTTCCAAAATTGTCTTTTTAATATCTGTAGCTCTACGCATGCTACGCTCGTTCAACCCATCATATACTGACCACATGCTCTCAGAGGCCTCGGATATCTGAAATTCCGGCCCGAAACTCAGTCTAACACGTCTTGCAGTACTGGGTGCAGCGGCAATTACACAGCCACTGCGCCGCAACGTTCGCTGCCGCTACTCAACATGCCTCGGATATTTTTGGGATTATCCAAGCGAATGACTTGAATTGAAGTCGTATACATATTGTTTGAGCGAAAACCTCTCATTCACAAGTTTGCCGGAGTTAAACGGAAATTGCTGCCGAATGAACACATACTCATCGGGGTTTATCTCGGCCACTATGGATAGCTTGGATGAAGTTGAGAGTCAGGGAGGTCCAAAATGAGTCGCCGAAATGTCAAAGACTGCAAAATCCCCCAATATAGGCTGATGAAACTTGTTTCAACCTTCGTTCCTCTGTTGGTTCATTTTGGTCAACTCATCTAGATACGATGCTCTGGAATTCAACTGCACGGGATCCGCGAGTTGGGATCCATTTCCAGGACTGTTCTCCTCTCTTTTCGTCCTTGTCGTCGCGTTAATTCTTGCCTAGATTAAGTGTTAGTCAGGGTAGAAGTTAAACGTCCCCGGTGCTAAGCTGTAGAATTCAAAAGAAGTAAAGAGACACCTTGAACCGAGCAGATGTATTCACTGATTTATTGTCGAATGTAGTTGGTTTGGGGACCCATTACAGCCGTGGGCAGTGATTCAATGAGTTTGCGGCAATAACTGTGTGACTCTGCGGCAGTGTGACGCACAGCGGCAGTATTGCCACATGCAGCGGCAATTGAAATTTTGCAGCGGCAGTCTGCGGCACTTGCAATGTCGAAATGTCACTTTCGCCCTGCCCCATTTAGTGGGACATAAGTTCTTTTAGTGTTTCTCGCCATCGATTTTGGTCATTTACTGCCCTCTTTCGGTCGTTGCATAGTAATTTGATCAGTTGACCGCCAAAAAAGTTCGGTTCTGCGTTCGAACGCGGTCGAACGCCGAACCGAACGCGCTGAACCTGGACCTGGCCCGAACAGAACGGAAGTTCAAGTTCAGGCTTCGGAAAAGAGAGGCCCGAACCTGAACCGAACCGAGCTTTGACAACACTAGTTTGCAGCCCCGCCTGAACTCGACACGCGCTGCGCTGCGCTCCCGAGTCAAGTCCTACCGCAGCTCTTTCGGCACACAACCCCGCCAGACGACCGAGACCAAACCCAACGCACTCTGCACCTATTTCACCAGGAACATGCCTCTCTCTCTCTTTGCTCACACGGTCTAGGTATCTCGCGTACCTGGCAACCCACTCGACCTACACAACTCCAGCAGGTCCAGATCCAAACATGTTTATATTGTTTCCGCAGACGGATCAAATACAGCCTGTGTAGAATGTTCAGTGCACGGATGTAGAAGGCATGGGGCTGTACACAGCACGTATTACTATAATTCGACAGACGCGAAGACTATTCGTGACTTGAGCGGCATTTTGCTGGCGTGGTGTCCTGAGTGCTTTGTTTTCACCGCATGGCTTTCGACAGGGAAGTGTGTTCCACGCCGCGGGGACATGCCAGATACCCCCAGGAGCAGCAGGTGCAGGTGGGAAGTCTGCGGGGGGTGTTGGGCCGGAGGGAAAGGGGAAGCTAAGGAATCGGGGCTGAATTCCGGCCAGGCCATGGAGTTTGTTTAATCGGTCAGCTATGGGCATAACACAAGGAATATATATTGGTTGCAGGGATAATTCAGACAGGTGGACGCTAGATGTATAAAAAGGTAGGTTGTAGTGGGAAGTAGCTCATCAAACAGAACACACTTGATGCGAGAATTAAGATAAACTGGACACCCATGACAATCTTCCAGGTCCTCGACGGTTCGAGGAGCTCTGCTTCATCGAAGCGGGAACGAATTCCCTCAACGGGGTAGGAGTCCTCGCCTAAAACTCAATTCAGCTTAAAAGTGATATCATCAATCAGGCAGTGGGCATACCAGAATCCCCGTCAACTTCATTGCTCGGGAGTCCGTTACCCTGTTCGCAATCCTCGTCTCCACTGCAGCTTTCAGTCTCTTCAATGGAATCCTCGCCTAAAATTAAATTGAGCTTACAAGCGAGATCATTGATCATGAAGTGGGCATACCAGATTCCCTGTCAGCTTCGTCGCTCCGGATTCCTTCATCCTGCTCGGAGTCGTCATCTTCACTACAGCTTTCGGTCTTTTGGACTATGCAACATCAGAACAGAAGGTACGGCGGCACGAGTTTTAACAGCTCACTTGATTCCAACTCAGATGCAACTTCATAAAGCGGATATCCCAGCTCTCGGGCGACATCTTGGCTGTATGGGTCATAGCCTTTGCCTTCGTGAAATTGGTGGATCCCCCTGTAGACAAGTTCATCCCACGAGTCTCCGTAAACATGCATTGTGAAGTCAAAATGAGGAAGTCCGAGTTCCTCCGCCTCCTCCGTGCTCAGGCGCTCGCCCCCCGAGGGGCCGAGGGACCAGTATGCCGGGCACTCCGGAAGCCGGAAGTGTGCCGGGGTTTCAGATTCGAAGTTTCGCAAGGGACATAGAAATAGATATCCTGCGGGGATGCGGTCAGTGTCGGACAGAGTCAGTCGACATTGAATATGATCCACGAAAACTGGTGGCGACGCTGCTCAGGACTGGGATAGTTGATATACTGTGAACATACCATAATCCTTGTAGTTGGAGGTTATCCCCAGGCGATTAAAGATGTAATTGGCCTGTGCGAGCCAGGCACTGGGAAAGTTTTGATTGAGAATTGTGCGGTGAATTTGCTCGTCCGCAATATCGGAAGAATTCACACTTCCGAGACAGATATTAGCAGAGCGTAATAAATACAAGGAAAGGAGACCCACCGAGTCCAACCATCATCTCCCATAAACAATGGTTCTCTATCTTTATTGTCCCGGGACCACCACCCACAATCCTCAAACATATTCTCCGGGATACCTGCGATCATCGTTGAATATTCAATTCCAGTGCCCGCTGCGCATGAAATGATTGCCCCAAGCTGCACTGATGCATCTGGCGAAATCAGGAGCTGGCCAGAGTGCCCTAGATGCAGGGAGCAAATAACATGATACGCGGCCAACGGAGTTGACTCTATGATCTGGGAGTCCTCGGGGGGTTCTGAACTCGAGGAGAGCGAGGATGATAAGTTGATGACCGAGGTGTAAAGCCAGAGGTGAACATGCGCGGGAGGTGTCAGGTCAACGCAGAGACGACCGGTGGAGCAGCGTATCCACATCGTACACTGGGAAGAGTACTTGAGATAATAATGAGACACAGAGAGATCATTGAGACATGTCGCTGACCAGGTGTGTTCCCAAAACAGAGTTCGTATATAGCCTGAGATCCTACGGAGATGCTGGCGTGTTTCGTTGAGTCCCGTTTGATGGAGGTTCTTACACAAAATTCAGTAACCTGTGTAGATCTAAAAATGTAACGGGCGGGAGCTAAGACGTTGGACATACGAGATAACTGTAGATATAGACCGTCGATAGATTCGAACCACGGTATTGATCGAGCCTATTTTGCGCGGGTACCAAAGCTAATTCATCACCACGTTACCCAGTACCTGCAGATGGAGATAGATGCCCACCGTCATGGAAAATTGCAGCGTGTATACCGGATGAGCTCGCTGTGGCAAAGAGTTGCACGAGATTGGGATGGCTCCAATTGTGTTCGATGTTGAATCCTCATCAAGAATGTGTGGGCTCACCGAAGCCATGCATATCGCGAGATGTCCTCCCGCCATTCCTATAATTGATAAAGTGAGCGGATACAAGTCTAATGAAATATGAACGGACACACCTCTTCGCCATTCTCCCCCTGATACACGGCCGCAGTCATCTTCGCCTTGCAGCCGTGAACCCGGGCGGAATACACCCGTCTCGCGGAATTCCTTCCCTGCCAGCGATTTACCAGCCTAGATCTGCCGTTCAGTGGCATTTCGTGCCGGAGATCCAAGTCACCGATCGGAATCGTCCGGAAATCTATGGAGTATCAGCGAGAATTCGATTGAAATGAAATTAGGTGGTCACCAGAAGGAACCGTTGGAGCTGCCTGCGTGATATTAGTAATATTCTTGAACTTCCCGCCGGCGACGGCAAAGTTCTGCGCCCCCGGGAAAAAAGCGCCCGTATATCTGGAGCAGGGTGGGGACATCTCTGAAGAGACAGATGCGGGGCACATACTGATTATTACGAGGGCCATCTTCGTCCAGGCTCGACTCGGAGTGGAAATCTGGTTCAAAGGGGGGCTCGTCGTCCATGGGTGGTCAAGGTAAGAGATAGAGATGTTAAGCGCCCACAGCTGTGCCGTGTTCTAAAGAACCGAGCTGTCAGATGGCTGTACTCAGCTGTGTTCTCGTGACACCCAGGGTGTGAAAAAACTACACAGCAGTTGATATAGCCGGATGCAGAGTCGGTAACTCAGTCCGAGCTGTATAAAAGATATGGCGGCGAAGAAAAAAAACGGTCTGAAAACGGTGGCGCAGCTGAGGACCGGGATGGGAATTCGTTACCCGGAGATTGGAGCAAATTATTCAACCTGTGGATGCCTGTTTTAAGTGAGGCGAGGACTCTGATTCGCGTCGTTGAGGTTGGAGACCGAGATGGTTCTGGTGCGAGGGAGGAAGGAGATCGAATGTCTTTGACCGCTTTCGAATATGCTGCCTTGTGCGAACATCAACATTCTACAAAAGAAAATCAACGTCTCAGATCGGAGCAAAGCCGCCAAGAACAAGAAAAGACACCGGATCCGGACGCCTGGAATCTAAGTCGGGTCGGGTTCCCTGCCTCTGGGTCAGTCTGGCTTTAAGCTTGCCTAGAACGCGAAAAAGGCGTGTTCAGCAACACGTCTGATTCCCCGGGTACTGCGGGCCTTGTTATCCTCAACACATATGTGTGAACTATGGTCCCTTAAGACCACTTTTGCTGATCCATTCGGACGCCCGGACTCACCGGGCTCAACCTAGTTGGATTCCTTTCGACGTGAAGCCCGCGTGTTCCGTGCAACAAGTCCGAATAATTGGGCTTGATATAAACCTTGCTATGCTGCAAAAAAATCAGCGCCGCGGGTCATTTTGAGATCAGAGCAGACACACAGGAGAGGCAGCAAGACAAAGACATACACATCGACGCCGGGAGTCGAACATTCTTGGCACAATGTGGGCGGGGGCGCACACCTGACTTCTGTGTAATGCAAGGCACCCAGCTATTCAAGGGAGAAGCTCGTGAATCCAGAGGAAAGAACGGAAAGCCTCCGCCAACGTCACGATTTACGCTTGGTGAGTCACGAGCCGGGGGCGGGCCCTGGCCTGGCCTGGGGTGATTCTACCCGGAATTTTCATTTTGCCTCATTCTTCATTCTTCGGGAGCTTTCGAGGCGATGAGCGGTGGGCGCATCAACGCCGGTGAATCGAAGGAAAGACCCCGCGTCGCCCGTCAGCTATGTAGTGCAGCCGTTGCGACAGTTCTGTCGGCCTCGGCAAACCCCGAGATCTTGAGTCCTGCAGCGCTTTTCAACCGGTCTGCCCGCATACTTCATTCTCACCAACCTAGCTTATCCCCATCCCCACCTTCACTAAATCATCCCCGTGTCGAGCACCTTGGGGCACAGAGTCCAGACCCCCAGCATGACGGCATGCACACATTATGCCCGAGATCGCGTTGGCACCCATTCTATAGGGACGCGCGGCACTCGAGGACCGCCCGATGAGCAATCTTAAGCATACGAAGACTTGAATCCGGCGGCGTATACCACTTATGAGTGATACACGCGGTGCCGGAGATACATTTGGAGCGCAGTATCGAGATGGAAGATGGTGACTATTGGAATAAACTGAGCTGGTTCAGTTACGTCGACAATGCTCGGGTTTTGCGGGGTATTTGATCTGCGCCTAATGTCGGAAGAAGAGTCCCTGCGCTTCGAAATCTCGGGCACCAGCGGTGGTTTTCCCCTGGCTTTGTACGCACAAGAGTCGCGCCATAGATGACCAGTAGAAAGAGTTGATTGGTGTGCGCATCACAGAGTCGCCATATAGATCCAGCCTAAATCAAAAGGAGCATCCTGCAGTACGCCAGTAACCACATTGATTCGAGCCATTTATCACAGGTCCAATTCTGCAGCCGCCTAGATGGATGGTGGTCATCTGCGTCGTCCATTGGGCCCAGCGTCTGACTCGTGGTTATTGAGTAAGTTGTAGCGCGAGCATACGAGCTTAAGGCACGTTTCCAAGTCAAGGAAGTTCGTCGAGATAGAAGCGGCGCGTCCTTGAGATCTTAGCAAGCTCAGAGTTAGCAAGCTCAGAGGCCGGCCTCCTGAGTACGGTAGGAGTGTCAGATGTCCCGTGCCACATGATTCAAAGACGATTCCAAGCTGAGAATGGCGAACGCAGAGCGCAAGGCCAGCTCAACTCCGCTGGGCACTAACCAGAGCCGCAAAAATGCTTTCTCTTAGATGCATAAAATCTGTGCCATCGAACGGGACCGGGTCAAGACCGGATGGCGCAGGGTCGAAGGATATGAAGGGAAACGCCGGAAAGAGAGAAGAAGGTGCACCGCCACTGATTAGATCCACGTGCTGTTACACAGCGTCATTGTGCTTGGCACATCCCTCCACCACACCTTGAGCACGAACGTGATGCCGCCCTACCGTCCACTGGCACCCTCTCCCTCCTCCGCTGAAGAAGGAGAGGGCGATATGGATCGAGTCAAGATGACGCGCCGCGAAAGGGATAGGAGGCTCAAGCTGGGTCGCAGTGACGACGACGACAAGGGTGGCAAAGGACGCGAGTGCGTTAGGGAGGCTAGGGCGGCGAGTCTTATGAGGACGAGACCAGTGCGCCATGCGCGGGAGGAATGTGATTCCGATGGCGACGACGACGGCGAGCAGGCCTTTACGCACCCGTAGCACTTCCCCGAGCGCCTCATTCACGCTTCTCCCTCATCGGCGAAACCCGCCGCACGCTCCCAGAAGACCGCGAACTCGGGTGCACTTCTAACCCTTTACTCGAAATTCGTGCCGCGCTTGAGGCTGCTGCCTTCCTGCAATCTGTCGTCCCAGGCCCTCTGGACCCGGCCCTTCCAGAAGACGAGCACTCGGCGGCGAGGATCCGCCCCCGCTCGTGGTAACATCGGCTTTCGGTGTCGGGCGCCCATCGACGCCTCGGACTCGAAGGCTACGCCTCTGAAGCTTCGCGTGCGATCACGCCGGCGGTCCCTGCTCCCTCCGCTCCCTTTCGTTGCGTCTACTCTCTTCCCCTTAGGCATCTGCTCCTATGCTCGTTCCCCCTCGCTCTTCCCGCCCCGTTCATTCTGTTGGCTGGCTGGCGGCGCCTCGCCTGTGGCTCTCTCCCTGGCGTGTCTTGCATCCGCGTCGTATCTGCGCTCTTCCCTTCCTCTCCGTTGTCCGCCCCCCGTTCCCCGTTCCCCGTTCCCCACTTCCTTTTCTCTTTTCTCCTCCACCTCGCCCACGATGGGTTGTGTAATCCGCTCCGTCCTGTCGATGTCCACTCCACGTTGTGGATTCAGATGCGGCGGGTTCTCGGATTCTGCGATCCGGCCCGAGCTCTTCTACTAGTATTCCGCGATTTGGCCCGAGTTTTTCATTCCACGCGATGGTACGTTGCAAGCACGTCGTCGATTTGATTCTTATCCCGTTTCTTTCCCCTGCATCGCCTTGCTGAGTCGATCTGGGTTCCGTTGCTGAGCCAGTATCATCTTACTCAGTTCCGTCTCGGGCGAACCGTGGGCAAGCCTAGACTGGTTCACACACCGACGAATACACAATTTGATCCAGCTCGGATATACGAAACACCCTCGCTCCACCTCATCCCCCCGCATCCAAAATCCAGCGACGTACCCGGGCTCGACTCCCCGCATCCGAGGGCGCACTCCACGTTCTCTACCTACCGTCCCATTTCTTGACTCCCCTCAGGCTGATGCGGAATGAACTTCATGTGGGCCTGCTCTCTATGGGAGCTCCCATTTTCGTTCGCCGCACCGCACTTGGTTATTCGGGAATTGCGTAACGAGTATGTATACCCTATTTTCATGCTCAACCGCTGCTGCGATGCGGGATACACCATCAGACGCAGCGCTAGCGCTTGGATGGCTGCTGGATTGAAATTCCATTTTAATTACATTTGATTCCCCACTCTTCCAATTGTCTAGCGTCTAACTGGCGCCGTGCTCCCGCTGCTGGAGATAAAGCCTCAAATTTTCGTCCAGTTTTTTTTTTTGTCTCGGTCCAACTTGACTCTCCGAACAACTTGTGAAGGCCCTAAAATTCATGCAGCCCCGCGCGGAGTTACTTGCTGATTCGGAGATTATAATGGGAACCAATCCCTCACCAAATCAGACTCGGTGTGCCAGCTCACCGCCGCAGCCTCACTGCATCCCGCTGTACCAACTGCTGTACAAGTGCTTTCTCACCCTGAACTTCACGAGAACACAGCTGAAAATCGCCTTTTCAACTGCAATTCGACAGGTCTAAGGTGAATTTAAAACACGGTGAGCAATCGGCGCTCAACATCTCTCTCTCTCTCACCTTGACCACCGATAGACGATGGGCCCCCCTTTGAAGTAAGCACAGATTTCTGATGATCAGGAACGGCTAATGGCCTGAGTCAAGGGACGACTCTGAAGAGGACGAAGACATCTCTAAGCTAGGATATTCCCTGTGCCAGGTCTCATCCGAGCGGGACGGTCCATTTGCGCAGGGTGAGCTCATCAATTGCATCTTTCTTAATTTATCCTAACTCCGAATAGTTCAAGACCTGTGTGAAGATGTCTGGTCCAACAACTTGAAGGACGAGCACCTCTCTAGGAGCGAATTTCCGCGGGAGGTGGTTCCCGAGGGATCAAGCGAGCCGTCCTAATTATTTTCAGCTGTGTCGCTCACCCATGCAAATTGTAGGCTTCGATCCATCCCTCGCTTGGGGAGACTTCGACCCGCTCGATACGAGAGAGATCGACCCGTTGTGGAAGAGGGAGATTCCCGGTGCGTAGATTCTTGAAATGGGTCGGTGATCCAGTAGCCGTAGAGTAGATTTTGAATATAAATATCGGAAAGTGGTCCCGAGGCGTAGGGTACGAAAGATGTAGAAAAGAGGTTGTCGATGGCGTGCAAAAGTGGCGTGAGACGAGTGCGAGTGTAAACGAGGTAAAACGAGGTTGTTCGCGGCTAGAAGCCCACTGGCGGCGTTCTGGAGAAGAAGGGGCGAGGAGCACGATGCTGCCTCTGGGCACTTGCCCTGCACTGGCCGCGAGGATGGTGGTACGATGGTAAAATAGCACGATGTGACACTGTTTACAGTACAAATAGATGATGTAAGGTAAAATAGGGGTCAATGTAAAATCGAAGTGAAGACACAATAAATGTGGATTTCCGCAGGGCGGCCCTCCGACCCTACCACACCGTCCACAAGCTGGAAGATTATCATGGGCATGCAATTTACACTCAGCCTGGCACTGTATATTCTATCTGTATGACTCTATGCACTCGCGTTTCTCGATTTCGTAGTATGTATCCCTGTCTAGCGGTCTTTGAATTCAGTCCCCCCTTCCGCTCATCGCTCACCCGACCAGACGACTGCTAAAGCGCGAAACGAATGAATTCACGTGTCCATCTTGACCTGTCAGTGCATATGAAAAATGCAGGAATCGTCGCGCTCCCGAGGCAGAGCGCATAAGCGCGGAGTTTCCCCTATAGATCAAGGCCCGTCAGAGGGATAACACACCCGAGAGATGAGTGGGATCGCACTGCACATCTATTACATTTGCAACTGCTCGCGGAATGCAGCCCCCGTCCGTCGCTTCTGTTCGAAAATTCTGCTGCAGAACTAGAAGTACCAACGTGAGCTTTCGGCTTATTCAGCTTATCCGGCTCCTTTTCTACCCGGCCGACTCGTCGAGCCATACCCAGTCAGACTTTGTTTTGTTGGGGGGTGAAAGTTATACCAGTGACCATAGACTGTATTTTTGGTGTCATATGTAATACTATGGGTGGTGCAGGTATGCGTGTAATTATAAACAGGTGTTCAACTCAGCTTGATTCATACATTATCATATCTACTTATCATAAGTATCACACGCAGAACGGATGGATGGATGGAATGCAGACATCAAACAGATGCCGGTGACACATCAGGTGCGCGCGTGGCGACGCGGACTGAGTACTGGGAGCTAGTGCCGCCTTGTGGCTTATATCCACACCACAACGAACAGGATCTATGAGCACTAAATAATAAGGCCAAGATACCGCAGATATGAAACGGCGTGGGTAGTCCGGGGGTTTCTCAGTTCCCCCCTGGAAAAATCTAGCGGGCCTACGAAGACGACTATGTCGGCTGTCGGAAAGCCATCTAACGCTCCACCAAAAAAAAAAAAAAAAAAAAAAAAAAAAAAGAAACGGCGTGGGTACTATCAGAACGGTAACAACAGCGGGATAAATCAGACGTGGGCGTGCGCACGATGCCTCGCGCACTTACCATTCACACTGCTCAGACGTAGCCCATGGGAAGAGCCTACTCGAGCCAAAATGCGACGCCAACGAGCAAGGGATCGCGCCCGCTGGGGGCGTGCGGCGCCGGTACGCGAGATGCTGGAGGAGCAAGAGGAAGAGGTTAGCGGGGCCGATGACTGAAGGAAAGGGCAGGGACGCACGTTATGCTCCCGGTTCCACGTCAGCTCCACGAGGCGCCTGCGCCCGGTGCGCTCGCCTCGGCGTTGGCGAACGAGCCGCAGGTGGCGTGCACCTGGTTGAATCGTGCACCGTTGATGTCACGACGCTCGCTATTCTCGTGGATGGCGAGCGGGAGCAGAGGAGCGAGTAGGCCTACGGGGCTGCGGGGCTGCGGGGAAACGGAGCGCTATCCTTATGCACTCGATGAGAAAAGGCTGGGGGTGGGACACGAGGAACGCACGGTTGGAGGGGGCAGCGTTAAGACGACGGGGCTGGGGACCTTGACGGAGCCTGGCGGAGACGCTGAAGGCGAGGATGCGGCTGTGGGTCCAACAAATGAGTAGCGCGGCGCACGATGCGGGTCAGGCATGCCAGAATTCCGTGACAAAAGCGATCGCAGGGAGAGCGAGTGGTGAGTCAGAACGCCTACTTGATGGAGAATCAGTCATCTGGAGGCTGGTGGCGGTAGCTCAGCACGCTCGCGCGACGGGGCGCATGTGGCGGATGACGGGCGGCCCGTGGACGACGCACGCATGCCCGAGATCCCGATGGTGACGCTGCCCGACGTAGTGTGCTACTGGTCCGGGGCGGCGCTGGAGCAGCGCCGAGTGAAAGGCACGCCGTCGAAGTGTCTAGTGGGCTGAGTGTGAGAAGCAGGATCATATGCATCGCCCTACATAACGGGCTGCATTCACCCCGTACCCCTCGGGCGCATTTCCCCCACCAATTATGAAGCACGCTGGCATATCCCGCGCGCGTACCAGAGGGAAGGGAGGGGGACGGATGTCGTAGTCGAAGTAGAAGAAGGCTAGAAGCGCCTGTTCGCGGCGGTCGGCGTGTAGTTGGTGTGTCGAGCACGGCGTGGGATGTACGTACGAGCTAGTACTATGGGCCCGGAGTGGGCAGGGAGGTGGTCGTGGCCGCGGCACGGAGCGAAAATTGCGCGCAAAGACACAGGATGGAGCGGTTAGGCCCGCTGATCCGAGATGACCGGGACTCGCCGCAGGTTGGCCACATCCCTCTACAGCCCCGGCCGCAACAGCTTGGCAACACTTAAGCTGGCATCCGATAGCTCATCTCAAGTCCACATGTCGTTCCCATGTCGCTCAGCACGCGTAACGTATGGCGCACGAGCTTCAACAAGCGGATTATTCTGATATTCAAGCGCACTTGTGAGAAAGAAGTGTTACGGCCCCGCCTGAACTCGACAGCCACTGTGCTCGGCTCCCGGGTCAAATCCCCTCGCAGCGCCGTCGTGTCAAGGCCCCGCAGACCACCGAGACCAAAGCCAACCCAATCTAATCCGCCCCGATTTTGCCTGCAACATGGCCGCAACCTCCCCCTCTCTCATTGCTCGCACGGTCTAAGAATTCACGTGCCTTTCAAGACTCCCATTGAGCAATCATAGGTCCAGCTTCAGGCATGTCCGTTTGAGATGAACCAGTGAGGGAGGATCGGGACCATATCGCTTTCGTAGGCGGGTCGGACAATATGCGTGTAGAATGTTCAGCTCACCGGCGCGCGCGTGTAGAAGACATAGTGCTGTTATGACGCATTCACACACGCTTATTGATCATTTTGGTCTAGGGATGCAGCCTCAGTGAACCGTCGACCGCTCTGCCGCGATCTCTGGTCCATCCCATTACATGCCTTCTCGGCATATTGATATCATTCGGGGAAGCCTCCAGCGAAAGATCTTCCGCCCATTTGACCAATATGGAACACCTAGGCTCTCGATCTAGCCAGGTGAGCTAGCTAAGCCCATCCATCTTTACAATGCGGCAAGTGCAAGATCTATCCGCGGCTCGAGCGGCATTTCGCTGCGTGGTGGTCCCGAGTACTTTGCTTGCACCGCATGGCTTTCGCTGGGGAGGTGTGTTCCGTGCTGGGGGAACACATTGGACAGTCTGAGTAGCAGAAAGTGCAGGTGGGGAGTCTGCGGAGGTCGGTGGGATGGTGGGAAGCGGAAACAGGGGACTAGACAGGTTGAATTACGGTTGGGGTGTGGAGTTTTTATAATCATAAATCAGTGAGCTATGGGCATAACACAAGCAATATATATTGGTGCAGGGATAATGCAGACAGGTGGACGCTAGGTGTATGAGGTGGTAGGTTGTAGTGGAAAGTAGCTCATCAAACAGAACACACTCGATGTGAAAATGAGCATAAACTGCACAGCCATGATAATCTTCCAGGTCCTGGACGGTTCGTGGAGCTCGGTGTCATCGAGGCGGGAACGAATTCCAGTAACGAGCGAGGAATCCTTGCCTAAAATTAAATTGAGCTTAAAAACGAGATTATGAATCACCGAGTGGGCATACCAGATTCCCCATCAGCTTCGTTGCTCGGAAGTCCGTCATCCTGCTCGATGTTCTCGTCTCCAGTACAGCTTTTGGTCTCTTTAACTATGCAACATCAGAACAGAAGGTACGGCGGCATGAGTTTCAATAGCTCACAAAATCCCAACTCAGACGCGACCTGGAAGAGGGGATCTCCCAGCTCTCGTGCGACGTCTTGGCTGCAAGGATCGTAGCCTTTGCCTTCGTGAAATTGGCGGATGCCAGTATAGACACTTCCGTCCCAAGAGTATCCCCACACATCCATTTTTTTGAACTCGAGACTGGGAAATCCGAGTTTGTCCTCCTCCTCCGTGCTCAGTCGTTCGGCTCCCGAGGGGTCAAGAGACCAGTATCCCGGGCACTCCGGAAGCCGGAATTGTGACGGGAGTTCGTGTTCGAAGTCCCGTAAGGGACATAGAAATAGATATCCCGGGGGGATGCTGCCAGTGTCTGTCAGCGTTAGGTAATATCGAATGCCGTGTACATAGACTGGTGGAACTGGTTAGCGGGATTGGGACAGTTAATATACTGTGAACCTACCATAATCATCGTAGTTGGAGGTTATCCCGAGGCGATTGAAGATGTCATTGGCCTGCACTAGCCATCTCTTTTGGGATAGAAAATCACTGAAAATGTTGTGTACGAAGGTGTCTCCACCCTCAAGCTCTGAGGTGCTTGTACTTTCGATTCAGATATTAGCAGGGCGTAATGAGTACAGGGAAATTAGACACACCGAGTCCAACCATCCTCCATAACCAAAGGTTCCGTAGAGTGCATGAATCGCCACCCATAATCCTGAAACATATTATCCGGGATACCTGCGATCATCCTCGAATCTTCAATTCCAGTTCCCGCTGCCCATGAAATGATTGCCCCCAGTTGCACTGATGTATCTGGCGAAATCTGCCAGACCTCGCGATAGTCCCTTAGATGAAGGGCGCAAATTTCATGATACATGTCCAACGGAGTTGACTCGATGATCTGCGAGTCGTCGGGCGGTTCTGAAGTCGATGAGGCGAGTGAGGGTGCTAAGCTGACCCCCACAGTGTATAGGAAAAGAGGATCAGATGTGGATCTGCGTGGTGTTAGGTCAACGCAGAGAGAACTAGTGGAGCAGCGTATCCACATCATACACTCCGAGGAGTGCTTGAGATAGCAATGAGCCATATAGAAATCAGGGAGAGAAGCAACCCACCGGGGATCTTCCAAAAATAGCCGTCATGTATTGCTCGACGTCCTACGAACGAGTTGGTGTGCTTGGTTGGGTCTGATTTGAGATGGAGATTCTCACATCAAATTCAGTAATCTGGGGGCATTCAATGATGTGAATGGGCGGTAGCTAGGCCAGTGGACATACAAGATAGTTCCACAGATAGACCGTCGAGAAATGTGAATGACGGTGTTTCTCCTGGATTTGGGTCGCAGGGATTAGCTCTAAGATGCTCGTTATAAACAACTTTTTCTCGACGAATGGCAGCACAAACCATCGTGGAAAACAGCAGCATGTATACCAGATCGACTCGCTGTCGCATAGAGCTGCACAATATTCGGATGGCTGTGGCCGAGATTCATATTGACAGGTGAAGCGATGGTATGACCGCTCACAGAAGGAATGAATATCGCGAAATATCTTCCTGCCATTCCTATTAAGGAGAATGAGTTCCAAGTCCGATGAAGCAAGAATGGCGACACACCTTTTCCGCGTTCTCCCCCTGATATACGGCCACGGTCATCTTCGACTTGGATCCGTGGATTCTAGCAGAATACACTCGTTTCGCTGACACTCTTCCTTCCCCGCGTAATACCACACCGGATCTGTGCTGTGGTCGGATTTCTTCGCGGAGATCCAGGTCTCCCATCGGGATCATACGAAAGTCTGGTCTCATTGATGAGCAGCGTCGCTTGGAGCGTGAAGTATTACTGTGCACCAGAAGGAACCGTTGGAGCTGCCTGCGTGATATTATTGGTGATGCTCTTGAATCTCCCGCCGGCCACGACAAAGTTCCGCCCCCCCGGAAAAAAGGTGCCGGTATATCTGAAGGAGGGTGAGAACTTTTGCAAGAAGACATGCGCAGGGTACATACTGATCATTACGAGGGCCATCGTCATCCGTCCTCGACTCGGAGTGGAATTCGGCTTCAAAAGGGGGCTCGTCGTCCATGGATCGTGAAGGTAGGAGAGAGAGAGGCGTTAAGCGCCCATTGCTGTGCCGCGTTCTAAATTCGCCTCAGAGCTGTCAGATGGCTATGTTCAGCTGTGTTCTCGTGACGTAGAGTGGGAAAAACCTACACAGCAGTTGATATAGCCGGATGCAGCGATGTTGAGGCGATGAAATGGCACAGTGAGGCGGAGTCGGCTGAGCGATTGATTCTCAGAATGATTCCGGAGTCAGTAACTCGGTCCGAGCTGTATAAAAGATATGGTGAGGAAGCCAGAACAGGTAAACAACGGGCTGAAAACGGTGGCGCAGCTGAGGATCGGGATAGGAGTTCGATACGCGTAGATTGGAGCAAAGTATTCAGCCCGTGGATGCCTTGAAGTTTTAAGTGAGGCGAGGGCTCTTATTCGAGTCGTTGAGGTTTGGTACCGAGATGGTTCTGGTGCGAGGGAGGGAGGAGACCGAATGTATTTGACCGCTCGCGAATATGCCGCCTTGTGTGAACGTCAATACCCTACAAAAGAGAATTGGCGTCTGAGATCTGAGCAAAGGCGGCAAGAGCAAGAAAATGCCACCGAAGTAGACCGGATCCGGACGCCCGAAATCGAAGTCGTACTTCCTGCCTCTGGGTCGGTCTGGCTCCAAGCTTGCCTAGAACGGGAGGAAGGCGTGTTCAGCATCACATCCGATTCATTGTTAACCAATATTTATGAGCTATCGTCGTTTAAGAACACTTTCGCCGATCCATTCGAACGCCGGGACTCGAACCCGGGTTCCCGCCCACAGTCTAGTTGGATTCCTTTCGACGTGAAGCGGGCGCGTTCCGTGCACACGTCCGAATAATTGTACTTGATCCAAATCTCCCTATGCTGCAGAAAAATCAGCGCCGCGGTTCATTTGAGATCAGAGGAAACACACGGGAAAGGCAGCAAGAAAAAGACATACGCATTGACCGGATTGGGACGCCGGGAGTCGAGCTCGGGTCTCTCGCCGTACCTGCAGAACGTTCATAAAGTCTGGACGCGGGTGCACCGTGCATCACGTCCGAATTCTCTGTAATGATCGGTACCCAGCTGTCCGAGGGAGAATGCAGACCGCCGGATAAGCTCGTGAATCCAGGACAAAGGATGGAAAGCCTTCGGCGACGTCATGATTTGCGTTTGGCGAGCAGCGAGCCGGGGATAGGGGCCGGTCTGGTCTACACTGGTGTGGGGCGATTCTAAGCGGGATTCTGCGTCATTTTTGGGAACTGTCGGGGCGATGGGGCGCATCAAGCCCGGTGAATCGTGATTCACACCAGAAAGAGCCCGCGCCGTGTCGCCCAGCCAGTGATTCACAGACAGATAATGCAGCCCAGTCGATAGAATTAGATCTTGACATGGTTAGGATCTAGAGCGGGTTCTTTTGAGAGACGTGGTGGACGTGGTTATGAGGGAGAGAGAAGGTAAACTGGATTGATGGCAACTGATGGGAACCGATGCCATCAGGGTTGCACATTTTAGTTACAAAATCGCCGCTGGGCGTTAACGAAATCGAGTCCCGGTTTCCCTATATACATGCACTTGCCCGCAATTTTCACCCTACCTTTTACGAATAGAAATTTCCGGGTCGCGCGATAACCATGCGTTCAATGATCAGAAGTGGCATCAGCTAACGTTCAGCGAAGGTTCTGGTTCCATGACGTCGTGGGAATGACTGGGAATGACGCGTGTTGGCTTCCTTCTTGTTGATTCTTCATATTTAGCTCATGCCTCCTTGCCTCCCTCCTCTCTCCGTCTTCCTCCCTCCCCCGCTCTGTCCCGCCCCACGACAGCCATGTTCACGAAAATTTGGTGCGCCTCACCCAATCCTTCGCGCACTCTCTCTCTCTAATCACTGCATATCCTTGGGCCTCGTAGCCTCACCCTGGCGCTCGGCGTCTTAGCAGCCCTCTCTCTCTCTCTCCGTGAACCCACCTAGCTCCGTCACATCGGGTGGGCAGACGACGATTACGTGGAGCAGCACCTCTTCCGACCCGTGCGCCTGCCTCTTCTCTGCCTCGTGCCCGGCTAAGCTCTGACCCCACGCAGCACGTTCTCCATCGAGCTCATCCACCCCTCTTTTGTGCGTCTCTCCCCCCCATTTACTGCTCCCCAGCAGTTTCATTTCGTAGCCCGCAGAACAACGCCTTCGCAATGGCCAATAGCGTCGACCCCACCACCAACACCCTCACGCTGACCATCCCCGCCGCGCCCGCCGAAGACGGCTACACGCTCCAATTCGTCAACGTGAGCGACATCAATCAGGTGTACGCCACCCGCAGGCCGTTTGCCATCGGCGCCGAGGCGAGCGCCAGCGATAGCTCCGCCGAGAGCTCCACCGGGAGCTCCAACTCAAGTGCGAGCGGTACTGGAGGTGCGGGTGGGAGCGCATGTGCGAATGGGAGGCCGTCCGCGACGGGGAGCGGAAGCGGAAGCGGCAACGTGCAACCAACGTCGTGCGTCCCACCTTTCTATCCCTCAGATTATGAATGCACGCTAACCCGCGCCTCAGCACCGCGCCCTCTTCCTCCTCTGCTTCTGGCTTCTCTGGATCCAGCTCCGCCTCGGGCTCCGCGCCTTGCTACTCCCGCACCGGCACCCCCAGTAGCGCCGCGCGCGCTCGGGTCCTCCCCGCCGCTGCTGCAGCGATCATGGCCCTCGTCGCCGCTGCGTTCGTGCTCTGATCGCGCCTTCGCACTGCGCACTGCGCATGTGCGGTGAAACAGAGTGCTCAACGGACACGAAAACCATTTATCTCTTTGATTCTCGCTGTCGCTCTTCTTTTCTCTACCGCCGTCGCTCCGCGCTCTCCGCATGCGCGTCCCGTCCTTTGTGTCACTACGCAAGTACGTTGTTCGCGCACACCTACCGCTGTTTTACCGGAACTGTTCTTGTACCTTTTTAGCGTAGTTTGGTGTAGGTCTTTTTGGTTGTGTGTGGAATCCATGATTTACCCTCCTCCCTGTTACCGCATGTCATCGCATACATGGTGGGTAAGGCTGTTGGTTTAGGTCGATCACTAACTCGCTGCCCACGCTACGTGCATGGAACGCCGCCGTCGTCTGATATGATATGAACCGAGCTGAGTTGAGATGGCATCTATCTACGTTATCTACGCGGGCGCACCCCATGTCTGAATCGATATGTTCAACTCCAGAACCCAACCCAGCTCGCACTAATTTTGCTGCGATGCTTCAGATCTATCTACCCCGTGGTGCACTAACAGAAAAACAATATTGGACTGGCTATGGCTCGAGCCCGAGTCAAACGGGCGGGGGCACATTATGACAAGATGAACTGGAATAGATGCGCAAGTGCGGACCACTCTGCTTTCGAGCCTTGTTGACTCTCCGTAAGTACCCTTCTATATACTGGAAATTCTGCCTACGCATTTGGAAACGAGACGATTCCTTGATTGTATATTTTATACGCGTGCGAATTAATTCGTCCCGGTGCTTCATCGGTTGTCTGGTCGACCGACAAGCGGAAGGCGAGATCAAATTCAAAGGCTGCTGGACAGGAATATTGGATGAATACTACGAAGTCGAGATATGCGAGTGAAGCCATTCATATCGAGAGAGTACACTCAGTGCCAGGATGAGTGTAAGCTGCACACATGATAATCTTTCAGGTTCTGGACGGTTCAAGCTCTCCATTATGGAGCGGGTGGAAGTTATCCCGACGAACTGTAAAGCAACTTCTGTGCGTGTGAGGTCTCGTTGCCACTTGGTTTTACGCATATGGACCTTGCCCACACCACACCCGAGCTGCCATTTTAAATTCGTTCAGCTGAGTCGAATTCCATATGCAGATAAAACGCAGGTTGACCGAGACTGAGGTGTACGAGGTTAGCTGCGGGAGGGAAAACGAATTGAACTCACTTCAAATACGCACCATATCCGGACGAAAGGAAAAATTTATACATCGAAAAAACCGAGATGTCGACCGGGGGAGTTTTGCTGGAACTCGCAAGGCTCTAGCCGCGTACGAGGAGCGAACTCGGCCACGATCATGAAGCTGGTGCTGCGGGGACCTCAGGGGGGCGAGCTTACAGCGTAGTCGGAGGCTGGAGAGGTATAGGTACCTCACCGGTACGCTTGAATCATGTCTGTTGACGCCGGGGACTATAACGGGATTTACTGATAGTTTGCAGATGCAGCGCTTGATGGCGCCAAACGCCACCGTGCGCCCTTGAATGAATACTTATTCATGCAGGATATAGAGGGTACATCAATTCGATTTGAGAGGCGGCGCCAGTGGTATCCCGAAGTGATCGGAGTCGTCGTCGAGCGGCGGCTGGCCACCAAGGCCACGCATTGTCCTCCGGGATCTCATTATCAGCATCCCCGGACAGCTAGCTGCATTTGCTATTCCTTGAACTTCGAGCGTGTCTCGACCGTCCAGAGTCCACAGCAAGCGCGGAATCTCGACCTGTAGTACTCGTCAGCGTCGCACGGTGCAGGACACAAACAACCAACTTGCCTGGCCGCGATCATCAACGCCTGCGTACTCTTTGCACCCACGTCCCGAAGAACTCAGAGGCTTTTTGACGGTGCGTAGATAGCGCTCTTCGAGGTCTGCAGAAATCGACTGAAATACAGTCAGGCGCGCATCTTTGAAAAAACACGTCTTACCCGTGCATGCATCTCCATGATGTCCGCCCTAGGTCCCCCCTATCGCCTGGCGTCGTCGACACCGAGATAGCGCAGGGAACGATGTCACTCGATTCCGTGGGATCGTTCAGGATTCAACGCGTCCCATCCTACGCCGTCACCCTAGCACGAAGACGGTCACCGCCACCGCCATCCCGCATGCCGCGGCCGCATCCCGACTTGGCTAATCGCGCCCCGTCGGCACGCCACATTGCCTGGCGACGCTGGGCTGCGCCGATCCGCAAATGGCGCGCGCTCGAGGACACGCCCTCCCGGGCAAGTGCGCCAATCGCGCTCGTAAACGCAACCCCCTGCATATGTCTGCTGTCGGCGCGCGCGGCACGACTGCGACGCGTTGACTGCGGAGATATGAGCTCGAGCTGCCATGGTGCGCGCGCGCTTCCGAGGACGAGATGCACTGGGCGAGCGAAAAGGAATCGGAGCTCGCGGGCCACCACTCGCGAGGCAGGAGTCGTCCCCGCCGGGTATCATTCAACGTCCCCCCGTCAGCGCGGGGTCGGACGGGCATCCCGAGGCGCACACGAAATGGGTTGTATTCTGCTGCAAGTTGCACGGCGGCGGGGGAGTACAACCAGCGGCGTGTTGCATTACTGAAATAAAGAACGTGGAAAGGTCCCTTGGACATGAAGCAGCGGTAGGTGTGCGGTTGCGAAGCAGAGTGACAACAAGGATCGAAGAGCGAGGTAGTGTCCGTGGTAATCGCTAGGAGCAGTCCATGTCGTTGCACGTGGTCATGCAATGCGAGGAGATGCAGAGTTAGAGCACGAACGCGTGCACGAAGCGTTGCTGTGGGATGGGGGCGGAGGCGGCGACGGCTGAAGAGGAGGAGAGCGCCACGTCGCGCTGTGAGCGGGTATTCAGCATTCATGCAGAGGGGGGAGGGGGAGGGAAGAGGATGGGACGCACGACGATCCGACCATGGCTTTACCCGCTTGCGCTCCTCCGCAACGCAGCGGTTCTGGCGCTAGCCTCGGCACCGAAGGCGAGCACCCCACAGGTGGCGTAGACCTTGTTGATGTTGATGTTGCGCAAGTCGACAAGGGGGCGTCCGGTAGCTAGCGCACCAAAGGGATGAGACGGGCACGGCGGGGAGAGTGAGCGCGAGGGTTTTGGGCGGGGTGTCGATGAAGGGCGTCATTCCCGTTGAGCATGGGAAAAATAGGTGGGAGCCCCGAGATGCTGCGATGTGGCGGAGTGCGCACGAAGCAGGGGTGCGTGAGCTCGATGGAGCGGAATCGGAGGGCTAGCCAAACACGAGATGCGGCGCGAAACACAGCTTGAACGAGGTGGTGCCCAGGTGATGACCAGCTACCCGGAGCTGGAATGTAAAAGCTAGTGCTATTGGCCCCATGGTCGCGGCACGGAGCGAAAATTGTGCGGAGACACCGGTCCAGGCCCGCTGATCCGAGATGACCGGGACTTGCCGCAGGTTGGCCACAGCTCTACAGCCCCGCTTGGCAACACTAGCGGCCGACAGCTCAACTCAAATCCCCATTTCGCACCCATGTCGCTCAGCGCTCAACACGCGTGATGCGTCGCGCACCAGCTTCAACAAGCAGATTATTCCGATATTCAAGCACGTACGGAGCGCGCACTCTCGAGAAGGGAAGTGTTACGACCCCAACTGAACTCGACAGCCGCTGCGCTCCACTCCCGGGTCATATACCCTCACAGCGCCGTCGTTTCAAGGCCCCAAAGACCACCGAGAACAAAACCAACCCAACCTAATCCGCGCCATTTTTTCCTGCAACATGGCCGGAACCTCCCCCTCTCTCATCGCTCGCACGGTCGAGGGATTCGTGTCCCCGTCAGAGCTCTCATTGAGAAAGCACAGGTCCCAATCTAGGCATGTCCGTTTGATATAAACGAGGGAGGGAGGATCATGACCATATCGCTTCCGCAGGCGGGTCGGACACCACGCGTGTACAATCTTCCCTTCACCGACGCGCGGGTGTAACTTGGTACTATGCTCTTATGCATCGGACATCCACGCGAGCTCATTGATCAGTTTGGTCTAGGGATGCAGCCCCGGTGAACCATCGACCCTTCTGCCGCGATCTCTGGCCCATTCCATTTCATCCATTATCGGCATATTGCGATCAGTCGGGAAAGCCTCCAGTGAAAGATCTCAAGCTCATTTTTTGGGAGGCGCCACAGGAGATTCGACTGGTCCCTACCAAGGTAGCCTCTCGTGTCATGGTGATTTCCTTTGATCAATAGGGAACACCTAGGCTCTCAATTCAGCTAGGTAAACTAGGTAAACTCACCCATGTCGTCGGGTCGCCTAGAGCTTGCAGAGCAGTGTTTTACTCTCCCAACGGTATCCAGCCAAAGCATATGTTGCTATATTGCCCCACTCATCTCTACAATGCGGCAAGTGCAAGACCTATTCGTGACTCGAGCGGCAGCGTGGTGGTCCAGAGTGCTTTACTGGCAGCGCATGACTTGTGATGGGGAGCTGTGTTCCACACTGCGGGAACATGTGAGGCGCTCAGAGGAGCAGAAGGGGCGGGTGGGCAGTTTTCGGAGAACGGCGGGAAGTGGAAGCAGAGGGAATTGGAGCGGTTAAAACACAGGCAGGCCGTGGAGTGTTTATAATCAGTGAGCGATGGGCATAACACAAGGAATATCTATTGGCTGCAGGGATAAATTCAGACAGGTGGACACCAGGTGTATAAGGAGGTAGGTTGTAGTGGGAAGTAGCTCATCAAACAGAACACACTTGATGCAAGAATGAGGATAAACTGCACAGCCATGACGATCTTCCAGGTCCTAGACGGTTTGAGGAGCTCGGCGTCATCGAGGCGGGAATGAATTCCTTCGACGAGCGAGGAATCCTTGCCTGCAATTAAATTGAGCTTATAAGCGAGATCATCAATCATGCTGTGGGCATACCAGATTCTCTGTCAACTTCGTGGCTCAAGAGTCCGTCATCCTGTTCAGAGTTCTCATCTCCACTACAGCTTTCGGTCTCTTTAACTATGCAACATCAGAACAGAAGGTATGGCGGCACGAACTTCAACAACTCACATAATTCCAACTTAGACGCGACCTGGAAGAGGGGATATCCCAGCTCTCGGGCGACGTCTTGGCTGTACGGATCATAGCCTTTGCCTTCGTGGAATTGGTGGACGCCAGTGTAGACACTTTCGTCCCAGGAGAGTCCACTACCTTCCATTTTCAACTCGAAACTGGGAAATCCGAGTCTCTCCGCCTCCTCCGTGCTCAGTCGTTCGGCTCCCGAGGGGTCGAGGGACCAGTATGCCGGGCACGGTGGAAGCCGGAAGTGTGAAGGGATGTCGGATTGGCGGTCCTGTAGGGGACATAGAAATAGATATCCTGGGGGGATGCCGCCAGTATCGGACAGTGTTAGTTGATACATGATCTCATTCACAAAAACTGAGGGGGGAACTGGTTAGCGGGATTGGGACAGTTGATATACTGTGAACATACCATAATCGTCGTAGTTGGAGGTTATCCCGATGCGGTTGAAGATGTAATTGGCCTGTGCGAGCCAGGCTCTGGATTGAAGGTGAAAAGGCTGATTGAATTCAATTATGCGGTGAATCCGCGCGTCCCCGATATCGGAGGAATTAACACTTCCGATGCAGATATCAGCAGAGCGTAATAAATACCGGGGAAGTAAACACACCGAGTCCAGCCATCCTCCATAACCAATAGCTCTGTATCAGTCCCTGACCACCCATAATCCTGAGACATATTATCCGGGATGCCTGCGATCCCCGTCAAATCTCCAATTCCAGTGCCCGCTGCGCATGAAATGATTGCTCCCAGTCGCACTGATGCATCCGGCGAAATTGGAAGCTCGCGATAGTCCCATAGATCAAAGGTGCAAATTTTATGATACACCTCCAACGGAGTTGACTCTATGATCTGCGAGTCCTCGGGCGGTTCTGAAGTCAATGAGGCTGAGGGTAGGAAGTTGAACCGCCCAGGGAGTAGGAAAAGGGCATCAAATTCGGACCGCGTTAGGTCAACGCAGAGACGACCGGTGGAGCAGCGTATCCACATCATACACTCCCAGGAAGGCTTAAGATAGCAATGAGCTACATGGAAATCGCCGAGAGAAGCGACCCACCGGGGATCTTCCAGAAATAGAGACCATATATTGCTCGACATCCTACAAACGAGTTGGCGTGCTTGGTTGGGTCTGATTCGATAGAGATTCTTACCTCAAATTCAGTGTCCTGTGGACATTCGACAATTTAAACAGGTGGCAGCCAGGATGGTGGACGTATGCACCGTCGATAGATGGGAGTCACGGTATTTCTCCAGGATTTGAGTCGCAGGAATCAGCTCTGAGATGCTCACTATAAACAACTTTTTCTTGACGAACGGCAGCACGAACCATCGTGAAAAACAGCAGCGTGTATACCAGATCGACTCGCTGTCGCATAAAGCTGCACAACATTCGGATGGCTGTGGCCGGGATTCATATTGACAGGTGAAGCGATGGGATGACCGCTCACAGAAGGCATGAATATCGCGAAATATCTTCCCGCCATTCCTATTAAGGAGACTGAGTCCCAAGTCCGATGAAGCAAGAATGGCGACACACCTTTTCGGCGTTCTCCCCCTGATATACGGCCACGGTCATCTTCGACTTGGATCCGTGGATTCTAGCAGAATACACTCGTTTCGCTGACACTCTTCCTTCCCCGCGGAATACCACACCGGATCTGTGCTGTGGTCGGATTTCTTCGCGGAGATCCAGGTCTCCCATCGGGATCATACGAAAGTCTGGTCTCATTGATGAGCAGCGTCGCTTGGAGCGTGAAGTATTACTGTGCACCAGAAGGAACCGTTGGAGCTGCCTGCGTGATATTATTGGTGATGCTCTTGAATCTCCCGCCGGCGACGACGAGGTGGTGTGCCTTCGGGAAAAAAGCGCCCGTGTATCTGGAGCACGGGTGAAAATTTCTCTGAAGGGATAACCGCAGGTACATAATGATCATTACGAAGCCCATCCTCATCCATGGTCGACTCGGAGAGGAGTTCGGCTTCAACGGGGGGTCCGTCGTCCATGGATCGTGAAGGTAGGAGAGAGAGAGGCGTTAAGCGCCCATTGCTGTGCCGTGTTCTAAATTCACCTCAGAGCTGTCAGATGGCTGTGTTCAGCTGTGTTCTCGTGACACCCAGAGTGGGGAAAAATTACACAGCAGTTGATATAGCCGGATGCAGCGATGTTGAGGCGATGAGTTGGCACAGTGAGGCGGAGTCGGCTGCGGGATTGATTCTGAGAATGATTCTGGAGTCGGTAACTCAGTCCGAGCTGCATAAGATAATCTGGCGACGACCTCAGAACGGGCAAACAACAAGCTAAAAACGGAGGCATAACTGAAGTGCGGGATAGGAGTTCGATACGCATCGATTGAAGCAGCTCGTGGATGCCTTGAGTTTAAAATCGAGGCGAGGGGTCTGATTCGCGTCATTAAAGTTGGGTACCGAGCTTTGTGAGATGGTTCTGGTGCAAGCGAGGGAGGAGATCGAACATTTTTGACCGCTTGCGAATATGCTACCTTGTGTGAACATCAATATCCTACAAAAAAAAATCAGTGTCTGAGATCAGAGCAAAGGCGGCAAGAGCAACAAAATACCCCGAAGTAGACCAGAGCCGGACGCCCGGAATCGAAGTCGTGTTTCCTGCCTCTGGGGTAGTCTGGCATCAAGCTTATATAGAACGCGAAGAAGGCGTGTTCAGCACCACGTTCGATTCCCTGGGTACGGCGGGTCTCGCTATCCCAAATAAATATTTGTGAGCTCTCGTCGTTCAAGAAAACTTTCGCCGATCCATTCGGACACCGGCACTCGAAACCGGGTTCCCGCGCTCAGTCTAGTTGGATTACTTTCGACGTAAAGCGGGCGCGTTCCGTGGAGACGTCTGAATAATGGCGCTTGATACAAACCTCGCTATGCTCCAAACAAGTCAGCGCCGCGGTTCATTTTGAGATCAGAGGAAACACATGTTAGAATAAGTCCAGAAGGGTGATGATTCGAGGACCAAGAAACACCAAGTGGGATCGCTTGACCTATGCAGTACGTAGGAACAATGTACGATAGGCAAACGAATGAGCTAGAACAAAGGAGAAGACTGCTTATATAAGTGATCACGACTTTCTCACGGCGAGCTCGGACCATCCAACCAAATAATTCCAACAACACACAGGAGAGGCAGCAAGAAAAAGACATACACATTGACCGGATTCGGACGCCGGGAGTCGAGCTCGGGTCTCTCGCCGTACCTGCAGAACATTCATAAAGTCTGGATGTGGGTGCACCGTGCATCACGTCCGAATTCTCTGTAATGATCGGTACTCAGCTACCCGAGGGAGAATGTAGACCGCCGGATGAGCTCGTGAATCCAGAACAAAGGATGGAAACATTGGAAAGCCTCCGGCGACATCATGATTTGCGTTTGGCGAGCTGCGAGCCGGGGATAGGGGATTGGTGTGGGCGATTCTACGCGGGATTTTGCGTCATTTTGGGGAGCTGTCGGGGCGATGGGGCGCATCAAGCCCGGTGAGTGGTGATTTACACCAGAAAGAGCCCGCGGCGTGTCGCCCAGCCAGTGATTCACGGACAAGTAATGTAGCCCAGTCGATAGAATTAGATCTTGACATGGTTAGGATCTAGCGGCTCCTTTTGAGAGACGTGGTTGGTTATGAGGGAGAGAGAAAGAAGGCTGTCATAATGAGCTGGACTGATGGCAACTGATGGGAACCGATGCCATCAGGGTTGAACGTTTTAGTTCGAAAATCGCCGCTGGGCGCTAACGAAATAGAGTCCCGGTGCATCCCCATGCACTTGCCCGCAATTTTTCACCTTACCTTTCTGATTTTAATATTTTCACGAATAGAAATTCTCGGGTCGTGCGACAACCATGCGTTCGATGATCAGAAGTGGCATCAGCGAACGTGCAGCGGATGTTCTGGTTCCATGACGTCGTGGAAATGACGCGTGTTAGCTTCCTTGTCGATTCTTCATATTTAGCTCATCGCCTCCTTGTCTCCCTCCTCTCTCCGCCTTCCTCCCTCCCCCGCTCTGTCCCGCCACACGACAACCGTGTTCGCGAAAATGTGGTACGCCTCATCCTATCCTTCGCGCACTCTCTCTAATCACTGCATATCATTGACCCCCGCAGCTTTACCCTCGCGCTCGGCGTCTCAGCAGCCCTCTCTCTCTCCGTGAACGCACCCAGCTCTATCACATCGGGTGGGCAGACGACGATTACGTGGAGCAGCACCTCCTCCGACCCGTGCGCATGCCTCATTCCCCCCTCATGCCTGGCGAAGCTCTAATTTCCCGCGCAGAACGTTCTCCATCGAGCTCATCCACCCTCCTTCGTGCGTCCTTCTCCCCCTCCACCTCCACATACTCTCACGCCCCCGCTCATTCATTTCGTGGCCCGCAGAACAATGCCTTCGCAATCGCCAATAACGTCGACCCCACCGCCAACATCCTCACGCTGGCCATCCCCTCCGTGCCTACAGAGTACGCTTCCTCCGCCCTCGAGAGCCCGCGTTAGCTAACCCGCGGATGCGCAGAGACGGCTACACCCTCCAATTCGTTAACGTGAGCGACATAAACCAGGTGTATGCCACCAGCGGATCGTTCGCCATCGGCGCTGAGACCAGCTCCAATAGTACCGCCTCTACCTCCACCACCAGCGGCAACTCCAGTGCGAGCGCCACCGGCGGTGCGGGCGGTACGGGGAGTGCGAGCGTGAACGGGATGGCGTTCTCGACGGGATCAGACAGCGGAAGCGGGAGTGTTAGGCCAACGTCGTGCGTGCCTTGCCCTATCACTATGAACGCACGCTAACCCCCGCTCGCAGCACCGCGCCCTCTTCCCCCGGGTCCGCCGTCCTCCTCCGGCACCGGCGCCCCCAGCAGCGCCGCGCGCACCCGCACCCTCACCGCCGCCGCCGCAGCGCTCGTGGCGCTCGTCGGCTTTCCTTCGCGCTCTGATCGCGCCTTCGCACTGCGCATGTGCGGTTGAAACACGGCTCAGGGAACACGGACACAACATATCTCTTTGATTCTCGCTGTCGCTCTTCTTTTCTCTACCGCCGTCGCTCCTCCCTTTCAGTATGCGCGTCCCGTCCTTTGTGTCACTACGCAAGTACGTTATCCGCGCACACCTACTGCTGTTTTACCGGAACTGTTGTTGTGCCTTTTTAGCGTAGTTTGGTGTAGGTCTTTTTTGTTGTGTGTGGAATGCATGATTTACCCTCCTCCTTGTTACTGCATGTCATCGCATACATGGTGGGTAAGGCTGTTGGTCTAGGTCGATCACTAACTCGCTGCCCACGCTACGTGCATGGAACGCCGCCGTCATCTGATATGATATGAACAGAGCTGAGTTGAGATGGCATCCATCTACCTTATCTACGCGGACGCACCCCATATCTGAATCGATATGTTCAACTCCAGAACCCAACCCAGCTCGCCCTAATTTTGCTGCGATGCTTCAGATCCATCTACCCCGCGGTGCACTAAAAGAAAAACAATATCTGACTGCCTATGGCTCGAGCCCGAGTCAAACGGGCGGGGGCACATTATGAAAAGATGAACTGGAATAGATGCGCAAGTGCGGACCACTCTGCTTTCGAGCCTTGTTGACTCTCCTTAAGTACCCTTCTATATACTGGAAATTCCGCCTACGCATTTGGAAACGAGACGATTCCTGGATTGTATATTTTATACGCGTGTGAATTAATTCGTCCCGGTGCTTCATCGGTGGTCTGGTCGACCGACAAGCGGAAGGCGAGATCAAAATCAAAGGCTGCTTGACAGGAATATTGGATAAATACTACGAAGTCGAGATAATACAGATAGAGTACACTCAGTACCAGAATGAGTGTAAGCTGCACACTGATGATGATCCTCCAGGTTCTGGACGATTCAAGCTCTCCGTTATCGAGCGGGTGGAAGTTTTCCCGACCGAGGAGTGAATTGAAAGCTAACATTTGCGCGGATGAGTTCTAGACTGAGGCATAAATCAGACGGCTCACTGGAACCCTCGGTGTCTACCTCCCGCAAATATTTATCGCTAGAGATATCCTTTTTCTTCTCGGACTCGTCCTCTTCACTCAGGTCTTGGACTGCTTGAGATTAAGATGGAAATATTCAGATGTGATGTATGATCTCCCCGTGTGCAAACGAACCATCCGACTCAGACACAACCTGGAAGAGGGGATATCCCAGCTCTCAGACGTCTTGGCTGTAAGGGTCATACTCTTTGCCTTCATGAAATTGGCGGATCCCGGTTAGAAAGCACCTCCACAGCAGTCAATGACAACGATCTTGAGGGGTGAGTTGGCAACGAGTCTGATTTGGCTGAGTGATTGGTCCCCAGAACGATCTCGGAGTCCCCAAGTAACCTCAGTGTAATGGGAATGAGACGAGCTCAACTCTTGAAGGTACGAGCCCCGCGGCATACGAACTGTAAAGCGACTTCTGTGCGTGTGAGGTCTCGTTGCAACTTGGTTTTATGCATATAGACCTCGCCCACACCACACCCGAGCTGCTATTTTAATTTTGTTCAGTTGAGTTGAATTCCACATGCAGATAAAACACAGGTTGAGCGAGACTGAGATGCACGAGGTTAGCTGCGGGAAGGAAAACGAATTGAACTCACTTCAAATACGCACCATATCCGGAAAAATTTATACATCGAAAAAACCGAGATGTCGACCGGGAGAGTCTTGCTGGAACTCGCAAGGCTCTAGCGGCGTACGTGGAGCGAAATCGGCCATGATCATGAAGCTGGGGCTGCGGGGACCTCAGGGGGGCGAGCTTACTGCGCAGTAGAAGGCTGGAGGGGTATAGCTCACCGGTACGCTTGTATGACACCGGGAATTGAAGCAGGATTTCTTGATTGTTTGGGACGCAGCGCTCGACGGCGCCCAACACCAGCGCGCGCCTTTGAATTAATACTTATTAATGCAGGATATCGAGGGTACATAAAGTCGATTCAAGAGATGGCGCCAGTGGGATCCCGAAGTGATTCGAGTTGTCGTCGAGCGGCGGCTGGCCACCAAGACCACGCATTATCCTCTAGGATCTCGTCATCAGCATATCCGAGGAGCTGCATTGCTGTTCCTCGAACTTCGAGCGCGCCTCTACCGTCCTGAGTCCACAGCAAGCGCGGAATCTCGATCTAGGGTATTTGTCAGCGTCGCGCGGTGCAGGACACACAAAACTCATTTGCCTGCGCGTTCGCGATCCTCCACCGATGCCTACTCTTTCCATCCACATCACAGAGAGCTCCGAGTCCCTTTTCACGGTGCGTAGATAGCACTCCTCGATGTCTGCACAAATTGACTGGAATACATTCTCGTCAGTCGCGCGCATCTTACGAAAAAAAATCCGGCCTACCTGCGCATATTTCCTCATCGTACGCTAGGCGCCTCTTTTCCTCGTCTCCCGTCTTCAAGAGCCATGGACACGGAGATGACACCGGAAGCGACTACACTTCTGAAATCGCGTCCCATCCTACGCCACCAAGACGTAGACCCTTACCCCGGGATAAAGCATGCCACCGCCAGCGGTGTTCCACGCCGCGGTACACCCGGCTCGCACTCCCGACTATCCCCAATCCCGCCCATCGCTCAAGATGAGGCCGTCCGTGCAGGCCGCATCGGCGAGCCACACTGCGCGGCGGCGCTGGGTTGCGCGGATGAGCAGGCATGCCACTCGCGCTCGCGTACGCACTCCCACGTATGTGTCTGCTGTCGACGCGGGCGGGCACGACTAGGACACGACCCCGACCGCGTTGACTGCGGAGATATGAAGTCGAGCTCGAGCTCGAGCTGCCACGGTGCGCGCGCGCGCTTCCGGGGACGAGATACATGGCGCGAGCGAGAAGGAATCGGAGCTCGCAGGCCACCACTCGTGAGGCAGGAGTCGTCTCCGCCGGGTACCATTCCACGCTCATCGTCCACCGTCGTCGCGGGGTGCGACGGGCAGCCCACGGCGCACACGAAATGGGCTATATTCTGGCTTCAAGATACAGGGCGGGAAGGGATGACAACCAGCAACGATGTTGCATTACTAAAAAAAAAAACAGGACATAGAAAGGTCCCTTGGAATTGAAGCAGCGGTAGGTGTGCGGGTGCGGAGCGGAGCAATAAGGGGATCGAAGAGGGAGGTAGTGTCCGTGGTAATCGCTTGGATCAGTCCATGTCCGTGCGCGTGGCTATGCAATGCGGGGGGATGCCGAATTAGAGCACGAGCGCGTGCGCGACGCGTTGCTGGGGGATGAGGGCCGAGGGGGCGACTGGGAAAGAGCCAGAAGGCGCGGTGCTGTGAGCGGGGGATTCAGAATGTATGCAAAGGGGAGCCTGGAGAAGGAAGGAGAATGGGACGCACGACGATCCGACCATGGCTTCACCCGCTCGCGCTTGCGCTCCCCTGCAACGTGGCGGTTCTGGCGCAAGCCTAGGCACCGAAGGCGGGTGCTCAGAGGTGGCGTAGACCTCGTTGATATTGATTTCGCGCACGTTGATGAAGTGGGCCTCCGGTAGCTATCGCACCAGAGGGGCGAGGGGTGAGGCGGGCACGGCGGGGAGAGTGGGTGCGACGGTGTTGGGCGGGGGCGTCGATGGAGGGTGTCGTCGAGCGTGAGGGGGATAGGTGGGAGGCACGGGATGCTCCGATGTGGTGAAGCACGCACGAAGCAGGGGTGCGTGAGCTCGATGGAGCGACTAAACGCTATTCACCCAACGCTGTGGCGCAGCACGTGCCTCGCTGATGCCCGTGATGACAGCTGTCAGGAGGCTCACGAGTGATCAAAGCGCTTCGGAGAGAGCGCAAAAACGTTCAAGTCCCGCCTCCACACAAGAATAAAGGGAATAATGAGTTATTTATCGTGTATCTTTGTGAAAAAAATATAGTACTAGTTTTTATGATATCCCATGGTATTCCCTGTGTACCTGGCAGATGATTTGCTGCCGGCTTTGGCCCAGGTGGTAGGACGAATCTGCCCTGTCTGTGTAAAATGACGAACATCCTTCGCCATCTGTGCCACATCATGACCAATGTTTCGGTCTTTCATTGATTTCAGCCAGACTTTGGACTGGCCCGGCGTCGCAAGTTGTTCCTCCAAAATATTAATACCATCGCGAAGTTCGGTGATTCTTTTTTTGATGAAGTCCTGGACAGTGTCCTGTGCAAGTCTTAATTTGTGTTTAAAAGAATGACTAATCCGAAAACTCACATCTTCATATTCCTCCTCGCGAATTGGTGACGATGAGATTATGAAAGGATCATCAACCTTGTCCCCAGATCCGCGATTCGGGGTTTTAGGGAGCGTTGAGGGGCCGTGGCTCGGATTAGGGCCTCTCTTGCGCTTGACTCCCCTGACTGATGTCCCCGGAGATGCGGGGTCCTGGGGAATCGACGCGACAGCCGGCACGACAGCATCCCCATCGGAAATTGATCCATCCTCAATGGAGTCAAGTGTCGAGCCGTCCTTGGGTTTGAGGAGGGGGTGACGATAGAATGGAATGACGCGTCGGCGAACCACTTCGCAGAAAAATGCCGGTTTGGGGGGTTCAACAGCTTGAACCAGATGTTTGCAAAGAAGAAATGCATCATACTTCTGCTGTCCACATTTACAGGTCCAACGTGAGATGTCTGGTTGATAATTCCTGCTGCCAAGTTCACGGGATGCAAGGGTCTTCCAACGCTTTTTGAACTCCTTCTGGAATGGAGTGAGTGCCTTGGCGCGTCCCTTTCGGAAGTTGGGGTCAAAGATCTGCATCTTCGCTTCGAACGATGGTAAAACCTCCGTCGCGATGAGATAAATGAGCTGGTCGAGCCGGGGATGAAGGAGATGGTGAAGTGTTCCGTGCTTCAGATTACGCCAGAAATTCTCCACTGCCATCGTTGTGCGCCAGCGCCCAATAAAATCAGGGTCACTTGCCCGCGCCCAGAGCCTGTACTTTGCTGGACAATACCAGGCTGCCCACATTTAACCCCACACCTCACGGAGGCCACGCTGCTCACAGAACTTATACATCTCGAAGACAGCATCGTAGCGGATCTTTTTTGCAGATCGTGTGCTTCCAGAACGGTCTGGGAGCAGAGAGTGTTCGCAGAAGTGCCGAATAAAAATGCGTAAAATCTGCCTTCGATGAGGAGCTGGACAGAAGACATAATTCTTGTCTGCTGCAAAGACTGTCTCCCCAGGCTCAAACCAAGACGCTGGACCATCGAATCGATCCACAGCGTCTAAGTTCTCACCAAGGTCTTCGTCGTCGTCATCGAGAGAGTCCAAGAGGCGCTGCAGTTCATCAAGGGAGTCCGAAAGGCGGTCCAGTCTATCATCTGTGGCTGTAGCCACAGTCCTGGGCTGACCATTCAAGTTAATGATCAACTTCGGACGTGCTGGCGCAGATGTCTCTGATGTTTGGCCGGTGAACCGGAGTTTAACCGTCGGAATTGCATTTTGAGCAACCTTGAGACGATCCTGAAATGATACTTAACAATATAATATGCAAGCAAATTTTTAAACAGAAAAGTACCGCAGTCCGAAGGTTGGGATCCAACTGAGCTACTGGGACAAAGTCAAGGGCAATCCAATCGAACTCGCTGAACGCCTCGTTGACATCATAGAATGCAGGTCGACGTGCGAGAACAGACAACCGACCCTTCACAATACGAATACTGTGCCAGAAACAAATCTGATACTTGATGTCATCCGGCAGCTCTCCAAGAAGGGCGTTGATTTCGATGATATCCTTGTCTGATAAACATTGGTGGACGTGAATATTCCACTCATCGACAAAATGGCGGATGACAGAGCGAATGTACTGCTCTTTCTGGTTCGGATCGGGGTTGTTACACTTGATCAAGAGAAATCCGAGTGGAAGTCCAGACCCGAAAACTTCCCCCAGCAAGGCAAAGCACTCAAAGCCAGATTTTGTGGTGTTAACTGTGTTTAAATTGAAAAAATGGAGATGGACTCAAAGTTTCAACTTACAGGTTGAATCTAGAGCAACTTCACGTATAGTACCGCCCCATTGACGAATGAGGCTCGGCAGCGCAAAAGCAATGGCCGTGCATCCCCCACCATCATCCGGTAGCCGAATTGGCTTGAGTTCGTACTGTGGGCTGCGGCTGAACTCTGTTAGTAGGATCTTGGCAGAGTCCAGTTCATTCTCATGCCGGCGCCACTGTGTCTGTTCTTGCTTGATCCAGAAATTATACACAGCCTTCTGGCTGAAGGCCGGACGAGGATGGGATTTCAAAATCTCTTTCCAGAGCTGTATTAAGATACTGTCAATAAAGAGATTGATCCTAATTGGACAGATTCACACCTGAAATGAACGCATCTTGGAATTCTTGCTGATGAAATCCCTGACCTCATCCGGCAGGTCGATGCAGACATATTTTTCATGACATTCTTTATGACGGATGCGGATGAAGTACTCCATTTCATCCGGAGAAGCCCATACTGTAAGCCACCCCTGGCAATCAAATGTGCGCATCTGGCCTTTGTCCCTCTGTTTTGTGGTCTCCAGAATCTTCTTCGACTTGTGTTGACGCGTCGAAATTTGTGCGCAGTGATATTCATATCGCGTAGTGGAGCTATTTTTGAACGGATGCGAAGAGTGATAGCTATCAATCTATTGAATTAAATCTCGTACAGGGTGAGAGAAAGACATACTGGAGACGATAACCAATTCTTTCCCAAACAAGCTCCGCAATGGCATCGGTAGCATCTCTGATTTCTTCTTTTTCGAGAGCCGAGACATCGACAAGAGCCGAGAATGTTTGGATGTCACCTGCGGCCGATAAAGCATCCAAAAAAGTCTCAAGAGTCATAGCCGAAACTCCAATAAAATCTGACGCGTCGTCGGCGCCGCCAGATGTGTTCCCCTCTTCGTTTTTCTCCTTCTCAGTGTTTTCGGTACGCTTCTCCCGCATGCTCGCGCTGTCCCTTTCCAGACATTGTCGGCACTTAGCTGTAAGCTCAATCCCCGTGCCCCGGAACTTCGCCTTCCAGTTCTCAGGAGTTATGTCCTTGTCTTTACGACACTTTTTACAGTGGCGGGTACCTTCCATGACGCGTGTCCAGACTCGCGGGCTGGCCGAAGAGAAGACTGATGAGAATGGTGTAACAGAATCACAATCACCTGACGTGACAAGACGCGGTCAACATTTTTATTTCCAGCTTGATAAGTATTCTACCCGAGTTCGAGGTGTCGAAATATAAATTTTAAATCTGTCTATAACTCATTTTTCAATGGTAGGATTGTAATATTGTCCATCTGTTGCGCGGAATTGGACTTGTGAAGCGCTCCGATCACTCGTAAGCCTCATGACAACTGTCATCACGGGCATCAGCAGGGCACGTGCTGCGCCACAGCGTTGGGTGAATAGCGTTTAGTGGAAGGAAGCCAGCACGCGTCATTCCCACGACGTCATGGAACCAGAACATTCGCTGAACCGATGCCACCTCTGATCATTGAACGCATGGCTGTCGCGCGACCCGGGAATTTCTATTCGTGAAAGGCAAGGCGAAACATTGGGGGCAAGTGCATGTATATACAAAATGCACCATGACTCGATTTCGCTAGCGCCCAGCGACGATTTTCGAACCAAAATGCTCAACTATGATGGCATCAGTCCAGTTCACCATGGCAGCCTTCCTTCTCTCTCCCTCATAACCACGTCCACCACGTCTCTCAAAAGGACCCGCTAGATCCTAACCATGTCAAGATCTAATTCCACGTTACTCGTCTGTTAATCACTGGCTGGGCGACACGACGCGGGCTCTTTCTGGTGTGAATCATGAATCACCGGGCTTGATGCGCCCCATCGCCCCGACAGCTCTAGAAATGACGCAAAATCCCGCGTAGAATCGCCCAACACCAGTCCAGACCAGACCGGACCCCATCCCCAGCTGGCGAGTCGCCAAGCGCAAATCATGACGTAGGCGGAGGCTTTCCGTTCTTTCCTCTGGATTCACGAGCTTCTCCGGTCTGCGTTCTCCCTTTAATAGCTGGGTACCTTGCATCAAACAGAAGTCGGGCGTGGTGGACGGTGCGCCCCCGCCCACGTTGTGCCCAGAATGTGTAGATGGCAGGAGACCCGGGTTCGACTCCCGGCGTCCGAATCCAGTGAATACGTATGTCTTTTTCTTGCTGCCTCTCCTGTTTGTTTCCTCTGATCTCAAAATGAACCGCGGCGCTGATTTACCTGCAGCATAGGGAGATTTAGATCACGCACAATCATTCGGACGTGTGCACGGAACGCGCGCGCTTCACGTCGAAAGGAATTCAACTAGACTGAGCGCGGGAACCCGGGTTCGAGCCCCGGCGTTCGAAAGGATCAGCGCAAGTGTTCTTAAACGACGACAGCCCTGTTTAGGATAACGAGGCCCGCCATACCCAGGGAATCGAACGTGGTGCTTAACCCGCCGCCTTCACGTCCTAAGCAAGCTTGAAGGCCGACTGACCCAGAGGCAGGAAGTACGACGTCGATTCCGGACGCCTGGATCCGGTCTCCTTCGGTATCTTTTTCTTGTTGTTACCGACTTTGCTCCGATCTCAGACGCTGATTTTCTTTTGTAGGATATCGATGTTCACACAAGGTAGCATATTCGCAAGCGGTCAAAGATGTTCGATCTCCTCCCTCGCTTGCACCAGAACCATCTCACAAAGCTCGGTACCCAACCTTAACGACGCGAATCAGAACCCTCGCCTCAATTTTAAGCTCAAGGCATCCACGGGTTGCTCCAATCGACGCGTATCGAACTCCTATCCCGCTCTTCAGTTATGCCACCATTTTTAGCTCGTTGTTTGCCCGTTCTGGCTTCCTCGCTATGTCTTTTATACAGCTCGGACCGAGTTACCGACTCTGGAATCATTCTGAGAATCAATCGCTTAGCCGACTCCGCCTTATTCTGTCAACTCATCGCCTCAACATCGCTGCATCCGGCTCTATCAACTGCTGTGTAAGTTTTTCCCACCCTGGGCGTCACGAGAACACAGAACACAGCCATCTGACAGCTCTGAGGCGAATTTGGGACACGGTACAGTAATGGGCGCTTAACGCCTCTCTCTCTTCTACCTTCACGATCCATGGACGACGGGCCCCCCTTTGAAGCTGAATTCCTCTCCGAGTCGAGCGTGGATGGTGATGCCCTTCGCAATGATCAGTCCGTGCTCAGTACCTGTCCAGAGATGATCTCACCCTACTCCAGATATACGGGCGCCTTTTTCCCGGGGGCGCAGAACTTTGTCATCCCCGGCGGGAGATTCAAGAGTATCACTAATATCGCGCAGGCGGCCCCAACTGTACCTTCTGGTGACCACATAATTCATTTCAACGACATTCTCACTGATACTCCATAGATTTCCGGACGATCCCGATGGGAGACCTGGATCTCCGGCACGAAATACGATTGGACTCCGGAGTAGTCAATCGCTGGGAGAGAAAACCTTCAGCGAGACGGGTGTATTCTGTGCGGGTTCACGGCTCCAAGTCGAAAATGACCGCGGCAGTATATCAAGGGGAGAACGCTGAAGATGTGTGTTGGCGTCCTTGCATCATTGGACTGGGGATTTAGTCTCTTTCATAGGAATGGCGGGAAGATATTTCGCGATATTCATGGCTTCGGTGAGCCCACACATTCTGCATGAGGATTCAACATTGAACACAGTTGCAGCCACCCCAATCTCGTTCAACTCTTTGCTACCGCGACCTCGGCTGGTGTGCACGCTGCAATTTTCCATGACGGTGGGCATCGCTTCTCTGTATACCAACTGTCGCAGGGTAACCTGGGGATGAATTAGATTTAATGCCCGCCAAAGATGTGGTGGATAAATACCGCGGTTCCCATTTCTCAACAGTATATCTATGGAACTATCTTGTACGTCCACCATCCTAGCTCCCACCTGTTTAAATTATTGAATGTCCACAGAATATTGAATTTGATGTAAGAATCTCTATTGAATCAGACTCACCCCGATCACACCAACTCGTTCGTAGGATGTCGCGCATTATATGTTTTCTATTTCTGGGAGATCCCCGGTGCGTCGCTTCTCTCGCCGATTTCCATGTAGCTCATTGCTATCTTAAGTACTCCGGGGAGTGTATGCTGTGGATACGCTGCGCCACCGGCCGTCTCTGCGTTGACTTAACGCGGCCCGAATTTCATGCCCTGTACAATTTGGGGTCCAACTTACCACCCTCAATTGTCTCATCGACCTCAGAACCGCCCGAGGACTCGCAGATCATAGAGTCAACGCCGTTGGACGTGTATCATGATATTTGCGCCCTTCATCTAAGGTACTATCGCTACATTCCGAGTCCGCCGGATGCATCAGTGCAACTGGGGGCAATCATTTCATGCGCAGCGGGCACTGGAATTGAAGATTCGACGGTGATTGCAGACATCCCGGAGAGTCCGTTTCGGGATCTTGGGTGGTGGTCCCGGGACAATGGAGAACCATTGGTTATGGAGGATGGCTGGACTCGGTGTGTGTACTTTCCCTGTACTCATGACGCTCTGCTAATATCTGAATCGGAAGTATAAGCTCCTCAGAGCTTGAGGGTGAACACACCATTTTCCGTAGCATTTTCAGTGCTTTTTCATTCCGAGAGAGCTGGCTAGCGCAGGCCAATTACATCTTCAATCGCCTCGGGATAGCCTCCAATTATGATGATTATGGTACGGCCACAGTATATCAACTATCCCAATCCTGAGAACTATTGCTACCAGTTTTCGTGGATCATATTCAATATCATCTGACTCTGTCCGACACTAGCAGCATCCCCCCGGGATATCTCTTTCTCTGTCCCTTGCGGGACCTCCAATCCGACATCCCTTCACACTTCCGGCTTCCACCGTGCCCGGCATACTGGTCCCTGGACACCTCGGGAGCCGAGCGCCTGAGCACGGAGGAGGCGGACGAACTCGGATTTCCCCGTCTCGAGTTCGAAATGTATGTTTCCGGAGACTCCTGGGACGAAAGTGTATACAACGGGATCCGCCAATTTCATGAAGGCAAAGGCTATGACCCGTACAGCCAAGACGTCGCCCGAGAGCTGGGATATCCCCTCTTCCAGGTCGCGTCTGAGTTGGAATTATGTGAGTTGTTGAAACTCGAGATGATATACCTTCTTTTCTAATGTTGCATAGTTCAAGAGACCGACAGCTGTAGTGGAGATGAGGACACCGACCAGGATGACGGGCTCCCGAGAGATGAAGTTGAGGGGGGATCTGGTATGACCACTCCGTGATTCACGATCTCGTCTGTAAGCTCAATTTAATTTTAGGCGAGGATTCCTCCTCCATTAAGGGAATTCGCACCGACCTCGACCATGCAGAGCTCCTCGAACCGTCCAGGACCTGGAAGATTGTCATGGCTCTGCAGTTTATTTTAATTCTTGCAGCGAGTTTGATGAGCTACTCCCCAATCCTACCAACCTCCACATATATCTAGCGTCCCCCTGTCTGAATTTATCCCTGCAGCCAATAGATATTCATTGTGTTATGCCCATAGCTCACTGATTATAAACACTCCACGGCCTGCCTGTGTTTTAACCGCTCCAATTCCATCTGCTTCCACATCCCGCCGTTCTCCGCAAACTGTCCACCTGCCCCTTCTGTTCCTCTGAGCGCCTGACATGTTCTCGCAGTGCGGAACACAGCTCCCTATCACAAGTCATGCGCTGCGAGCAAAGCACTCTGGACCACCACGCTGCCGCTCCAGTCGCGAATAGGTCTTGCACTTGCTGCATTGCAGAGATGAGTGGGGCAATATAGCAACATGTGCTTTGGCTGGATACTGTTGGGAAAGTAAAACACTGGTCTGCAAGCTCTAGGCGACCCGACGACATGGGTGAGTTTAGCTAGTTTACCTAGCTGAATTGAGAGCCTAGGTGTTCCCTATTAATCAAAGGAAACCACCATGATACGAGAGGTCACCTTGGTAGGGACCAGTCGAATCCCCTGCGGCGCCTCCCAAAAAATGAGCTTGCGATCTTTCATTGGAGGCTTCCCCGACTGATAGCAATATGCCGACAATGGATGAAATGGAATGGGCCAGAGATCGCGGCAGAAGGGTCGATGATTCACTGGGGCTGCATCCCTAGACCAAACTGATCAATGAGCGCGTGTGGATGTCGGATGCGTAAGAGCCTAAGAGCATAGTACCAAATTACACCCACGTGTCGATGAAGTGAAGATTGTACACGCGTGGTGTCCGACCCGCCTGCGGAAGCGATATGGTCACGATCCTCCCTCACTGGTTCATATCAGACGGATATGCCTGGATCTGGACCCGCAATTGCTCAATTGAAGTCCTGACGGAGACGCGAATCCCTAAACCGTGCGAGCGATGAGAGGGGAGGTTCCGGCCATATTTCAGGAAAAATTGTCGCGGATTAGGTTGGGTTGGTCTTGTTCTCGATGGTCTTCGGGGCCTTGAAACGACGGAGCTGCGAGGGTATTTGATCCGGGAGCGCAGCGCAGCGGCCGTCGAGTTCAGGTGGGGCCGTAACACTTTCTCCCTGCGAGTGCTTGAATAATCTGCTTGGTGCGCGACGCATCACGAGTGCTGAGCGCTGACCAACATGGGCGCGACATGTGGATTTGAGTTGAGCTGTCGGATGCTAGCTTGGGTTTTGCCAAGCTGTTGCGGCCGGGGCCGTAGAGCTGTGGCCAACCTGCGGCAAGTTCCGATCATCTCGGATCAGCGAGCCTAGACCCCATGATGATGCTGTCGCCCAATTTTCGCTCCGTGGCGCGACCATGAGGCCAATAGCACTAGCTTGTACATTCCAGCTCCAGGCAGCTGGTCATCACCTAGGCACCACCTCTTTCAAGCTGTGTTCCGCGCCGCACCTCATGTTTGGCTAGCCCTCCGATTCTGCTCCATCAAGCTCACGCACCCCTGCTTCGTGCGCACCCCACCACATCGCAGCATCCCGGGCCTCCCACCTTTCCTCCTCATGTTTGGCGGAAATGATGCCCTTGGCCTGGCGGTACGCATCGCCCAACACCGTCACGCTCACTCTCCCCGCCGTGCCCGCCTCACCCCTCTGGTGCGCTAGCTGACGGAGGCCCACTTCATCAACGTGCATGACATTAACATCAACGAGGGCTACACCACCTGTGCGGCGCTCGCTTTCGGGGCCGAGACTGGCGCCAGAACCGCCGCTTTGCAGAGAAGCGCAAGCGCGAGCGGGCGAAGCCGTGGTCGGACCGCCGTGCGTCCCATTCCCCTTCCTTCTCCAAGCTCCCCTTTGCACACATTCTGAATCCCCCGCTCACAGCGCCGAGGCACGCCCTCTTCCTCTCCCTCCCTCGCCGCCCCCGCCACCATCCCTCAGCAACGCCTCGCGCACGCGTTCGTGCTCTAACCCTGGATCTCCTTGCATTTCATGACCAGGCGCACAGACATGGACTGCTCCGACCGATTACCACAGACACTACCTCGCTCTCTCTTTGATCCCCTTGTCGCTCGGCTCCGCAACCGCACACCTACTTCATTTCCTAGGGACCTTTCTATGTCCTTGTCTTTGGTAATGCACCATCGTCGCTCGTTGTAATTCCTTGCCGCCGTGCATCCAGAATACAATCCATTCTATGTGCGCCTTGGAATGCCCGTCGGACCCCGCGATGACGAGTGCCAATGAGGAGCGTCGAATGGTACCCGGCGGGACGACTCCTCCCTCACGAGTGGAGTGGTGGCCTGCGAGCTCCGGTTCCTTCTCGCTCGCGCAGTGCATCTCCTCCTCCTCGCTGGTATTCTTCGTGCCGGGGTCACGGTGTACGTCCTGCGGTGTAGGATGGGGACGATCTCAGGGAGTCGAGTGGCATCGTTCCCCGCGCGATCTCGGTGTCGACGACACCAGGCGATGGGAGGGACCTACGGAGAAGCATGCACGGGTAAGGCATGTTTTATAATAAGATGCGTGCCGGACTGTATTTCAGCCGATTTTTGCAGACCCTGAGGAGCGCGATCTATGCACCGTCAAAAAAGACTCTGACCGACAAAAGGACTCTGAGTTCTCCGGGACGTGGGTGCAAAGAGTATGCAATCGTTGAGGATCGCGCGCAGGCAAGTTGGTTGTGTGTGTCCTGCACCGCGCGACGCTGACGAGTACCACAGGTCGAGATTCCGCGCTTGCTGTGGACTTAGGAAATAAAGGCACGCTCGAACAGAAATGGAGCTGCCCGGGGATGCTGATGATGAGATCCCGGAGGACAATGCGTGGTCGTGGTGGCCAGCCGCCGCTCGACGATGACTCCAATCACTTCGGGATACCACTGGCGCTGTCTCTTGAATCGAAGTTATGTCTCCTCGATATCCATTCAAGGGCGCGTGCTGGCGTCGGGCGCCGTCAAGCTGTGCATATGCAAACAATCAGTAAATCGCGCTACAAATCCCGGCGTCAACAGGTATGATTCAACCGTACCGGTGAGGTACCTATACCCCTCCAGCTTTCGACTGCACTGTAAGCTCATCCTCCCGAGGTCCCCGCAGTGCCAGCTTCATGACCGTGACCAAGTCCGCTCCACGTACGCGACTAGAACCTTGTGAGTTCCAGCAAGAACCCCTTCGGTTTATTCAATCTATATTTTTCCTTTCGTTCGTTTATGGTGCTTACCTGAGGTGAGTTCAATTCATTTTCCCTCCTGCAGTGGACCTAATATAATTCAGTCTCGGTCCAGCTGTGTTTTATCTGCAGGAGGAGTCTGGAATCCGACTTACCTCAGTGAATTTCAAATAGCAGCTCAGGTGTGGCGAGCCAACCAAGTTGCAACGAGATATCGCTCACACACAGCCACTTTACGGTCCGTATTCCGTGGGGCTCGTAGCTGGCAAATTAGACTTGTTTCCAACTCAGCCCTCGACAGCGCTGGCATTAACTGTTGTGGGGGTGCTTCCTCACACTGGGCGTCACCAGAACACAGCTGAACACAGCCATCTGACAGCTTCGAGGCGAATTTAGCCTTTAACGCGGAATTCCACTCCGAGTCGAGCCTGGACGACGGTGGCTCTCGTAATGATCAGTATGCCCCACACCTGCCGTCCCAGAGACATCTTCATCCTGCTCTAGATACACGGGCGCTTTTTTTCCCAAGGCGCACCATCTCGTTGTCGCCGGCGGGAAATTTAAGAGCATCACCAATATCACGCAGGCATCTCCAACAGTCCCGTCTAGTGCGCAGTTCCATTCAACGCTCTGTGCGATATTCATTAGCGACCAGGGCGCAGATACGCTGTGGTATATCGCGGGGAGGGAAGAACTTCACTGAGACGGGTATATTCTGCCCGAATCCACGGCTCCAAGGCGAAGACGACCGTGGCCGTATATCAGGGGGAGACTGCCGAGGAGGTGTGTGGCCGTTTCTGCGTCGTTGGACTCGGGATTCATTCTCCTTAACAGGAATGGCAGGAAGATATTTCGCGGTATTCATGGCTTCTGTGAGCGGTCATCCCATCGCTTCACCTGTCAATTATGAATCTTGGCTACAGCCATAGTCCGAGAAGAAAGAAGATCTCTCTAGCGACAAATATTTGCGGGAGGTAGTCGCCGAGGGTTCAAGTGAGCCGTCTGATTTATGCTTCACTCTAGAACTCATCCGCGCCAATGTTAGCTCTCAATTCATCCCCCAGTCATGAAAACTTCCACCCGCTCGATAACGGAGAGCTTGAACCGTCCAGAACCCGGAAGATTATCATGAGTGTGCAGCTTACCCTCATCCTGGCACTGGGTGTACCCTATCTGTATAACTGTCTTCACTGGCGTATCTCGACTTCGTAGTATTTATCCATTATTCCTGTCAGGCAGCCTTTGATTTTGATCTCGCCTTCCGCTTGTCGGTCGACCAGACAACCGATGAAGCACCGGGACGAATTAATTCACACGCGTATAAAATACACAATCAAGGAATCATCTCGTTTCCAAATGCGTAGGCGGAATTTCCAGTAGATATAACGGTACTTAAGGAGAGTCAATAAGGCTCGAAAGCGGAGTGGTCCGCACCTGCGCATCTATTCCAGTTCATCTTGTCATAATGCAGCCCCCGCCCGTTCGACTCGGGCTCGAGCCATAGCCAGTCCGATTTTTTCTTTTCTTTTAGTGCACCGCGGGGTAGATAGATCTGAAGCATCGCAGCGAAATTAGGGCGAGCTGGGTTGGGTTCTGGAGTTGAACTTATCAATTCAGACATGGGGTGCGCCCGCGTAGATAAGGTAGATGGATGCCATCTCAACTCGGCTCGGTTCATATCATATCAGACGATGGCAGCGTTCCATGCACGTAGCGTGGGTAGCGAGTTAGTGATCGACTTAGACCAACAGCCTTACCCACCATGTATGCGATGACATTCAGTAACAGGGAGGAGGGTAAACCAGGCATTCCACACACAACCAAAAAGACCTACACCAAACTACGCTAAAAAGGCACAACAACGGTTCCGTTAAAACAGCGGTAGGTGTGCGCGAATAACGTACTTGCGTAGCAGCACAAAGGACGGACCGCACATCCGGAGAGCGCGGAGCGACGGCGGTAGATACCAGAGGAGCGACAGCGAGGATTGAAGAGATACGTAGTGATCGTGGTAGCACCGTTTTTTGCCACTCCTCGAGTCGTGGGGTCGCGCTTCCACGATTTGATCAGAGTGCGAACGCAGCACCAATGAGCGCCACGATCGCCGCAGCGGCGGCGGGGAGGGTTCCGGCGCGCGCGGCGCTGCTGGGTGCGCCGGTGCCAGAGGAGGGCGCAGAGCCGGAAGCAGAGGAGGAGGGCGCGGTGCTGCGAGCGGGGGTCAGTGTGCGTTCATAGTAATAGGGCAAAGCACGCACGACGTTGGCCTTACACTCCCGCTTCCGCTCTCTGATCTCGTCGAGAACGCCATCCCGTTCACGCTCGCACTCCCGTACCGCCCGCACCGCCGGTGGCACTCGCACTGGAGTTGGAGGTCGCGGTGGAGGAGGAGCTATCGCTGGCGCTCGCCTCGGCGCCGATGGCGAACGACCCACTGGTGACGTACACCTAGTTTATGTCGCTCACATTGACAAATTGGAGGGTGTAGTCATCTCTGCGCGTCCGCGAATTAGCTACCGCGGGATCTCGAAGGAGGAGGAAGTGTAGTCGGCAGGCACGGAGGGGATGGTCAGCGTGAGGGTGTTGGCGGTGGGGTCGACACTATTGGCGATTGCGAAGGCGTTGTTCTGCGGGCCACGAAATGAATGAGCGGGCGAGTGAGAGTATGGGGAGGTGGAAGTGGAGGGGAACGCACGAAGGAGGGGTGGATGAGCTCGATCGAGAACGTTCTGCGCTGGGGGTCAAAGCTTAGCCGGGTACGAGGCGAGGAAGAGGTAAGTGCACGGGTCGGACGAGATGCTGCTCCACGTAATCGTCGTCTGCCCGCCCGATGTAACCGAGCTGGGTGCGTCCACGGAGAGAGATTGGGCGGCTGAGACGCCGAGCGCCAGGGTGAGGCTGCGAGGGTCAATGATATCCATTGATTAGAGAGAGAGAGAGGGCGAAGGATGGGTGAGGCGCACCAGATTTTCGTGAACATCGTCGAGGGAGAGGAATAGGAAAAGAGCGGGAAGGTGGAAGGCGGAGAGAGGAGCGAGACAAGGAGCCGATGAGCTAATTATAAATATGAAGAACCAACAAGAAAGCCACCACGCGTCATTCCCACGACGTCATAGAACCAGAACATCCGCTGAACGTTTGCTGATGCCACTTCTGATCATTGAACGCATGGTTGTCGCGCGACCCGGGAATGTCTACTCCTGAAAGGTAAGGTGAAAGATTGCGGGCATTTGAACCAAGCTGTTTGGCATCAGTTGGCATCAGTTCAGTTCACCATGGCAGCCTTCCTTCTCTCTCCCTCATAACCACGTCCACCACGTCTCTCAAAATGAACCGCTCTAGATCCTAACCATGTCCAGATCTAATTCTATCGACTGGGCTGCATTATCTGTCTGTGAATCACTGGCTGGGCGACACGACGCGGGCTCTTTCTGGTGTGAATCACGACTCACCGGGCTTGATGCGCCCCATCGCCCCGACAGCTCTCGAAAATGACGCAAAATCCCGCGTAGAATTGCCCCGCACCAGTCCAGACCAGACCGGACCGGACCCCGTCCCCGACTCGCAGCTCGCCAAGCGCAAATCATGACGTCGCCGGAGCTTTCGTCCTTTGTTCTGGATGAACGAGCTTCTCCGGTCGTCTGCATTCTCCCTCGGATAGCCGGGTACTGAGCATTACAGAGAATTCGGACGTGATGCACGGTGCACCCGCGCCCAGACTGTACGAATGTTCTGCAGGTATGGCGAGAGACTCGGGCTCGACTCCCGGCGTCCGAATTCGGTGAGTGCGTATGTCTTTTTCTTGCTGCCTTTCCGGTGTGGTTCCTCTGATCTCAAAATGAACCGCGGCGGTGGTTTTTTTGCAGGATAGCGAGGTTTATATCAAGCCCCGCTTCACGTCGAAAGTAATCCAAATAGACTGCGCACGGAAACTCGGGTTCGAGTGCCAGAGTCCGAATGGATCGGCGAAAATGTTCTTGAACGACGAGAGCTCACAGATATTTGTTTAGGATAGCGAGGCCCGTAGTACCAAGCGAATTGAACGTGGTGCTGAACACGCCTTCCTCACGTTCTAGGCAAGCTCGGAGCCAGACTGACCCGGAGGCAGGAAACCCGACTTCGATTCCGGGCGTCCGGATCCGGTCTACGGTATCTTTTTCTTCTTCTTGCCCCCTTTTCTCTGATCTCAGATGCTGATTTTCTTTTGTAGGATATTGATGTTCAAACAAGGCAGCATATTCACAAGCGATCAAAGATGTTCGATCTCCTCCCTCGCTTGCACCAGGACCATCTCACAAAGCTCGGTACCCAACCTTAACGATGCGAATCAGAACCCTCGCCTCAATTTTAAACTCAAGGCATTCACGGGCTGAATACTTTGCTCCAATCGACGCGTATCGAACTCCTATCCCGCTCTTCACGCCACCGTTTTCAGCTCGTTATTTGCCCGTTCTGATTTCGTCGCCAGATTATCTTATGCAGCTCGGACTCAGTTGCTGACTCCGGAATCATTCTAATAATCAATCCCTCTGCCGACTCCGCCTCACTGTGCCATCTCATCGCCTCAACATCGCTGCATCCGGCTATATAAACTGCTGTGTAAGTTTTCTCTCAAACTGGGCGTCACGAGAACACAGCTGAACACAGCCATCTGACAGCTCTGAGGCGAATTTAGAACACGGCACAGCAATGGGCGCTTAACGCCTCTCTCTCTCCTACCTTCACGATCCATGGACGACGGGCCCCCCGTCGAAGCCGAATTCCACTCCGAGTCGAGCCTAGACGAGGATGGCCCTCGTAATGATCAGTATGTACCCACGGTTGTCCCTTCAGAGAGATTCTCACCCTCCTCCTCCAGATATACGGGCGCCTTTTTCCCGAAGGCGCACCACCTCGTCGTGGCCGGCGGGAAATTCAAGAGTATCACTAATATCACGCAGGCGGCCCCAACTGTACCTTCTGGTGACCACATAACTCATTTCGACGACATTCTCACTGATACTCCATAGCTTTCCGGACGATCCCGATGGGAGACCTGGATCTCCGGCACGAAATAGGATTGAACTCCGGAATAGTCAATCGCTGGGATAGAACACCGTCAGTGAGACGGGTGTACTCCGCATGGATTCACGGCTCCAAGTCGAAAATTACCGTGGCCGTATATCAGGGGGAGAACGCCGAAAAGGTGTGTCACTGTTCTTGCTTCAGTGGACTTGGGACTCATTCTCCTTAATAGGAATGGCGGGAAGATATTTCGCGATATTCATGGCTTCTGTGAGCGGTCTTCCCATCGCTTCATTTGTCAATATAAATCTCGGCCACAGCCATCCGAATATTGTGCAGCTCTATGCGACAGCGAGTCGATCCGGTATACATGCAGCTGTTTTCCACGATGGTTCGTGCCGCCGTTTGTCAAGAAAAAAGTTCTTTATAATGAGCATCTCAGAGCTGATCCCTGCGACTCAAATCCTGGAGAAATACCGTGGCTCCCATCTATCAACGGTGCATCTCTACCATTATCTTGTACGTCCACCATCCTAGCTCCCACCTGTTTAAATTTTCGAATGTACGCAGGATACCGAATTTGACGTAAGAATCTTCATCGAATCAGACCCAACCACGCACGCCAACTCGTTTGTAGGACGTCGCGCAATATATGTTTTCCATTTTTGGAAGCTACCACGTGGGTCGGTTCTCTCGGCGCTTTCTACGTAGCTCATCGCTATCTCAAGGCCTCCTCGGAGTGTATAATGTGGATACGCTGCTCCACCGGTCGGCTCTGTGTGGACCCAACGCCGCCCGGATTTGATGCCCTTTGGTCACCTTCTGTGGGGTACCGCTTATCACACTCAATTGTCTCATCGACCTCAGAACCCCCCGAGGACCCGCAGATTATAGAGTCAACTCCGTTGCAGGTGTATCCCGAAATTTGTGGCTTTCATCTAGGGCACTCTCGATGGCTCCCGATTTCGCCAGATGCATCGGTGCCACTGGGGGCAATCATTTCATGCGCAGCGGGCACTGGAATTGAGGGTTCGACGATCGTTGCAGACATCCCGGAGAATCCGTTTCTGGATCCTGGGTGGCAGTTCCGGGACAACAGAAAACCATTGGTTATGGAGGATGGTTGGACTCGGTGTGTCTACTTTCCCTGTACTCATTACGCTCTGCTAATATCTGAATCGGAAGTATAAGCTCCTCAGAGCTTGAGGGTGGACACCCCATTGTCCGCATCATTTCCAATGATCGTCCATCCCGACAGAGCTGGCTCGCGCAGGCCAATTACCTCTTCAATCGCCTCGGGATAAACTCCAATTACGATGATTATGGTATGTTCACAGTATATGAACCGTCCCAGTCCCGCTAACCAGTTCCACCAGTCTATGTAAACAGCATTCAATATCAACCAACACTATCCGGCACTGGCGACATCCCTCCGGGATATCTCTTTCTATGTCCCCTATGGGACTTCGAATCCGAAATCCCGTCACACTTCCGGCTTCCGGAGTGCCCGGCATACTGGTCCCTCGACCCCTCGGGAGCCGAACGACTGAGCACGGAGGAGGCGGATGACCTCGGATTTCCCCGTCTCGAGTTGAAAATGGAGGTTGTGGGACACTCCTGGGATGAAAGTGTATACAACGGGATCCGCCAATTTCATGAAGGCAAAGGCTATGACCCGTACAGCCAAGACGTCGCCCGGGAGCTGGGATATCCTCTCGCCCAGGTTGCGTCTGAGTTGGGATTTTGTGAGTTGTTGAAGTTCGTGCCGCCATACCTTCTATTCTGATGTTGCATAGCTGGAGAGACCGAAAGCTGTAGTGGAGATGAGAGCTCCGACGGACTCCCAGGCAATGAAGTTGATGAGGAACCTGGTATGCCCTCCCCATTATTCATGATCTCGCTTTTAAGCTCAATCTAATCGCAGGCAAGGATTCCTCGCTCGCTGAGGGAATTCACCCTCTCCTCGACGAAGCAGAGCTCCTCGAACCGTCGAGGACCTGGAAAATTGTTATGGGTGTGCAGTTTATTTTGATTCTCGCATCGGGTGTGTTCTGTTTGATGAGCTACTCCCCAATCCTACCCACCTTCACATACATCTGGTGTCCACCTGTCTGAATTTATCCCTGCAGCCAATATATATTCCTTGTGTTATGCCCATAGCTCACTGATTATAAACACTCCTCGGCCTGCCTGTGTTTTAACCACTCCAATTCCCTCTGCTTCCACTTCCCGCCGTTCTCCGAAAACTGCCCACCTGCCCCTTCTGTTCCTCTGAGCGCCTGACATGTTCCCGCAGTGCGGAACACAGCTCCCCATCACAAGTCATGCGCTGCGAGCAAAGCACTCTGGAACACCGCGCTGCCGCTCCAGTCGCAAATAGGTCTTGCACTTGCCGCATTGTAGAGATGAGTGGGGCGATATAGCAACATGCGCTTTGGCTGGATACCGTTGGGAGAGTAAAAAACTGGTCTGCAAGCTCTAGGCGACCCGACGACATGGGTGAATTTATCTAGCTTACCTAGCTGAATTGAGAGCCTAGGTGTTCCCTATTGATCAAAGGAAATCACCATGACACGAGAGGTTACCTTGGTAGGGACCAGTCGAATCTCCTGCGGCGCCTCCCAAAAAATGAGCTGGAGATCTTTCACTGGAGGCTTCCCCGACTGATAGCAATATGCCGATAATGGATGAAATGGAATGGGCCAGAGATCACGGTAGAAGGGTCGATGATTCACTGGGGCTGCATCCCTAGACCAAACTGATCAATGAGCGCGTGTGGATGTCCGATGCGTAAGAGCATAGTACCGAGTTACACCCGCACGTCGGTGAAGTGAAGATTGTACACGCGTGGTGTCCGACCCACTTACGGAAGCGATATGCTCACGATCCTCCTTCACTGGCTCATATCAAACGGACATGCCTGTATCTGGACCTGCACTTGCTCAATTGGAGTCCTGAAAGTCACACAAGATTCCTAGACCGTGCGAGTGAAGAGAGAGGAGGAGGTTCTGGCTATATTGCAGGAAAAACTTGAATTGGTGCGGATTAGGTTGGGTTGGCTTTATTCTCGGTGGTCTGCGGGGCCTTGAAACGACGGAGCTGCGAGGGGTTTTAACCCGGGAGCGCAGCGGAGCGGCTGTCGAGTTTAGTTGGAGTCGTAACACTTCCCTTCTCGAGAGTGCGCGCTCCGTACGTGTTTGAATATCAGAATAATCCGCTTCTTGAAGCTGGTGCACGATGCCTCACGCATGTTGAGCGCTGAGCGACATGGGAGCGACATGTGGACTTGAGTTGAGTTGTCGGATGCTAGCTTGGGTGTTGCCATGCTGTTGCGGCCGGGGCTGTAGAGCTGTGGCCAACCTGCGGCAAGTTCCGGTCATCTCGGATCAGCGGGCCTAGACCGCTCTATGCTGTCTCTTTGCGCGCAATTTTCGCTCCGTGCCGCGAACATGGGGCCCATAGCACTAGTTTGTACATTCCAGCTCCAGGCAGCTGGTCATCACCTAGGCACCACCTCTTCCAAGCTGTCTTTCGCGCCGCACCTCGTGTTTGGCTAGCCCTCCGATTCCGCTCCATCACTAAACGCTATTCACCCAACGCTGTGGCGCAGCACGTGCCCTGCTGATGCCCGTGATGACAGTTGTCATGAGGCTTACGAGTGATCGGAGCGCTTCACAAGTCCAATTCCGCGCAACAGATGGACAATATTACAATCCTACCATTGAAAAATGAGTTATAGACAGATTTAAAATTTATATTTCGACACCTCGAACTCGGGTAGAATACTTATCAAGCTCGAAATAAAAATGTTGACCGCGTCTTGTCACGTCAGGTGATTGTGATTCTGTTACACCATTCTCATCAGTCTTCTCTTCGGCCAGCCCGCGAGTCTGGACACGCGTCATGGAAGGTACCCGCCACTGTAAAAAGTGTCGTAAAGACAAGGACATAACTCCTGAGAACTGGAAGGCGAAGTTCCGGGGCACGGGGATTGAGCTTACAGCTAAGTGCCGACAATGTCTGGAAAGGGACAGCGCGAGCATGCGGGAGAAGCGTACCGAAAACACTGAGAAGGAGAAAAACGAAGAGGGGAACACATCTGGCGGCGCCGACGACGCGTCAGATTTTATTGGAGTTTCGGCTATGACTCTTGAGACTTTTTTGGATGCTTTATCGGCCGCAGGTGACATCCAAACATTCTCGGCTCTTGTCGATGTCTCGGCTCTCGAAAAAGAAGAAATCAGAGATGCTACCGATGCCATTGCGGAGCTTGTTTGGGAAAGAATTGGTTATCGTCTCCAGTATGTCTTTCTCTCACCCTGTACGAGATTTAATTCAATAGATTGATAGCTATCACTCTTCGCATCCGTTCAAAAATAGCTCCACTACGCGATATGAATATCACTGCGCACAAATTTCGACGCGTCAACACAAGTCGAAGAAGATTCTGGAGACCACAAAACAGAGGGACAAAGGCCAGATGCGCACATTTGATTGCCAGGGGTGGCTTACAGTATGGGCTTCTCCGGATGAAATGGAGTACTTCATCCGCATCCGTCATAAAGAATGTCATGAAAAATATGTCTGCATCGACCTGCCGGATGAGGTCAGGGATTTCATCAGCAAGAATTCCAAGATGCGTTCATTTCAGGTGTGAATCTGTCCAATTAGGATCAATCTCTTTATTGACAGTATCTTAATACAGCTCTGGAAAGAGATTTTGAAATCCCATCCTCGTCCGGCCTTCAGCCAGAAGGCTGTGTATAATTTCTGGATCAAGCAAGAACAGACACAGTGGCGCCGGCATGAGAATGAACTGGACTCTGCCAAGATCCTACTAACAGAGTTCAGCCGCAGCCCACAGTACGAACTCAAGCCAATTCGGCTACCGGATGATGGTGGGGGATGCACGGCCATTGCTTTTGCGCTGCCGAGCCTCATTCGTCAATGGGGCGGTACTATACGTGAAGTTGCTCTAGATTCAACCTGTAAGTTGAAACTTTGAGTCCATCTCCATTTTTTCAATTTAAACACAGTTAACACCACAAAATCTGGCTTTGAGTGCTTTGCCTTGCTGGGGGAAGTTTTCGGGTCTGGACTTCCACTCGGATTTCTCTTGATCAAGTGTAACAACCCCGATCCGAACCAGAAAGAGCAGTACATTCGCTCTGTCATCCGCCATTTTGTCGATGAGTGGAATATTCACGTCCACCAATGTTTATCAGACAAGGATATCATCGAAATCAACGCCCTTCTTGGAGAGCTGCCGGATGACATCAAGTATCAGATTTGTTTCTGGCACAGTATTCGTATTGTGAAGGGTCGGTTGTCTGTTCTCGCACGTCGACCTGCATTCTATGATGTCAACGAGGCGTTCAGCGAGTTCGATTGGATTGCCCTTGACTTTGTCCCAGTAGCTCAGTTGGATCCCAACCTTCGGACTGCGGTACTTTTCTGTTTAAAAATTTGCTTGCATATTATATTGTTAAGTATCATTTCAGGATCGTCTCAAGGTTGCTCAAAATGCAATTCCGACGGTTAAACTCCGGTTCACCGGCCAAACATCAGAGACATCTGCGCCAGCACGTCCGAAGTTGATCATTAACTTGAATGGTCAGCCCAGGACTGTGGCTACAGCCACAGATGATAGACTGGACCGCCTTTCGGACTCCCTTGATGAACTGCAGCGCCTCTTGGACTCTCTCGATGACGACGACGAAGACCTTGGTGAGAACTTAGACGCTGTGGATCGATTCGATGGTCCAGCGTCTTGGTTTGAGCCTGGGGAGACAGTCTTTGCAGCAGACAAGAATTATGTCTTCTGTCCAGCTCCTCATCGAAGGCAGATTTTACGCATTTTTATTCGGCACTTCTGCGAACACTCTCTGCTCCCAGACCGTTCTGGAAGCACACGATCTGCAAAAAAGATCCGCTACGATGCTGTCTTCGAGATGTATAAGTTCTGTGAGCAGCGTGGCCTCCGTGAGGTGTGGGGTTAAATGTGGGCAGCCTGGTATTGTCCAGCAAAGTACAGGCTCTGGGCGCGGGCAAGTGACCCTGATTTTATTGGGCGCTGGCGCACAACGATGGCAGTGGAGAATTTCTGGCGTAATCTGAAGCACGGAACACTTCACCATCTCCTTCATCCCCGGCTCGACCAGCTCATTTATCTCATCGCGACGGAGGTTTTACCATCGTTCGAAGCGAAGATGCAGATCTTTGACCCCAACTTCCGAAAGGGACGCGCCAAGGCACTCACTCCATTCCAGAAGGAGTTCAAAAAGCGTTGGAAGACCCTTGCATCCCGTGAACTTGGCAGCAGGAATTATCAACCAGACATCTCACGTTGGACCTGTAAATGTGGACAGCAGAAGTATGATGCATTTCTTCTTTGCAAACATCTGGTTCAAGCTGTTGAACCCCCCAAACCGGCATTTTTCTGCGAAGTGGTTCGCCGACGCGTCATTCCATTCTATCGTCACCCCCTCCTCAAACCCAAGGACGGCTCGACACTTGACTCCATTGAGGATGGATCAATTTCCGATGGGGATGCTGTCGTGCCGGCTGTCGCGTCGATTCCCCAGGACCCCGCATCTCCGGGGACATCAGTCAGGGGAGTCAAGCGCAAGAGAGGCCCTAATCCGAGCCACGGCCCCTCAACGCTCCCTAAAACCCCGAATCGCGGATCTGGGGACAAGGTTGATGATCCTTTCATAATCTCATCGTCACCAATTCGCGAGGAGGAATATGAAGATGTGAGTTTTCGGATTAGTCATTCTTTTAAACACAAATTAAGACTTGCACAGGACACTGTCCAGGACTTCATCAAAAAAAGAATCACCGAACTTCGCGATGGTATTAATATTTTGGAGGAACAACTTGCGACGCCGGGCCAGTCCAAAGTCTGGCTGAAATCAATGAAAGACCGAAACATTGGTCATGATGTGGCACAGATGGCGAAGGATGTTCGTCATTTTACACAGACAGGGCAGATTCGTCCTACCACCTGGGCCAAAGCCGGCAGCAAATCATCTGCCAGGTACACAGGGAATACCATGGGATATCATAAAAACTAGTACTATATTTTTTTCACAAAGATACACGATAAATAACTCATTATTCCCTTTATTCTTGTGTGGAGGCGGGACTTGAACGTTTTTGCGCTCTCTCCGAAGCGCTTTGATCACTCGTGAGCCTCCTGACAGCTGTCATCACGGGCATCAGCGAGGCACGTGCTGCGCCACAGCGTTGGGTGAATAGCGTTTAGTGGGTGAGTATGTGCGGTGGAAGTGGAGGGGAACGCACTAGCCCGGCACGAGGCGGGGATGAGGCATGCGCACGGGTCGGAGGAGGTGCTGCTCCACGTAATCGTCGTCTGCCCACCCGATGTGACAGAGCTGGGTGCGGGAGATAGATTGGGCTGCTGAGACGCCGAGCGCGAGGGTGAGGCTGCGGGGGTCAATGATATGCAGTGATTAGAGAGAGAGAGCACGCGCGAAGGATGGGGTGAGGCGCGCCAGATTTTCATGAACATGGCTGTCGTGGGGCGGGACAGAGCGGGGGAGGGAGGAAGGCGGAGAGAGGAGAGAGACAAGGAGGCCATGAGCTAAATATGAAGAATCAACAAGAAGGAAGACTAAACGCTATTCACCCAACGCTGTGGCGCAGCACGTGCCTCGCTGATGCCCGTGATGACAGCTGTCAGGAGGCTCACGAGTGATCAAAGCGCTTCGGAGAGAGCGCAAAAACGTTCAAGTCCCGCCTCCACACAAGAATAAAGGGAATAATGAGTTATTTATCGTGTATCTTTGTGAAAAAAATATAGTACTAGTTTTTATGATATCCCATGGTATTCCCTGTGTACCTGGCAGATGATTTGCTGCCGGCTTTGGCCCAGGTGGTAGGACGAATCTGCCCTGTCTGTGTAAAATGACGAACATCCTTCGCCATCTGTGCCACATCATGACCAATGTTTCGGTCTTTCATTGATTTCAGCCAGACTTTGGACTGGCCCGGCGTCGCAAGTTGTTCCTCCAAAATATTAATACCATCGCGAAGTTCGGTGATTCTTTTTTTGATGAAGTCCTGGACAGTGTCCTGTGCAAGTCTTAATTTGTGTTTAAAAGAATGACTAATCCGAAAACTCACATCTTCATATTCCTCCTCGCGAATTGGTGACGATGAGATTATGAAAGGATCATCAACCTTGTCCCCAGATCCGCGATTCGGGGTTTTAGGGAGCGTTGAGGGGCCGTGGCTCGGATTAGGGCCTCTCTTGCGCTTGACTCCCCTGACTGATGTCCCCGGAGATGCGGGGTCCTGGGGAATCGACGCGACAGCCGGCACGACAGCATCCCCATCGGAAATTGATCCATCCTCAATGGAGTCAAGTGTCGAGCCGTCCTTGGGTTTGAGGAGGGGGTGACGATAGAATGGAATGACGCGTCGGCGAACCACTTCGCAGAAAAATGCCGGTTTGGGGGGTTCAACAGCTTGAACCAGATGTTTGCAAAGAAGAAATGCATCATACTTCTGCTGTCCACATTTACAGGTCCAACGTGAGATGTCTGGTTGATAATTCCTGCTGCCAAGTTCACGGGATGCAAGGGTCTTCCAACGCTTTTTGAACTCCTTCTGGAATGGAGTGAGTGCCTTGGCGCGTCCCTTTCGGAAGTTGGGGTCAAAGATCTGCATCTTCGCTTCGAACGATGGTAAAACCTCCGTCGCGATGAGATAAATGAGCTGGTCGAGCCGGGGATGAAGGAGATGGTGAAGTGTTCCGTGCTTCAGATTACGCCAGAAATTCTCCACTGCCATCGTTGTGCGCCAGCGCCCAATAAAATCAGGGTCACTTGCCCGCGCCCAGAGCCTGTACTTTGCTGGACAATACCAGGCTGCCCACATTTAACCCCACACCTCACGGAGGCCACGCTGCTCACAGAACTTATACATCTCGAAGACAGCATCGTAGCGGATCTTTTTTGCAGATCGTGTGCTTCCAGAACGGTCTGGGAGCAGAGAGTGTTCGCAGAAGTGCCGAATAAAAATGCGTAAAATCTGCCTTCGATGAGGAGCTGGACAGAAGACATAATTCTTGTCTGCTGCAAAGACTGTCTCCCCAGGCTCAAACCAAGACGCTGGACCATCGAATCGATCCACAGCGTCTAAGTTCTCACCAAGGTCTTCGTCGTCGTCATCGAGAGAGTCCAAGAGGCGCTGCAGTTCATCAAGGGAGTCCGAAAGGCGGTCCAGTCTATCATCTGTGGCTGTAGCCACAGTCCTGGGCTGACCATTCAAGTTAATGATCAACTTCGGACGTGCTGGCGCAGATGTCTCTGATGTTTGGCCGGTGAACCGGAGTTTAACCGTCGGAATTGCATTTTGAGCAACCTTGAGACGATCCTGAAATGATACTTAACAATATAATATGCAAGCAAATTTTTAAACAGAAAAGTACCGCAGTCCGAAGGTTGGGATCCAACTGAGCTACTGGGACAAAGTCAAGGGCAATCCAATCGAACTCGCTGAACGCCTCGTTGACATCATAGAATGCAGGTCGACGTGCGAGAACAGACAACCGACCCTTCACAATACGAATACTGTGCCAGAAACAAATCTGATACTTGATGTCATCCGGCAGCTCTCCAAGAAGGGCGTTGATTTCGATGATATCCTTGTCTGATAAACATTGGTGGACGTGAATATTCCACTCATCGACAAAATGGCGGATGACAGAGCGAATGTACTGCTCTTTCTGGTTCGGATCGGGGTTGTTACACTTGATCAAGAGAAATCCGAGTGGAAGTCCAGACCCGAAAACTTCCCCCAGCAAGGCAAAGCACTCAAAGCCAGATTTTGTGGTGTTAACTGTGTTTAAATTGAAAAAATGGAGATGGACTCAAAGTTTCAACTTACAGGTTGAATCTAGAGCAACTTCACGTATAGTACCGCCCCATTGACGAATGAGGCTCGGCAGCGCAAAAGCAATGGCCGTGCATCCCCCACCATCATCCGGTAGCCGAATTGGCTTGAGTTCGTACTGTGGGCTGCGGCTGAACTCTGTTAGTAGGATCTTGGCAGAGTCCAGTTCATTCTCATGCCGGCGCCACTGTGTCTGTTCTTGCTTGATCCAGACATTATACACAGCCTTCTGGCTGAAGGCCGGACGAGGATGGGATTTCAAAATCTCTTTCCAGAGCTGTATTAAGATACTGTCAATAAAGAGATTGATCCTAATTGGACAGATTCACACCTGAAATGAACGCATCTTGGAATTCTTGCTGATGAAATCCCTGACCTCATCCGGCAGGTCGATGCAGACATATTTTTCATGACATTCTTTATGACGGATGCGGATGAAGTACTCCATTTCATCCGGAGAAGCCCATACTGTAAGCCACCCCTGGCAATCAAATGTGCGCATCTGGCCTTTGTCCCTCTGTTTTGTGGTCTCCAGAATCTTCTTCGACTTGTGTTGACGCGTCGAAATTTGTGCGCAGTGATATTCATATCGCGTAGTGGAGCTATTTTTGAACGGATGCGAAGAGTGATAGCTATCAATCTATTGAATTAAATCTCGTACAGGGTGAGAGAAAGACATACTGGAGACGATAACCAATTCTTTCCCAAACAAGCTCCGCAATGGCATCGGTAGCATCTCTGATTTCTTCTTTTTCGAGAGCCGAGACATCGACAAGAGCCGAGAATGTTTGGATGTCACCTGCGGCCGATAAAGCATCCAAAAAAGTCTCAAGAGTCATAGCCGAAACTCCAATAAAATCTGACGCGTCGTCGGCGCCGCCAGATGTGTTCCCCTCTTCGTTTTTCTCCTTCTCAGTGTTTTCGGTACGCTTCTCCCGCATGCTCGCGCTGTCCCTTTCCAGACATTGTCGGCACTTAGCTGTAAGCTCAATCCCCGTGCCCCGGAACTTCGCCTTCCAGTTCTCAGGAGTTATGTCCTTGTCTTTACGACACTTTTTACAGTGGCGGGTACCTTCCATGACGCGTGTCCAGACTCGCGGGCTGGCCGAAGAGAAGACTGATGAGAATGGTGTAACAGAATCACAATCACCTGACGTGACAAGACGCGGTCAACATTTTTATTTCGAGCTTGATAAGTATTCTACCCGAGTTCGAGGTGTCGAAATATAAATTTTAAATCTGTCTATAACTCATTTTTCAATGGTAGGATTGTAATATTGTCCATCTGTTGCGCGGAATTGGACTTGTGAAGCGCTCCGATCACTCGTAAGCCTCATGACAACTGTCATCACGGGCATCAGCAGGGCACGTGCTGCGCCACAGCGTTGGGTGAATAGCGTTTAGTTACTCACCCGCATTCATTTGATGGCGCACAGAACAACGCCTTCGCAATCGCCAAGGGCGTTGACCCACCACCAACACGCTCACGCTCACCATCCCGTCCGTGCCCGCTGAGGACGGCTACACCCTCCAATTCGTTAACGTGAGCGATATCAACCAAGTGTACGCCACCAGTGGTCGTTCGCTATTGGCGCCGAGTCGAGTGCCAGCTCCACCTCCACCTCCACCGCCAGCTTCAACTCCGGTGCGAGCGCCACCGGCGGTGCGGGTGGGAGCGCAAGTGCGAATGGTCCACGACAGGCGGCACGGGTGCCACTGGGAACGGAAGTGGGAGTGTTAAACCAACGTCGTGCGTGCTTTGCCCTATTACTATGAACGCACACTGACCCCCGCTCGCAGTACCGCGCCTTCCTGCTCTGCTTCCGGGACCGCCGGGTTCAGCTCCGGCTCTGCGCCCTCCACTGGCTACGGCGCCCCCAGCAGCGCCGCGCGCGCCGGAACCCTCCCCGCCGCCGCAGCGGCGATCATGGCACTCATTAGTGCTGCGTTCGCACTCTGATCGAACCGTGGAAGCGCGACCCCACGACTCGAGGAGTGGCAAAAAACGGTGCTACCACGAACACTACGTATCTCCTCGATTCTCACTGTCGCTCCTCTGTTCTCTACCGCCGTCGCTCCGCGCTCTCCGGATGTGCGGCCCGTCCTTTGTGCTGCGACGCAAGTACGTTATCCGCGCACACCTGCCGCTGTTTTACCGGAACTGTTGTTGTGCCTTTTTAGCGTAGTTTGGTGTAGGTCTTTTTGGCTGTGTGTGGAATGCATGATTTACCCTCCTCCCTGTTACCACATGTCATCGTATACATGGTGGGTAAGGCTGTTGGTCGAGGTCAATCACTACGCTACGTGCATGGAACGCCGCCGTCGTCTGATATGATGTGAACCGAGCTGAATTGAGATGGCATCCGTGTACCTTATCTACGTGGGCGCACCCCATGTCTGAATCGATACGTTCAACTCCAGAACCCAACCCAGCTCGCCCTAATTTTGCTGCGATGCTTCAGATCTATCTACCCCGCGGTGCACTAAAAGAAAAACAATATCTGACTGGCTATGGCTCGAGCCTGAGTCGAACGGGGGGGGGGGGGGCACATCATGACAAGGTGAACTGGAATAGATGCGCACGTGCGGACCACTCCGCTTTCGAGCCTTGTTGACTCTCCTTAAGTACCCTTACATATACTGGAAGTTCCGCCTACGCATTGGAAACGAGACGATTCCTTGATTCTGGATTTTATACACGTGTGAATTAACTCGTCCCGGTGCTTCATCGGTTGTCTGGTCGACCGACAAGCGGATGGCGAGATCAAATTCAAAGGCTGCTTGACAGGAATATTGGATAAATCCTACGAAGTCGAGATAATACAGATAGAGTACACTCAGTGCCAGGATGAGTGTAAGCTGCACACTGATGATAATCTTCCAGGTTCTTGACGGTTCAAGCTCTCCGTTATCGAGCCGGTGGAAGTTCTCCCGACCAAGGTATGACTTGAGAGCTAACATTTTCGCGGCTGAGTTCCAGAGTGAGGCATAATTTAGACGGCTCACTTGAACCTTCGGCGACTACCTCCCGCAAATAGTTGTCGCTAGAGAGATCTTGTTTCTTCTCGGACTCGTCCTCTTCCCTCAGGTCTTGGACTACTTGAGATTAAGATGGAAATATTCGGATGTGATGTATGATCTCCTCGTGTGCAAACGAATAGTCTGTGCCTTCATGAAATTGGCGGATCCCGGTTAGAAAGCACCTCCACAGCAGTCAATGGCAACGATCTTGAGGGGTGGCTTGGTAACGAGTCTGATTTGGCTGACTGATTGGTCCCCAGAATGATCTCGGAGTCCGCAAGTAACCTCAGTGCAATGGGATTGAGACGAGCTCAACTCTTGAAGGTACGAGCCCCGCGGTATACGAACTGTCAAGCGACTTCTGTGCGTGTGAGGTCTCGTTGCAACTTGGTTTTACGCAGATGGACCTCGCCCACACCACACCCGAGCTGCCATTTTAAGTTCGTTGAGGTGAGTCGGATTCCAGGTTCCCCATGCAAATGAAATACAGTTGGGCCGAGACTGAATGATATTAATTCGGCTGCGCGAGGGAATAGGAAGTGGACTCACCTCAGGTAGGCACCATTTCAGAACGAAAGGAAAAATATACATCGAACAGACCGAGATGTCGGCCGCGGATTTGCAAGGCTCTAGCCGTGCACGTGGAGCGGACTTGGCCACGATCATGAAGCTAGCGCTGCGGGGACCTCAGGAGGGCGAGCTTACAGCGCAGTCGAAGGCTGCAGGGGTATGTGTATCTCACTGGTACGCTTGAATCATGTCTGTTGACGTCGGGAATTGCAGCGGGATTTACTGATTGTTTGTAGGTGCAGCGCTCGACGGCGCCGAACGGCAGCACGCGGCCTTAAATGAATATCTATTCATGCAGGATATCAAAATAAATGAATTCGAGAAGAGAACGGCGCTACTGGTACCCCGAAATGATTAGAGTCGCCGTCAAGCGGCGGCTGGTCACCAAGACCACCCATTAGCCTCCGGGATATTATCATCAGCATTCCCGGGCAGCTGCATCGCTGTTCCTCGAACTTCGAGCGCGCCTCTACCGTCCCGAGCCCACAGCAAGCGCGGAATCTCGACCTGTGGTACTTGTCAGCATGGCGCGGTGCAGGACACAAACAATCAACTTGCCTGCGCTTGATCCTCAACGACTGCCTACTCTTCGCACTCCACGTCCCGGGAAACCTCAAGTCTTTTTGACGGTGCGCAGGTAGCGCGCCTCGAGGTCTGCAAAAATCGACTGAAATACAGTCAGGAGCGCGCATCTTGTGAAAAAACACGTCATACTCTTACCTGGCATGCTTCTCCGTAACGTCCGGCCTAGGCCCCGCCGATCGCCTGACGTCGTTGACACCGAGATAGCGCAAGAAACGATGGCGCTCGGTTCCCTGGGATCGTTCTGAATTCAACGTGTCTTATCCTACGCCGCAGGATGTACACGGCAGCCCAGCACGAGGAATGCCACCGGCACCGTGATACCGCATGCCACGGCCGCACCCCAACTTGGTTAATTGCGCCCATCACGCCAGTACCGGTGCTGTCGGCGCGCAACTCTGTGCAGCGACGCTGGGCTGCGCGGACCTGCAAATCACGCGCGCTCGCGGAAACACCCTCCCGGGAAAGTGTACGACTCGCGCTCGCGCGCGCACCTCCACGCATGTCTGCTATCGGCGCGCGCGGGAACGACTCCGACTACGACGCGACTCCGACCGCATCGACTTGGCTAATTGCGCCCATCACGCCAGTACCGGTGTTGTCGGCGCGCAACTCTGTGCGGCGACGCTGGGCTACGCGGATCTACAAATCACGCGCGCTCGCGCAAATACCCTCCCGGGAAAGTGTGCCACTCGCGCTCGCGCACGCACTTCCACGCATGTCTGCTATCGGCGCGCGCGGGCACGATTACGACGCGACTCCGATCGCATCGACTGCAGAGATGAGGTCGAGGTCGAGCTCTAGCTGCCACGGTGCGCGCGCGCTTCCGGGGACGAGATGCACTGGAAGGAATCCGAGCTCGCAGGCCGCCACTCGTGAGGACAGAGCCGTCCCCGCCGGGTCCCATCCGACGCTCCTCATTCACGCAGTGTCTGATGGGGCCAAATCGTACATGAATGGTTGTATTCTGGCGGCAAGATGCACGGCGGCGGGGGATTACAAACAGCGGTCATGGGGCATTAATTTAAAGAAAAGGACATGGAAAATTCCCTTGGAAATGCAGCAGCGGAGGGTGTGCGGCTCGGAGCAGAGCGACAAGGGGATCAACGAGCGAGGTAGTGGCCGGGGTAATCGCTAGGAGCAGTCCATGTCCGTGCATGCGGCCATGTAATGCGAGGAGATGCAGAAGTAGAGCACCAACGCGTGCGCAAAGCGTTGCTGGGGGATGGGGCGGAGGGATGGGCCTCGGAGTGGGCAGGGAGGTCGTGGTCTCGGTACGGAGCAAAACTTGCGCGCGAAGACACAGCATGGAGCGGTCTAGGCCCGCTGATCCGAGATGACCGGGACTTGCCACGACCCTCTACAGCCCGGACGCAACAGCTTGGCAACACCCAAGCAGCTCAACTCAAGTCCACATGTCGCTCCCATGTTGCTCAGCGCTCAACACGCGTGACACGTCGCTTGCCGGCTTTAACAGGCGGATTATTCAAGCACTCTGTAATAACCCATACCTTTTGGTGTCCACAGCCAGATATGGGTTAAGACAGAGGCGAATGTAGTAGGGAAGGAAGAAGCATTCAGTACGATCAAACAATACACTTACCATGTGCGCAGCCGGAAGTGGCGAGCTTTCACCAGAATTTAGTCAAGGGGACGAGCTTTCTCAGATATCCGTCAAAATGACGAACTTTCCCGGTTTGGCATCAAACTCACGAACTTTCTCATTCCTAAGCGAAGTAACTAAGTGATGAAGGTGGCTATTAAAGTTTTGTGATACGCAAGAAGTTAGACCTGTGACTATCCGTATATGAGCAAGAATTGATATACAGATCAGTCGATCTGAGTTTCTAATTGGAACACATACGAGATTCCTAAGAAGGCTATTAGATACGCAACGCCGCTCCCCGACCTTCACGCGCTCGTAACCGACCTATTACCTGCTGACAAGGTCCCAACGGCCTACATCGACTCCTTGGATGATAGACATGAATGCATGTCTCTGAAGTCGTCCGTCTCAGTCTACTTTGCCAGCAAAGGTGTCATAGTCCCCTGCCAATATCAGTTGGAGGCTAACAACGTGCTTGTCGATGGACTCGAAATCGTTGTCAGTTCTGGAACTGGCTCCGGGAAGACGTTGTGCAAGATCATTCCTAATCTGTTGTACCCTCGAACCACATCCGTGACGATATCCCCCTTGAACCGATTGCAATTACTACAAGTAGGGTTTCTCCTAACGACAATGATTTGTGGGACGTAAGTTCTGTTTCAGTATTTCATGTCCCGCTCTCACAGGAGTTTTAGAAAATCCGCACCGGCCTTTCAACATTTGATGGTGCAGCCCGAGTAACTCAAAACCTTCCACGGGCACCTTCCCCAACTTGCTAGACTACTCAGTGTTTTCCAAATCGTGAAAACTATAGAACACACACCGGGGGAAAGAGCCAACGCACACGAAAACCACATGCGTTTAACGCATGTGGTCCGCAGGTGGTCAACAAAGGGAACTGTGGTGCTTCGGCGGACAAAGCACCTGTGCCAATTTTTTGCTTGGTGCCGAGCACATGTGGACCACATGCATTAAACGCATGTGGCCTTCACATGCGTTGGTTTTTGCCCCCAGTGACATCCACTGGATGCACGGAATCTGGTTAACATTGGTGGATATGGAGCATTACTCTCACCGATGGTAAACATGATACAGTTCATTGAAGGAGAACAGGGGAGAGAGTAGTACTTATCTATCTCGGCAGATATCCATGTAGTACATAGGACGGTCACTGCAGAGTTCGCACGAGAGACAAGTACGTGTTTCAGCAGGAGTCTGATTGGTTCAATTTATTTAACTAGTTGCTGTTGGCCTCATGGCTTAGTGGTTATGGGTGTTCTCCTCCAGCATTTGGAGTTCTGTGGAGGTCATGGTTACGAACCCCCTTCTGCCTGTTTTTACCTCCCCAAACTGGCAAATAAACCCTGTTTAATCACGTATTAATCGCGATCAATACTCCTTCCCTATCCCTCCCTATATGGGCCGTATGTCCTGATTAATCAATCACCCGTTTAATCCATCAATCTCGTCTCAACGGGGAATGATTAATCCAAGCTCCTAGGGTTACTGTCATTCCGACAGGTGGACGCTAGGTGTATAAGGAGGCAGGTAGTAGTGGGAAGTAGCTCGTCAAACAGAACACACTCGATGCAAGAATGAGGAGAAACTGCACACCCATGACAATCTTCCAGGTCCCGGACGGCTCGAGGAGCTCTGCTTCGTCGAAGAGGGGGTAAGTTTCTTTAGGGAGCGAGAGATCCTTGCCTAAAAATTAAATTGGGCTTACAAATGAGATCATGGATCACGGAGTGGGCATACCAGATTCCCCGTCAACCTCATTGCTCAGGGGCTCGTCATCCTGCTCGGAGTCCTCATCTCCACTACAGCTTTCAATCTCTTCAACTATGCAACATCAGAACAGAAGGTACGGCAGCACGAGTTTTGACAACTCACATAATTCCAACTCAGAGTCGACCTGGAAGAGGGGATATCCCAACTCTCGGGCGACGTCTTGATACGGATCATAGCCTTTGCCTTTGTGAAATTGGCGGATCCCGTTATAGACACTTTCGTCCCAGGAGTGTCCCGAAACACACATTTTGAACTCAAGACGGGGAAATCCAAGTTTGCCCGCCTCCTCCGTGCTCAGGTGTTCTGCGCCAGTGGAGTCGAGGGACCAGTATGCCGGACACGCTGGAAGCTGGAAGGATGACGGGATTTCACATTCGAAGTCCCGCAAGGGACATAGAAAGAGGTATCCTGGGCGGATGCTGCCAGTGTCGGACAGTGTTAGTTGGTATTGAATACAGTCAACATAAACTAGTGGAACTGGTTTAGGATTGCGATAGTTGATATACTGTGGACACACCATAATCTTCGTAGTTGGAGGTTATCCCGAGGCGATTGAAGATGTAATTGGCCTGTGCCAGCCAGCTCTTTCGGTATAGAAAATCACTGAAAATGTTGCGGGCAATGGTGTGTCCACCCTCAAGCTCTGAGGAGCTTATACTTTCGATTCAGATATCAGCAGAGCGGAATAAATACAGGGAAAGGAGACACACCGATGCCAGCCATCCTCCATAGCCAATAGTTTTCCATCGTCCCGGAACAACCACCCAGAATCCTGAAACATAGTATCCGCGATGCCTGCGATTGTCGTCAAATCTTCAACTCCAGTGCCCGCTGCGCTTAAAATGATTGCCCCAGGTTTCACTGATGTATCTGGTGAAATCGGAATGTAGCAATAGTGCCTTAGATGATAGGAGCAGATGCTATGATAGACAGCCAACAGAGTTGACTCTATGATCTGTGAGTCTTCCGGCGGTTTTAAAGCCGATGAGAGAAGTGAGGGTGGTAGTTGTACCCGCCACCAGGGATATAGGGAAAGGCCATCAAATTCGGACTATGTTAAGTCAACGCACAGACGACCAGTGGAGCGGCGTATCCATATCATACACTTCGTGGAGTCCTTGAGATAACAATGAGCCACATAAAAATTGCCGAGAGAAGCGACCCACCAGGAATGTTCCAGAAATAGAAAGCATATATTGCTCGACATCCTACGAACGAGTTGGTGTGCGTGATTGGGTCTGATTCAATAGAGATTCTTACACCGAATTCAGTATCCTGTGGATATTTGATAATTTAAACGGGCGGGAGCTAGGATGGTGGACATACAAAATAATGGTAAAGGTGCACCGTCGATAGATGGGAACGATGGTATTTATCGAGCATATTCTGGGCCGGCACCAAATCTAATGCCGCCAGTGTGTTACCCAGTGTCGGCTCATGAGGAGAGGTGCCCACCATCATGGAAAATTGCAGCGTATATACCGGATGAACTCGCTGCGGCAAAGAGTTGCACGAGATTGGGATGGCTGCAAATCGTTCAATGTTGAATCCTCATGCAGAATATGCGGGCTCACCGAAGCCATGAATATCGCGAAATATCCTCCCACCATTCCTATTAAGGAAAAGAAGTCCCAAGTCCAATGAAACAAGAACAGCGACACACCTTCTCGGCATTCTCCCTTTGATATACGGCCACGGCCATCTTCGAATTGGAGCCGTGGATTCGTGCGGAGTACACCCGTCTCACTAATGCTCTTCCTTCCCCGCGGAATACCAGACCGGATCTGTACCGTGGGCGAATTTCTTCGCGGAGATCTAGGTCTCCCATCGGGATCATCCGAAAATCTGGTCATCGACAATCAGCATTATTCAGAGCATTGGGTCATCACACCCGCGTACCGGACGGAACAGTTGGAGCCACCTGCGTGATATTGGTAATACTCTTGAATTTCCCGCCGGCGACGACAAAGTTTTGTGCGTTGGGGAAAATGGCGCCGGTATATCTGGAGTGGGGTGAGGACCTTTCCATAGAAGAAGACAGGGGTGGAAACATACTGATCATTACAGTGACCATGTTCATCTGTTGTCGACTCGGAGTAAGATACCGCTTCAAAGAGAGGCTCGCCGTCCATGGATCGTGAAGATAAGAGAGAGAGAGACTTTAAGAGCCCAATGCTGTCTGGTGAACATCACTATATACGAACTGCCAAATATAGGTGACCAGTGGCAGGGCTGTACTTAGCCCTCGGGTTTGACAGGTTAACGGAGTCGTTGCGCCGACCACGGAACTTTAATTCCAAATGTCCAAGTTTACATGGAATGACAACACCTTCTTCTTCCAGCCAGTCCAAGATTGGCGAATTCAGCTGCTCTCCCCGGTACGCTTGAATCATATCCGTTGACACCGGGAATTGCAGCGCGATTCACTGATCGTTTGCAGATGCAGCGCTTGACGGTGCCCGATGCCAGCGCGCGCCCTTGAATAAATATGTGTTCATGCAGGATATCGAGGGTACATAAATTTGATTCGAGGAACGGCACCAGTGGTATCCCGAGGTGATTGGAGTCGCCGTCGAGCGGCGGCTGGGCACCAAAATCACGCATTGTCCTCCTGGATCTCATCATCAGCATCCCCGGGCAGCTGCATTTCTGTTCCGCGAACTTCGAGCGCGCCTCTACCATCCTGACTCCACAGCAAGCGCGGAATCGCGACCTGTGATACTCGCCAGCGTCGCGCGGTGCAGGACACAAAGAACCACCTTGCCTGCGACGACTGCGTACTCTTCGCACCCACGTCCCGGAGAACTCGCATGTTTCCCCATCGTACGCCAGGCCCTCTTTGCCTCGTCTCCCGTCCTCGAGACCCATGGGCACGGAGATGACGCCGGAAGCGACTACACCTCTGAAATCGTGTCCCATCCTACGCCACCAAGACGTAGTAGACTCTTACCCCAGGATAAGCATGCCGCCGCCAGCGGTGTTCCACACCGCGGTACACCCGGCTCGCACCCCCGACTCTCCCCAATCACGCCCATCGCTCAAGATGAGGCCGTCCATGCAGGCCCTATCGGCGAGCCATACTGCACGGCGACGCTGGGCTGAGCGGATGGGCAAGCGTGCTACTCGCGCTCGGGCACGCACCCCCACGCATACGTCTGCTGTCGGCGCGCGCGTGAACGACTATGATGCGACACCAGCTGCGTTGGCTACGGAGATATGAGGTCGAGCTTGAGCTCGAGCTGCCACGGTGCGCGTGCGCATTCCGGGGACGAAATACACTCCGCGAGCGAGAAGGAATCGGAGCTCGCAGGCTACAACTCGTAAGGTAGGAGTCGTCCCCGCCGGTACCCTTCGACGCTCCTCATCATCGCAGGGTCCGACAGGCATCCCAAGGTGCACACCAAGGTGCACACAAAATGGGTTGTATTCTGGCTGCAAGATGCACGGCGGCGACCAGCGACGATGGTACATTACTTTTAAAAAGGACATACTAGAAAGCCTGGAAATGAAGCAGCGGTAGGTGTGCAGTTGCGGAGCAGAGTGACAACGAGGATCAAAGAGCGAGAGTGTCCGTGGCAATTGCTGAGGCAGTCCATGTCCGCCGTGCGCGCGGCCATGTAGTACGACGAGATGCAGAGTTAGAGCACGAACGCGTGCACGACGCGTGGTTGGGGGATGGTGGCGAAGAGTACGATGGGGGGAGAGGCAGAGGACGCGGCGCAGTGAGCGGGGATTCAGGAAGTATGCAAGGGAATGTAGAGCCAGGAGGGAATGAGGAACGGAGATGAGGACGCACGTCCATACGACGATGGCTTCACCCCGCTCGCGTTTGTGTTTCCGCTCTTAAACGTGGCGGTGCTACCGCTAGCTGCGGCACCGAAGGCGAGCGTCCCGCAGGTGGCGTAAACCTCGATGATGTTGATGTCGTGGACATTGATGAATTGGGACTGTAGCCGGCCCGGGGGGAGGCGGGAACGGCGGCGGGAGTGAGCGCCACGGTTTTGGGGGGGGTGTCAATGAAGGGCGTCATTCCTGTCGAGAATGAAGAGGAAAGGTGGGAGCCCCGGGATGCTGCGATGTGGTGGAGTACGCAGGAAGTAGAGGTGCGTGAGCTCGGGGCGCGGGCTAGCCAAACACGAGGTGCGGCGCGAAACACAGCTTGGAAGAGGTGTTGCCTAGGTGATGACCAGCTGCCCGGAGCTAGGGTGTACAAGCTAATGCTATTGGCCCCATGGTCGCGGCACGGAGCGAAATTTGCGTGACAGCATGGGGTCTAGGCCCGCTGATCCGACATGACCGGAACCTGCTGCAGGTTGGCCACAGCTCTACAGCCCCGGCCGCAACAGCTTGGCAGCACACAAGCTAGCATCCGACAGCTCAACGCAAATCCACATTTTGCGCCCATGTCGCTCAGCGCTCAACACGCGCACCAGCTTCAACAAGCAGATTATTCAAGCACTCGCGGGGAGAAAGTGTTACGGCGAACTCGACAGCCGCTGCGCTCCACTCCCGGGTCAAATCCCCTTGCAGCTCCGTCGTTTCAAGGCCCCGAAGACCACCGAGAACAAAACCAACCCAACCTACTCCGCACCAATTTTTCCTGCAACATGGCCGGAATCTCCCCCTGTCTCATCGCTCGCACGGTCTAGGAATTCACGTCCCGTCAGGACTCCTATTGAGAAATTACAGGTTCAGATCCAGGCATGTCCGTTTGATATGAACGAGGGAGGACCGTGACCATATCGCTTCCGTAGGCGGGTCGGACACCATGCGTGTACAATCTTCACTTCACCGACGCGCGGGTGTAACTTGGTACTATGCTCTTACACATCGGACATCCACACGCGCTCATTGATCAGTTTGGTCTAGGGATGTAGCCCCAGTGAATCATCGACCCTACTGCCGCGATCTCTGGCCCATTCCATTTCATCCATTATCGGCATATTGCGATCAGTCGGGGAAACCTCCAGCGAAAGATCTCAAGCTCATTTTTTGGGAGGCAATGCAGGGGATTCGACTGGTCCCTACCAAGGTAGCCTCTCGTGTCATGGTGATTTCCTTTGATCAATAGGGAACACCTAGGCTCTCAATTCAGCTAGGTAAACTAGCCAAACTCACCCATGTCGTCGGGTCGCCTAGAGCTCGCAGACCAGTGTTTTACTCTCCCAACGGTATGCAGCCAAAGCACATATTGCTATATTGCCCCACTCATCTCTACAATGCGGCAAGTGCAAGACCTATTCACGACTGGAGCGGCAGCGTGGTGGTCCTGCTCACAGTGCATGACTTGTGATGGGGAGCTGTGTTCCACACTGCGGGAACATGTGAGGCGCTCAGAGGAACAGAAGGGGCGGGTGGGCAGTTTTCGGAGAATGGCGGGAAGTGGAAGCAGAGGGAATTGGAGCGGTTAAAACACAGGCAGGCCGTGGAGTGTTTATAATCAGTGAGCGATGGGCATAACACAAGGAATATCTATTGGCTGCAGGGATAAATTCAGACAGGTGGACACCAGGTGTATAAGGAGGTAGGTTGTAGTGAGAAGGAGCTCATCAAACAGAACACACTTGATGCAAGAATGAGGATAAACTGCACAGCCATGACGATCTTCCAGGTCCTAGACGGTTTGAGGAGCTCGGCGTCATCGAGGCGGGAATGAATTCCTTCGACGAGCGAGGAATCCTTGCCTGCAATTAAATTGAGCTTATAAGCGAGATCATCAATCATGCTGTGGGCATACCAGATTCTCTGTCAACTTCGTGGCTCGAGAGTCCGTCATCCTGTTCAGAGTTCTCATCTCCACTACAGCTTTCGGTCTCTTTAACTATGCAACATCAGAACAGAAGGTATGGCGGCACGAACTTCAACAACTCACATAATTCCAACTTAGACGCGACCTGGAAGAGGGGATATCCCAGCTCTCGGGCGACGTCTTGGTTGTATGGATCATAGCCTTTGCCTTCATGAAATTGGCGGATGCCAGTGTAGACATTTTCGTCCCAGGAGCATCCCCAAATATCCATTTTGAAATCGAGACGGGGAAATCCGAGTTCGTCCGCCTCCTCCGTACTCAGCCGTTCGGCCCCTGAAGGGTCGAGGGACCAGTATGCCGGGCACTCCGGAAGCCGGAAGTGTGACGGGATTTCGGATTGAAGATCACGTAAAGGACATAGAAATAGATATCCCGGAGGGATGCTGCTAGTGTCGGACAGAGTCAGTTGATGGTGAATAATATCCACGAAGACTGGTGGCAATAGTTCTCAGGATAGGGATAGTTGATATACTGTGGCCGTACCATAATCGTCATAGTTGGAGGCTATCCCGAGGCGATTGAAGATGTAATTGGCCTGCGCGAGCCAGCTCTGTCGGGATAGAAATTCATTGGAAATGATGCGGACAATGGGGTGTCCACCCTCAAGCTCTGAGGAGCTTATACTTCCGATTCAGATATTAGCAGAGCGTAATGAGTACAGGGAAAGTAGACGGACCGAGTCCAGCCATCCTCGATAACCAATGGTTTTCTATCGTCCCGGAACCGCCACCCAGGATCCCGAAACGGATTCTCCAGGATGTCTGCAACGATCGTCGAACCCTCAATTCCAGTGCCCACTGCGCATGAAATGAGTACCCCCAGTTGCACCGATGCATCTGGCGAAATTGGGAGCTCGCGATAGTGCCCTAGATGAAACCAGCAAATTGCGTGATACACGTCCAACGGCGTTAACTCTATGATCTGCGAGTCCTCGGGCGGTTCTGAGGTCGATGAGGCGAGTGAGGGTGGTAAGCTGAACCCCGCAGAATATAGGTTCAAGGAATCAAATTCTGACCGCGTTAGGTCAACGCAGAGACGACCGGTGGAGCAGCGTATCCACATCGTACACTCAAAGTAGTACTTGAGATAGCAATGAGCTACATGAAAATCGCCGAGAGAAGCGACCCACCGGGGATCTTCCAAAAATAGGAAGTATATATTGCCCGACATCCTACAAACGAGTTGGTGTGCGCGGGTTGAGTCTGATTCAATAGAGATTCTTACATCAAATTCAGTGTTCTGTGGACATTCAATAATTCCAACGGGCTAGAGTTAGGATGGTCGACGCACAAGATAGTTCCATAGATATACTGTTGAGAAATGGGAACCGCGGTATTTATCCACCAGATTTTTGGCAGGTATCAAATCTAATTTATCACCACGTTACCCTGCGACAGTTGGTATACAGAGAAGCGATGCCCACCGTCATGGAAAATTGCAGCGTGTACACCAGTCGAGGTCGCGATAGCAAAGAGTTGAACGAGGTTGGGATGGCTGCAATTGCATTCAATGTTGAATGCTCATGCAGAATGTGTGGGCTCACCGAAGCCATGAATATCGCGAAATATCCTCCCGCCATTCCTACGAAGGAGACTAAATCCCCAGTCCAATGATGCAAGGACGCCAACACACCTCTTCAGCGTTCTCCCCTTGATATACCGCCGCGGTCATTTTCGACTTGGAGCCGTGAACCCGCACAGGATACATCCGTCTCGCCGAAGGTTTTCGCTCCCAGCGATTGACTACTCCGGAATCCAATCGTATCTCGTGGCGGAGATCCAGGTCTCCCATCGGGATCGTCCGGAAATCTATGGAGTATCAGTGAGAATGTCGTTGAAATGAATTATGTGGTCACCAGAGGGTACAGCTGGGGCCACCTGCGTGATATTTGTGAATTTTCCGCCTGCTACGACAAAGTTCTGCGCCCCCGGGAAGAAGGCGCCCGTATATCTAGAGCAGGGTGAGGGCCTTTCGATGAAAACAGGCGTGGGGCACAGACTGATCATTGCGAAGGCCGTCTTCATACTGACTCAACTCGGAGTGTAATTCCGACTCAAAGGGAGGCTCGTCGTCCATGGGTGGTCAAGGTAAGAGAGAGAGAGGCGTTAAGCGCCCATTGCTGTGCCGTGTTCTAAATTAGCCTCAGGGCTGTCAGATGGCTGTGTTTAGCTTTATTCTGGGGATGCCCAGGGTGGAAGAAACTTGCACAGCAGTTGGTATAGCCGGATGTAGCGATGATAAGGCGACGAGTTAGCACAGTGAGGCGGAGTCGGCTGAGCGATTGGTTCTCAGAGTAATTCTAGAGTCAGTGACTCCGTCCGAGCTGTATAAAAGATTAGGGGACGAAAAAATAACGGGCTGAAAACGGCTGCGCAGCTGAGGACCGGGATGGGAGATCGATACCCGGAGATTAAAGCAAAGGATTCAACCCGTGGATGCCTGTTTTAAGTGAGGCGAGGCCTCTGATTCGCATCGTTGAGGTTGGATACCGAGATGGTTCTGGTGCGAGGGAGGGAGGAGATCGAATGTCTTTGACCGCTTTCGAATATGCTGCCTTTTGCGAACATTAACATCCTACAAAAGAAAATCAACGTCTCAGATCGGAGCAAAGCCGCCAAGAACAAGAAAAGACACCGGATCCGGACGCCTGGAATCTAAGTCGGGTCGGGTTCCCTGCCTCTGGGTCAGTCTGGCTTTAAGCTTGCCTAGAACGCGAAGAAAGCGTGTTCAGCACCACGTCTGATTCCCCGGGTACTGCGGGCTTCGTTACCCTAAACCAATATTTATGAACTATCGTCGCTTAAGACCACTTTCGCGGACGCCCGGACTCGAACCCGGGCTCCCGCGCTCAATCGAGTTGGATTCCTTTCGACGTGAAGCGCGCGCGCTCCGTGCAACAAGTCCGAATAATTGGGCTTGATATAAACCTCGCTATGCTGCAACCAAATCAGCGCCGCGGTTCATTTTGAGATCAGGGCAGACACACAAGAGAGGCGGCAAGACAAAGACATACGCATTGACGCTGGGAGTCGAACATTCTTGGTACAACGTGGGCGGGGGCGCACCGTGCACCACGCCCGACTTCTGTGTAATGCAAGGTACCCAGCTATTCAAGGGAGAAGCTCGTGAATCCAGAGGAAAGAACGGAAAGCCTCCGCCAACGTCACGATTTGCGCTTGGCGAGTCACGAGCTGGGGGCGGGGTGTGGGCTGGCCTGGGGTGATTCTACCCGGAATTTTGATTTTGCCTCATTCTTCATTCTTCGGGAACTTACGAGGCGATGAGCGATGGGCACATCAACACCGGTGGATCGAAGGAAAGACCCCGCGTCGCTCGTCAGCCATGTAGTGCAGCCGTTGCGACAGTTCTGTCGGCCTCGGCAAACCCCGAGATCTTGAGTCCTGCAGCGCTTTGCAACCGGTCTGCCCATATACTTCAGTCTCACCGACCTAGCCTACCCCCATCCCCACCTGCACTAAATCATCCCCGTGTCGAGCACCTTGAGGTACGGAGTCCACACCCCCAGCATGACGACATGCACGCATTATGCCCGAGATCGCGTTGGCACCCATTCTAGAGGGACGCGCGGCACCCGGGGAACGCGCTCGCGGCTGCGCAGCTGCCCACTGAGCAACCTTAAGCACGGAGAGTTGAATCCGGCGGCGTATACCACTTATGAGGGATACACGCGGTGCCGAAGATAAATTTGGAGCGCAGTATCGAGATGGAAGATGGTAACTATTGGACTAAACTGAGCAGATTCAGTTACGTAGACGACTCTTGGGTTTTGCGGGGTATTTGATCTACGCAGAGAAGAGTCCCGTGCTTCGGAATTCCGGGCACCAGCGGCGGCCTTGCCCTTGCTGCGTACGCACAAGAGTCGCGCCGTAGATTTCCAGTGGAAAGAATTCAAGTTGATTGGTGTGTGCATCACAGAGTCGCCATATAGATCCAGCGCAAATCAAAAGGAGCGTCCTGCAGTACGCGAGTAACCACATCGATTCGAGCCCTTTATCACAGGTTCAATGCCGCAGCTGCCTAGATCGAAAGTAAATGGTGGTCATCTGCGTCGTCCGTTGGGCTCAGCGTCTGACTCGTGGTTAGTGAGCAAGTTGTAGCGCGAGCATACAAGCCTAAGGCACGTTTCCAAGTCAAGGAAGTTCATCGAGATAGAAGCGGCGCGTCCTTGGATCCTTGGAAAGCTCAGAGGCCGACCATATCTTGAATACGGTAGGAGTGTTGGATGTCCCGTGCCACATGATTCAAAGACGATTCCAAGATGAGAATGGCGAACGCAGAGCGCGAGGCCGGCTCGACTTCGCTGGGTACTAACCAAAGCCGCAAAAATGCCTTCTTTTAGATCCATAAAATCCGTGCCATCGAAAGGGACCGGGTCAAGACCGGATGGCGCAGGGTCGAATGAAGGGGAAACGCCGGAAAGAGAGAAGAACCTGCACCGCCACTGATCAGACTGCTACAGCGTCATTATCAGTGGCACATCCCTTCACTACACGTTGAGCACGAACGCGATGCCGCCCTACCGCCCACTAGCACCCTCTCCCTCCTCCTCTGAAGAAGGAGAGGACGCTATTCATCAAGCCAAGATGACACGCCGCAAAAGGGACAGGAGGCTCAAGCTAGGTCGCGGTGACCACGACGACAAGGGTGACGAAGGACCATAGGGAGGCTAGGGCGGTGACTCTTGTAAGGACGAGAGTGTACAGGACCGCATGGCGCGCTGATGTGCTATGCGAGGAAGGAATGCGATTCGGCGACGACGACGGCGAGCAGACCTTTACGCACCCGCAGCACCTCCTCGAGCGCCTGATTCACTCTTCTCCCTCCTCATCGGCGAAACCCACCGTGCGATCCCGGAAGACCGCGAGCTCGGGTGCACCTCTAACCCCTTCCTTGAAATTCGTGTCGCCCTTGAAGCTGCTGCCTTCCTGCAATCTGTCGTCCCACGCCTATGGATCCGGCCCCTCCAGAAGACGAGCACCCGGCGGCGAGGATCCGCCCCCGCTCGCGGCAACATCGGCTTTCTGCGTCGGGTGCCCATCAACGCCTCGGAGTTGAACGATACGCCTCTGAAGCTGCATGTGCGATCACGCCGGCAGTCCTTGCTCCCTGCGCTCCCTTTCGTTGCGTCTACTCTCTCCCCCTGCTCCTATGCTCGCCCCCCCTCGCTCTTCCCACCCCGTTCATTCTGTTCCTCTCTCTGTGCATTCGGCTGGCTGGTGGCGCCTCGCATGTGGCTCTCTCCGTGGCACGTCTTGTATACGCGTCGCATCTGCGCTCTTCCCCTCCTCGTTGTCCGGCCCCCGTTCCCCGTTCCCCGTTCCCTTTTCTCTTTTCTCCTCCACATCGCCCACGATGGATTGTGTAAACCGCCCCGTCCTATCGATGTCCACTCCGCGTTGTGGATTGAGATGCGGCGGGTTCTCGGACTCTGCGATCTAGCGCAAGCTCTTCTACTAGTATTCCGCGATTTGGCCCGAGTTTTTCATTCCACGCGATAGTACGTTGCAACCACGTCGTCGATTTGATTCTTATCCCGTTTCTTTCCCCTGCATCGCCTTGCTGAGTCGATCCGGGTTCCGTTGCTGAGCCAGTATCATCAGTTTCGTCTCGGGCGAACCGTGAGCAAGCCTAGAGTGGTTCACACATTGACGAATTCACAATTTGATATTAGCTCGGATATACGAAACACCCTCGTTCCACCTCATCCCCCCGCACCCAAGATCCAGCGACGCACCCGGGCTCAACTCCCCGCATCCGAGTACGCACTCCACTTTCTCTACCTACCGTCCCATTCCTTAACTCCCCCTCAGGCTGATGTAGAATGAACTTCATGTGGGCCTGCTCTCTATGGGAGCTCCCATCTTCGTTCGCCGCACCGCACTTGGTCATTCGGGAATTGCGTAACGAGTACGTATACTCTATTTTCATGCTCAACCACTGCTGCGATGCGAGAGACACCATCAGACACAGCGCTAGCACTTGGATGCCTGCTGGATCGAAATTCCATTTGATTGCCTACTCTTCCGATTTTCCAGCGTCTAACTGGCGCCGTTATCGTGCTGCTGGAGATCAAGACTCAAAATTTCCTCCAGTTTTTATTTGTCTCGGTCCAACCTAGCCCTCAGAACAACTTGTGAAGGCACTAAGATTTATACAGCCCCGCGCGGAGTTACTCGCTGATTCGGAGATTATTATGGGAACCAATCCTCATCAAATCAGAATCGGTGTGCCAACTCATCGCCTCAGCCTCGCTGCATCCGGCTGTCCCAACTGTTGTGCAGGTGTTTTCTCACGCTGAACGTCACGAGAATACAACTGAACATCGCCTTTTCAACTGCAATTTGACAATTTGACAGGTCTAAGGTGAATTTAGAACACGGTCAGCAATCGGCGCTTAACATCTCTCTCTCTCTTACCTTGACCACCGATAAACGACGGGCCCCCCTTTGAAGTAAGCACAGATTTCTGATGATCAGGAACGGCTAACGGCCTGAGTCAAGGGACGACTCGAAGAGGACGCAGCTCTAAGCTAGGATATTCCCTGTGCCAGCTCTCATCCGAGCGGGACGGTCCATTTGCGGAGGGTGAGCTCATCAATTGCATCTTTCTTGATTTATCCTATCTCCGAACAGTTCAAGACCTGTGTGAAGATGACTGCTCCGACGACGTGAAGGACGAAGACCTCTCTAGCAACGAACTTCCGCAGGAGGTAGTTCACGAGGGATCAAGTGAGCCATCAGAATTACATCTGTTTGTAGCTCATCTGCGCGCATTCAGCCCTCGATCCATCTCCCACTTGGGGAAGCTTCCCACCGCTCGATACCGCAGAGCTCGAACCGTCTAGAAACTGGAAGATTATCATGGGAGCGCAGTTTACACTTATCTTGGCACTGAGCGTACTCTATCTGTATGACTCTATGCACTCGCGTCTTTCGATTTTGTACTATATATCCCTGCCAAGCTGCCTAGGACTTTATCCGCTCGTCGTTCATCGCGCACTTGACCGGACAACCAGGGACGAGTAAATTTACGCGCTCATCTTTTCCTGCCGGTCATGAAGACATAATCATGTGTGGTCGGAGGGATTCGTTACCCTCGGGATCTCCCGAATATGACTAAAATAAGGTACGGGAGATCAAGCGGGATTGCATGCCCGAGAGCGCAGTGGGTCCACATCGCACATCTATTGCAATTGAAACTGGTCTAGCTGGACCATCGGGATGCAGCCCCCCATCTGCCTCGATTTTCTCAGACCGGAGCGAGAACTCAAGATTAATGCTCCCCGCGATAAGAGCATCGCCTCTGTCCGGAAATGGTTTTCCAGACCTGAAGATGCCAACGCGAGCTCTCAGCTTAGATATATATCTCCTCTTCTACCCCATCCACTTGTCAATTCATCTTTAGTCGGACTTTGTTTTGTTTGGGCGCGGGTGTTATACCAGTCAGGGACCGTCGTACCCGAGGTGAGTACGAGGGATGCGTGTAATTATAAACACATGTCGCGCCGATATCAGCTTTATTCGTACATACCTAGTCATCATAAGTATCATACGCAGACCGAATGGACGGATGGGATGCAGACAGTAGACAGACGCCGGCGGCGCGCCAGGCGCGCGTGTGACGACTGATTACTAGGTGCAAGTGACACATCGCGGTGGTTGGTACAGGATCTATGCGCACTAAATAAAGACAACGGAAAAGATCCACCGGAAACGGCGTAGGTATTAGCATTACGACAAGAACAGCGGGATAAATTAGATGTGGACGTGCCCATGAGCCCATGATTCCATGCCTTCCCTCACACACTCACCATTCCCACCGTTCAGATGGAGCCCATGGGTGAGCCATTGGGGCAAAACCACGACGCCAACGAGCGCGGGACCACGCATGCTGCGGGTCTTCGATGCCGGTATGCGACGCGCTGGGGGGCGCGGGTGCCGGAGGAGGAAGAAGGCGGGGTTAGCTGGGTTTATAACAGAGGGAAAGGGAAGGAACATACTTCATGCTTCCGCTTCCGCGACAGCTCCCCCAGGCACCTGCGCCTGGTGCGCTCGCCTCAGCGACGACAATAGGGAACGAGCCGCGGGTTCCGTGCACCCAGTTGAATCGTGAACCGTTGACAGTTTCGCTCTCGTTGACGATTTGATCACATGAGTGGGTATCCCCTGCTGCATCAACGCTCGCTATTGAGTATTGGCGAGGATGAGTGGGAGCGGAGGAGCAGGTGTACCTGCGGGGCTGCGGGGCGACGCAGCGCATATCAACCATTATGCACTCGATGAGGAAAGGGTGCGGGCGGGACATGAGAAACGCACGGTCGGAGGAGGCAGTGCTCAGAGAACGGAGCTGGGGACCTTGATGGAGACGCCGGTGTCGAGGGTGCGACTGCGGTTCCAACAAATGATGAGCATTCAGGGAGGGCGAACGACGCGGGTCGGAAGGCATGTGGGATGTTTGTGAACATAGCGCTCGGGGAGGCCGGAGAGAGGGAGGAGTGAGCAAGAACGCCTCCTTCGCACGATGGCATGGAGATTCAACCGTCTGGAGGCTGGTAGCGGTTGCTCAGCACGCTCGCGCCACGAGGCGTATATGGCGAACGGCGCGCGGCCCGCGGACGGCGCGCACATGCCCGAGATCCCGATGGTGACGCTGCGCGACCTAATGTGCTGCGGGCGGCGCTGGAGCAGCACCGGGTGAACGGCCTGGACCGATCCATATGTGCCGACACTCCCACGGCTCAACTTGTCTTCCGCGCAATCTTCGCTCCGTGCCGCGACCACGACAGCCTCCCTGCCCACTCCAGGGCCCGTAGCACTAGCTCGTACATCTCCTACGCCGTGCTCGATGTGCCAAGTACACGCCGGCCGCCGCAAAGAGGCGCATCTTCTACTTCGACTAGATGACGTGCGTCCCCGTCCCTTCACTCTGGTACGCATGCATCGGGTGGAGCGCGCTTCGCATTCACCACCTTCTTATTCTCTCTCTCACCCTTAGGATCAGCCCATACCTCCTGCAGGCGCTTCAACGGCAGGCCCGCTGATCCGGGATGACACGCGTGCTCAAACTTCACGCCTCACTGCAAGTCCGCAAGGTACGACTCGTACTTTGCTTCAAGTTTACGACCTCCCTCTGCTGAATTTTATGTCTACGACGGACTACGCTTCAGCCAGCAATCTGTCACCGTGGCCCACCGCGCGCGGGAGCGCGCACTCCAAGTGTTATCCTAAATTTGATCCTATGATATGCGCTCCCGAGTCAAATCCTTTCGCAGCTTCGGCCCCGCGGACGACCGAACCCAACCCCAACCCAACCCTCACCTATTTTTCCTGTGGCCTGCCAGGAGCCGCCCCTTCTCTCTTTGCTCGCACTGTCTAGGTATCTCCGAGGAGCGGAAGGTGCAGGCAGGCAGTCTGTGAAGGGCGGTAGGAAGGCGGGGAAGGGGACGGACATAAAATTGGAGTGGCTGAATCAGGGGCAGGCCGTGGAATGTTTATAATCAGGAAAATTGGCTACAGAGATAATTCAGAAAGGTGGACACTCAGTGTATAAGGAGGTACATAGGCTGGAGTCGGAAGTAGCTCATCAAACGGAACACACTCAATGCAAGCATGAGGATAAACTGCAGTAGGTCAACATCCACAACGGGAAGTGGGTTACGACGCCGCCGAGATGGCTGTAGATCTCGGACTGAATTCCATTGAGCCAGCTTTGACGGCTGCTTTTGAGAAGCTTGCGAACCATCTTCGTTTCCGGAATAGGAAGACGCCGGACTCGAAGGAGAAGGGCCTCGTCCGTGATATCTGGAGCGACGCTGCTGAAGTATTGGGGGGGTTGGGGAGCAGTGGAAGGTGTACTTTGGAGAGGAAGTGTGAATTCAAGCATTTTTGCAATGGAGAGGTAAGCTGATGGCAACAGCTGGCCGTGTAGTTCCTGAGGAATGGAAAAGAAGGCGGGTGCGATTTTTCGGACCACTGGCGGGGCGGAGGCCCATGCCTTTCCTTGGCCAATCCAGTCGGTTTTTTTGAGTATTTTGCTGGTGTCCATTTATTGGTGAAGGAATGAGCGAGGAAGAATAAAATCCAATTTCACAGCCCTATTACTACTATGCTCCATCCCGCTTCATCGCCTAAATTTTATTCCCGGGTTCGTCCAGTTTCGCCCTCAATGTGTATGATTTTTCATTGCCTATGGGACCAATGAGACACTGAGCTCAGTAAGCGAAGGTGAACTCACACAAAATCTTGTGTGCTGCCATCCCCCTGATAAGGCCTGATTCTTTAAATATTGCATCAGCTTCTTCAGTGCTCGGTTGCAGAGTGCGTAGGCTTGGGGAGGCCGGATAACGGAATGAACACTTGGGAGGGAGATGACACCGTCGGCCGGGGCTGGAACACCGAAGCCAGTCAGCATCTTAGGTGACGGATGTCATGGTGTGAACATTTGGTCGAAATAGTACAGTACTTAATCTGAGGAATAAGCTGACACCGCCACTGATTGCACCCACGTGCCGTCACACAGCCTCATCATCCTTCGCAGCGGCGCAGCCTCTCTCTTTCCCCACCTTCACCACACGTTCTGAACGCTGATGCCGCCCTACCGCCCGTCGATCTCCGAAGAAGGATAGCACGAAGTCATGATTCAAGACGCTCCAGAGGCCGAGAACAACTCCGACGCAGACTCTGACGAAGACGCAGGGTCAGACGCCTCCGAAGCCGTGTCGTTAGCGCACGCTAAGTGCGCAGCGAGCAGGCGACCGCGGGAGAAGGCGCTCAGCGCTGAGGAATGAGAGGAATCACGAAAGGAATCGGAGGCGCGGTGACGACGCTGAGGTGGGTGGCGAAGGTGGCGAGCACGATGTGGAGAGCCAGGGCGGCGATGGGGGCGAGCGCGTACACGACTGCATGGTACGTTGTTCTCTTGCGCTGTCCTCGCGCGCGTTTTCAGCCAACTGATTTGCACCGCAGCAAATCTGGGGCGTGATGCGCCGCGCGCTGTTGGGCCCGCAGTCGCAATGCGTGAAACGGCCAGTGTATTCGTTTACGGCGCGTATGATGGTAAAATGCAGAACGCCGCCTCTTGTTTTGTCTACACACGCGCTCGCTCTCTTCAACTCCTCACCGTTCAACCTTGGAATTTTATGCCGCGGATTTCGCTACGGGATTTCGCTATGCCGCTAAAGTTGCGTGAGCATTCAAGTTGGCGGTCCTTGCTTCCTCCGCTCGCCACATCTGCTCTCTCCTTTCTGGGCTTCTGCCACTATTGCCAGTCCCTCTTTCTCCCCGCCCCGTTCACTCCGTTCCTCTCTGCATTCAGCTGGCTTGTGGCGCCTCTCCTGCGGCTCACCCCGTGTCGCTTCTGCGTTGTCCGTTCCCCGTTCTTCGTTAACTTTTCTCTCTTTTGTCCTTCACCTGTGTTGTGCGGTCCGCACCGTCCTACCGATGTCTCCTCCGTGTCGCGAGCTCTTCTATTCCGCGATCTGGCGCGTGTTCCTCCATTCCGCGCGATGGGGCCTTGCGAGTGCACCGTCACTGCAGGCTACCGCCACCCAGACCTACTTAGGGTAATTTCCCCCACTTAGGTGTGGGCCCTAAGTAGGTCTAAAATGTGGGGCCAAACCACCCATGTGGATGTATCCACCATAAGTGGATCCCTCCACCTGGCTGACCGTGGGTGGGCCCACCTGCGTCACATCACGGCGATGTGGATGCACCCATGTCCAGCTCGTTTTGGGGATTTTCCACCCTCCGCAGGCCCCATATCGTGGCCCCTGCTGGCCCCTCCTCTTGGCCCTAGCTGACCATGCCCGCTGGGCTTGCTCTGGCAGTACCCACCACCATTAGGCTGTATGCTAGCCTTCCTAGCCTCCCCTTTCTCAGCTCGTTTTGGGCATTTTTCCGCCCTCTGTTGGCCCCATATTACAGCCCCCACTTGGTTCTTACTCTTTCAGTCTGCCTTTGATCCGTCTCTTTCTTATACTAGCCTTTGGGGCCTCGAGTCCTCGCTACTCTCGCCTTTGGAACCTCATACCTATGCTGCTTACCATGTCGACGCGAGGCCGTGGCCCTGCAATTCCACGTGGTGTTCTACATGCAGGTGTGGTAAACATATCGCGCGGGCTTAGCTTACCATATTGCCTCTTATGCTTGCTGTTGGATCTTTGCCTACACTCACCTTCAGATTCCCTCCTAATGCTCACCTTCGGATTCTCCCCTTACACTAGCATTCAGATCTGTACCTACACTCACCTGTATATCCTTACCTCTGTATGCTTGCCTACACTTACCTTCAGATTCCCTGCCTCAAACTCGCCTTCAGATCAATACCTACACTCACCTGTATATTCTTACATATGGTCACCGCATCACACCAATCACCTTCACATCCTTACCTATATTCACCTTTGGACCCTTGCCTACTCACCATAATATTCCTTCCCATGCCCACCCTATTTTCAGAAGAAATTACTTCCCTTAATATCCCTGCATCTCCCTTTATGCTTGCCTTATATCCATCTTATGAGGTCTATGCTTGCCGGTTCTAGTGCTTGCCTACTGGCGGCTCAGTGTTCACGTATCATGCATGCTGCCTGCAGATAATAAGAAATACATAGTTGGTGGATGCATCCACCAACTGGTCCAAGGCAGTTGGTGGATGCATCCATCAATCTCACATTAATGGATGGATGCATCCACGGCCCTCATATGGATTCACCCATAGCAATGTGGATGGACCCATCGGTGATATTTTTCACAACGTGGATGCCTCCACAGTGTCGGTGGATGCATCCATCAGTCTCACATTAATGAATGGATGCATCCACGGCCCTCATATGGATTCATCCACACCAATGTGGATGGACCCATCAGTGATATTTTTTACGACGTGGATGCCTCCACAATGATGTGGTCGCATCCATATGCCATACGGTGGTTGCACCCACCTGTTGTTTGGTTCCTGTCTGGATCCACCCACCGCTATATGGGCTCACCCACCGATTGTTTGGTTCCTGCCTGGATCCGCCCACCTCTATATGGGCCCACCCACCTGTTGTTTGGTTCCCGTCTGGATCCACCCACCCCTATATGGGCCCACCCACCCATTGTTTGGCTCCTTTCTGGATCAATCCATATGTATCCCCGAATGCATGTGGATGCATCCATTATATTATTATTTTACTCTGGATGCACCCACAGAGGACCCCAGACACCTGTTCCATTATTATTATTATTATTGTATCCTCCCCCAGATTTTTCCTTTTTCAATCAATTTCAAGTCCTTATAATACTACCTTCAAGTGTGGGATATGTTTCCGTTGCTTACTGTTTTTTTTCCCTTACGTTGTTGGGTGCCCAAGTCGAAATTACCATTTTGGGCTCGTAGCGGTTGTTGTGGTCTGTTTGGCTCACACCCCGCTTGGGCGAAATATTTCATGCACTGGTTGGTCAATTATTGTCAGTGAGGCAATTTCGAGTCTGTTTAGTAGTACTTTCCAGCGTGAAATATGTTTCCGTTGCTCACTGTATTTTTTCCTTTGGTTGTTGGGTACCCAAGTCGGAATTATGACAAATTATTTTGTACTCTAGTAGCTTCTTGTCAGTCAACCAATTTTGAGCCCTCATATTATTACCTTGAACATTCGGGGACGTTTCCATAGCTTGCTGTATTTTTCCTGTCCTTCGCTCGGTGCCCCAACTCAGAATTCCCATTTTCGGACGGTAGCGGTTGTTGTGGCGTCTTTGGCTGATCGCGGCAGGTGCCGTTCGTGTCGATTCGCCCAAGTCAAGTGGGCTCACCAAATTGGAATATACCGAAGATAAATACAGGAGGGCTAAATGTTACCAAGTCGGATTCCGTAGAGTAAAACAAGGGCAAAGGAACAGTAAAGTCATTGGATTGGAGGAAAGAAATACAAGTGAAAAGACAGAATTACTCAGGTTCGACCCCCATAACCCAGCGCTGAATACTATCAGAGGCCGCCTCATGCCCCTCACCCGACTGCAAAATTTCCCGAAGATGACGCTGCTGTGCTGGGTTGAGGACATACACCGCAGCGCGTGGGCCTTCATCTAAGCACGAGTCAGTATTTACACGCCCATACACATAGGTTAACTCACCATCAGTTAGGGCGTCGAGCAAGGAGGGGAGGCTGGAGTGCGAGCTGAGGGTCACAGCAGTAGTGCCGGAGGTGCTCTGCGAGTCGGTGGGGGCGTCGAAAAGGTCGTCCAGACAAGTGGCATCGGTGTCGGTGTCTGCGTCTGCGGTGTCTTCGGCGCCAGCATCCCCGGCAACGTCGGAGGCGTGTTCACTGCCAGCGTTGGCGGCAGTGGCGGCGGCGTCGGCGGCGACGGCAGCATTGAATCCGTCCAGGCCCGGGCCCCAGGCTGTATGGGAATGTCAGCACTTCGAAGGTGGGGAGATGGGGCAGACGTACGGACAAGCCCGCCGCGCGGCAGGACGCGGAAAGACAGGGAACCCCCGTCGACGCCCTCAACCCTGACTGAGAAGAATCAGTGTGGTCGGAGCGACGTGGAACGGGAAACGCACCATATTCAGTTGCCCTGGGTCCCAACAGACTCATAAAAGCCATATCCGCTGCAACGGCGTGTAAGTGGAGTCAAGCGGGCAGGCGGCTAGAAGACGTACACATCGTAATAAGTTGTTGGAAGGCGTCGGGATTATCGTGAACGTTCTCGAGTAGTTCCCGCACTGTCAAGGAGTGAACGTGAGCAGGTAATCAGAAAGCGCCAAGATAAAAGACTAACGGGCAGCCTCGTCAGCCCAAAATTCGCCCATATATTCGGCAGCCGCCGCGGCATGGCCGAAGACCTCCTGTGGGCTCCATGGCCCCGGCCCTTGAACGTTCATGTCGGGGTACCGGCGAAAAAAAAGCGCGGGGGGGCGGTGGCATGAATTCGCGCATCTGCATCAAGTCGTAGGCGCGACGATGCTCCTCCAGTTCACGGAGGAACTCCCCGCGGTACATGGCGCCGCCATAGAGAAAGTCGGGCAGAAACGTCTGCCTGAGTCGGGCGACGCCGCGAATTGGGGGACGAATAGCACTGCCGGCGCGAGGAATGGCGGGAGTCACCCGGGATGCGCGGCGGAAAAAACGGGTGAGGTGGGCTTGGGTGAGCATCAGGACGGAGAGTACTGTGAATGGGAGCGTACCTGAATATCCTGGTTATAACCTGCGCGAGCGAGTGGCAAGGCCACCAGCGATGCCATTCTGGCAATTCTTTGATCGCGCTTGATCGCGTTGTGAACAATGCGCAAACCAAGGCCACTCACCTTACACATTCTTTTCGGGTAAGTGCGCGCCCCATTGTTGCCCGATCCCTGGCCGCCATTGGGTGTCGATGCATCTACCCAATTATCAGTCGACATTTCGATCGCAGCAGGCCACTCACCATTTTTTTCACCCTCCTGGCCACATACGGATTAGCTCCAGTCCGTTCAATTATACTACAAGCTTCGTTCTGCTTTGTTCACTCGTTTTCCTTACTATTAATACGTTCTTATATTTCTACATACGGGACATGGTGGTTAGAAGCAAGAGCAGAATAGGCGCCGGAACAAACAGGCGCACTACTTGATGTGATGACTTTCGGCAGAAGTTCGGCATCTGATACGCCCACGTGCCCCGACACGTCGCGTCCGAACGCGCCACCCATAGATGAGAAATAGAAAGTCGAATAAACTATGCGTAAATTACATATGTTACTCGTCAAATAAACCATTGTCTTCCCACAGCAAGTCCCCCTCATCCTCTTCAGGCCCTCTATGATTATCCGCGCGCTCAACGGCTGCCAAGACTTGAAACAAGTCGTCGTCTTCGTCGTCGTTCATCCCATCATCCTCATCCGAGTCATATCCATCGCCCCACGACGCCGTCACCTCAGCGATCTGACAATCAAGAAGCTCCTCCCTCGTGGGCCCCCATTCCGGAAGACTTTCGTCGTTAAAGGCAAGTTGGTCGAGGGATTTCTTCCACAGGACGCAGAGTTGAAGAAGTTCTTGGCGTCTCAGTTGAAATTGATATTGGATGGCCCCTGGATGTGGCAATGTGTCAGTAGAAATACACACTACAATTGAAGGACATACTTTCAGTTATCGCAATGACCCCACAAACCGCCCTCCACTCGGTAGCAAACCAGATTTGCAAATGCCTCCGCTCCCTCAGCAACCGCGGAGCCTCTTCCTTGCACCGATCCTTCTGCAGCAAGGCCCGTATTCCTGCTCGTACCTTTTCGTCGCTGAGCCACAGGGGGGCCGCCTCTTCCTCATCCCCATCCAACCCCAAATCCTGCCAGATCGCATCATCCACGTCTAGCTGGTAGATTCCCTTCGCGGGAACGGGGATTGGGGCGATCACGCCTTTCGGCGCCTTCTTGGCGTCGATGAACGCCTTTATTTCGACGCAGGACTGGTTGTAAGATTTAACCAGTCTGGCGATGTTGGGTTCGCGGCGGTTTATTGCCGCACCGGCGTGCTCGTTCCGTTGATTCTCTAAATAACTTAGTTACTGGCGAACGTTAAGACGCGAGGGGCCCACATACCGCTCCTCGTACGACGGAAAGAGCGCTCTATCGGGTCGAGCTCGAACTTGCGATCCCGCAGCTTCCTTCGCAATTGCTCCTTGAAGATCTTGGCACTCATCCGCGCCGAATAATACTGACTGTGGGCAAGCTTCTTGAGCGCAGTGGAATCGTCAATTCCCAGCGTGCGCTGAAGGCGGAGAGCCCTCTCCTTCTCCTTCTTCCAAGCTTTGCGAGCGTCCTCGAGATGGAGCTCAGTGTATAGGCGGACTTCCGGGGAACAATCGTCTTCTTCGACAGATTCCTCCAACGATGCGACCCGCTCGAACAAAAGCTGCGCCTTTTTACGGGAAGCAAGGACTTCTTCGACAGCCGCTTGTCCCTGGTTCTTCGAGCGTCCTGGCCATTGAGTTGAGTATGGGCCTAGGTTTTAATGCGATTGTGAGGAAACATACGTGGTACTGGCTTCGTCTGAACGGCCACTTGGTTCGCCCATTCCGCTCGCAGTACGTCCTCCGCTACTCCACACGCCTCCAGCTCTGCGAGCGCATCCCGAAGCTTCCCCTCGCAGTGATGAGTCCGTCGCAGGAGCCATCCAGCGAGACGGCCCAAGCTCGTTTTGTCCGCATGCTCAATCTGTATGTCGATAGTGTACAGACGGTGGTGATACTGTCGAGTCCGTTAGTCGTAGCCTTCAAAATAACAAAGCCTACGCACCCCGGAAACTCGCAGATAGGCGATGAGCTTACTGATCGAATGCCAGAAGCGTTCACACCCTTCCCCGTTGGTGAAACCGAACCCACAGCACTTCAGTGGATGGTAGATCATTTGACACGGCCATCGGTGGCCAAACGCATGGAAGACGGACACTGCGAAACGGATGCGATCCAGGTACCTGTCCAAAAAACCCCACTTCACGCAAGAGCGATGTAGCTGGCAGGCTATATCGTACAACACGCCAACTCGAATGTTGGCGGGGAGGTGCTGGAAAAGCATCTCCAACAGCACGAGGACGTAGTACTGCTTCTCCCCGGCACTGCGCATGTTGACGAGCCACAACACTCGGTCGTGGCGGCACGATAGGCCCATGATCCCGGTGTCGTCGAAGAACTTGGTGCTTGCCTTCTCCCGCTTCTCGTCTGCTGCCTTGAATGACGTTTCGCACTCGTCTAACACCGACCGGGGAACTTTCAGATTGGCCCCCTCGTAAGTGTCCTCCTCTTCCTCTACTCGAGCCTGCTTCTTCGGGGGCCGAGCTCCGGGCGGGCGCACCTCCTCTACATGTGCTCCCATCTGGTCGGCGGTTGTCTCTGGCACGAATACGCTATTGGGATGCGTGCGAGGTGGATCCCGAGCACCTTTCCATCTGCGCTTCTGGGTAAAGCACGCATCGGCGCATACATTGACGTCGACATGCTGCGTTGGGTCATGCACGAGCCCACCGAAACAAGCTGGGCATCGGCTGATGAGATAATCGCTGGGCCGGCTACGAGGCGGTGGCTCAGGGAATGGATTTACTGGGGGCGCCTCGTCGTCGTCGTCCTCGTCTTCCCCGGGGGAGACGAGGGCTGGCCTGCGGCGTTTTTGTCGGGAAGGAGCCGGTGGCACGGGTCGACCCGTTGGCGTGGATGGAACGGATGGAAGTGGGGAAGAAGGTGTTCCGGGACGCATCAGTGTAGATGATGCCAAGCGGGGTCCCTCCCCCTCTTCGACTGCCTCGTCGTCGGTGGCATTGACTTCCGCATCTTCACCTCTCACTGCGTCCCTTGCAGCAAGCAGGAGCTTGTCCACCGCATCGTTGACGGCATGCTGCAAACTGATGTACCACTCTAGCGCATTGCCAAAGCGGACACGGAGGGTATCCTGTGATACAGATAATATGAGTCCGGCGGTAAGCCAACGCGGTAAATACACGTACTTTGGTCCGTAATTTATATCCGCGACTGGCAAGAAAACCTTCCAATGTATTGCAAAACGCCGTGTTATTGGGTGGTAAATTGAGGAATAGTCGCGTTACGAAATCCAATACTTGGAGGTCGACGGCTAGACTTGGATGTTGGGGGGAACAGGGGAAAAGGCCCGCCTTGAGCAGCTGCATTGGCGCAGGGGAACACGCGCACACGCCAAGACGGACGTGTTCTATTACTGCCTTCATATGTTAGATGTGCGTGCCATGTGCGAGACTGCCCATGTACCATTCATACGAACCAAGGCAACGTCGAGCGCCCGCCTACTGCAATTGCACGTTGCCGCTGTGTCTAACGCGAGTCCCGCCGTGTCTCGGAGCGATACCGTGTCGTACATTAATTTGATGAAGACCGGCATGAGCATCGGGATGACTTCAAGCGTCCAGCGTTGCCATTGTCTGCTGCGCTTCACAGTTAACGGGCGGGGTGTGGGAGGGTTTTGGGAGGGGAGGTAGTCCGAGGTCACGAAGTTGTCCTCGCTCGGGACAGTGGCGTCGGGATTGCGGCGGGAAGGGGACGACTGCGGGGAGGCCTCCCCCCATCCGCCTGGCAGCGGCCGGACCAGGCGCTGGCTGAGAGTCTGGCCATTTGCGCAGTAGACCAGCGGCTCCGGAGCAGACACCCTAGGTCTGACCAGCAAGTGTGCCGGCCGCGGAACTGGGAACAGTGACGCACGCGGTGTGGGTCCACGGGCGTTCTGCACGCGCTGAAGCTCCTTGTCTGTGAATCACATCCTTCTAGCAGGGCGGGGTTGTGAGGAGTAGCAATTTCAAGGCCAAAGCCACTCACTCGTGTCGTTGTTTACGCTAATCACTTCGAAATTATTTTATTGTCTTTGTGCCACCCACTCGAACGCGACGCGACTCGACGCGCCTTGAGATTACTATCTACACTATTGAATTCTACGGTACGACTAAGATTTCTTTGATACGTTACTGCTACTTTACATGCACTATGTACGTCTACTTAGGGGTACATGGAAGTCAGAAGCAAGAGAGAAATAGGCGCCCGGGCCAAACAGGCGACCAGTTGATGTGAAGTGTCTCGGCTAACAACCCGAGATCATCACGTGCCACCGACGCGTCGCGTTCGTTGAAGTCACTCGACGCGTCCAACGCGTCCAGGCGCGTGCCATTTAATTGAATCCGTAGTAGAATCAATGTATTACATTATATCAAATTATAGGTTACAATTATTGGGACTACTGAGGGAACTCCGTGGCTTTACATACCCCGACCGTCTCGTTCTTCGATAAGCAGAGCCGCAAGATATGGAAATAGAAGGGGCCGCTGCCATCCGCGCGTCTAACTGCGACTACGTCGTCGCCGTGGGGATGGATGATGTACGGCTGGGTCTGCGCGTAAGAACCGATGAGCGAGGGATTTCCCTCGACGTCCGGACCAAGCACTATAACGCGCTCGACGCGTTTCGTGATGAGGGAGCCTGCGCGTTCCCGCACAGGTTTGATGCAGCTGGGGGGGAAGGAGATCTTGTGTTGGTTCTGTCCGATGCGAAAGACCTCGAGCTGTTTCTCGCAGTTTGGAAGAGCCTTCAGTATTACCACCCCATTCTCGCCCTGGGAGCGGAGGGCCTTGTCAGAAACTTGATGAATGTCTTTCGTGGGCTTGAAGCCCATGATTCCCTCGATCACCACATCTACGCGCTTTCCCACCAGACCCGGTGTGCGAAGCCATGTCCCATCGCGTTCGCCAGGGAGACGTTGCTGCTCGTATTCGAAGGCCAATCGTTGTTGTAAACGTTGCTGTTCTTGTTCCCGGGCTACTCGTTGTTGTTCCTCTTCGGCGGAGGACTCAAGACCCCACTGCGGATCGCTCTCCTGGGGGAGCGGCGTCGGTGTGTGAGGGCGGGGTTCGGGAGATGACGGGGTCATCAAGCGCGGAGCGTAAAGTACCCTCGAGGGAAGGTATCGAGCTTGAACCAGAGGTAAACGAGTCCTGCGCTCGAGTTAGCAAGAAATAACTAAAATATGAATAGGCGCACAAATCGTGAATGACATTCTCGATGGGTACGCTGACTTGGTTATTGTGCTCGTTCTTGATGGTGAGCATGATCCCCTTCGTATCCCCGCCGAGGTATCGGCGCCTGTGCTGGGACGTCTGCTGCACTCTCAGGCGGTCGCTCCGCTCCTTCGTGTCGAAAGAGGCGACGACCTGCCCCCGAAATCCCTTATCCCGGTGTCTGAACGCGACCCGGACATATATATTGGCGTATTCGACGCCGCCCTGCTTCAACGAGGAGGTCAATGAAATGGCCGCCTTGTCTCTTGCCTGGAGAATGCTGTGAAGTTGCGCGAAGGTAGCGGGAGGTTCCAGCTGGACCATCTTCGTGGTAGCTGCCGCGACGCCGGCTTGTTGAGCGAGGTATGCCTCGGCGTCGTCTGCCTGGGCTGCGCCTCGATACTCGATGGCCTTGGATGAATTGATGTGAGGCATCAAGGCGGCACCGCGGGGTTCGTCGACCACAGCCGTCCTAGTATATTGTTGAAAGACGGCACTCGTGGCGTTCTCTGCGTCGAAGATGACGAAATCTACATCCGCCCTCATTACTCGCAACTACCACATGTTAGTATTTTGTGAGATTATGCGCGAATTCCGAAACTTACGGTTTGAGCCTGCTCCTCAGGGTGCTCTTGAAACTAGAGCGGTTATCAGTTCCCCATGACGATTGAAAATAAAAACTGAACATACATCGACCAAGTTAAAGCGCCCCGTCTTATGTCTTTTGACTGTCCAGCCAGGACCCATAGCCACGTCCTCTAAAACTTCTCGACCATCTCGAGTCTACAACAGTGAGTCAGTTTCAGATGCGGATACGAATAAACAAAAAAATTACCGTGAACAAGTCAAGACTGCTGTCTGTGTGTACCTTGATAACAAGACCATGTAGATTTTTGCGGTCCCCACGGACGACGACGACGTGGTCGCCCGGGAGGAAGTATCGATTGAGGTTTTCGATGGGGACTTCGATTGTCTGCGACCCGTCCGGCGCCAGCGTGGATGGCAGCTGCTCGTCGAATGGTGCCTCGAGTGGAAGCGCGACGGTAACCTCCAGCCCATCGATGGATCTGATGCGCCCGCTGAGTCCACGATACAGAGAGCCGAAATTGACCCGGACGCGGTCCAGGATGTGGAGGGGCGGGGAGGGGCTGAGGATGTGCCGTAGAATTTGGTTGAGTGAGTAAGGGAAACTTTTGTCTCGGGCGTTGTGGAAGGGAAAATGGGGAGTGAGCTGGCAGACGCGCTTAAACTGGTCGTTGGCGGAGAGTTCCTGGATCTGCAGCACATAGGCCGTCTGCCCGCGCCGCTCCCCACCCACAATCAGGACATAATCCCCAGCCTCGAGAGGCTGACTTGGCCCTGCAAACGGCCGGGACCGGAGGGCCTGGCAGCGACTAGTGCGGAATGGCACTAGTTCATCGATTGTGGGTTGGACTGCCGGGTATTTCTTTTGCTGCAAAGTGTGGGCGATTTGCCGTACCTCGTACCGATCCGGCGTGTCTTCTTCTTTCCGTGCCTTCCACGAAAGCCGCAGATCTTCTTCCTCGTCCATCGGCTGTAGCTGCGGGACGGGTAGATCGACGCGTTTCATGAGGACTTTCTTCGGGCCCAGTACGAACACCAAGTCATCATTGAGCCGAATCCACGACCCGCGAACGACCGGCAGGTTCTCGGCGGGCAGCGCTGGCCCCAGCCGGCGTTGCATCGCCCTCAGCGTCTCGTTCTGGGGTGCCGGGCGCACGTTCACCGAAGGTGAGAGCTGGGCCACTACGACGCCGAGAGCGGGATCGTCAGGCGCAACATATGCTACCGCGCCACGCTTTTCACGGGCAGCGGACGCGGAATAGTCGTGCACGCGCTTCTCAAACCTGGCCGCAATGGCCTCCAACGCCTCAGGCTCATCATTGTCGTCGTCGTCATCGAATCGCCACAGGTGGTCCATTTGTGGAGGTGTATCGTCGATGAATTCTGACCAAAGGTCTTCAGATATACCGGCTATGCGATGGAATCAAACTTACCGATATCAGAATCCCTCAGTTCATCGTCGTCCTCTTCGTCGCCGTCTTGGGGATTATTTTCCTCATCTGAATCAGCGGCCGTTGTGTCCAGGTACGTCGCCAGCTTTTTGTATAGGCGCTGGGCGCGGGCTTCGTCGCGGGGAGGAGAAGCGGTACGCACTCGCTTGGCTGCGGGCGGAGGAGAAGATGAGGCGGGCCGGGGATGAGCGGACTATAGGGCAAATGTTAGGACTAGAATGACAATTGGAGTTTGGGGCGTACATTGGCGATCACGAGGGCGTCGCGGGGAGAAACATAGGGCGTGAAATCCCGGGAATCGCGCGGCTGGAAGGGAGTGGGCCCGCGCGATTCCGGGTCCGGTAAGAAGAGGGGGGTGCGCGCCCGCCTGGCCTCAGATGGCGTCGACTCTGCGGGCTCGTATGCGGGAGTGGGCGCTCGCGAACCGGTTGGCGGAGGTGGAACCCAGGTCGACATGACGCTAGTCGCGCGAGAGGGGGGAGTGTCGGTGTCGGAATCCCAGTCTTCGCCACGCGCCGGGGTTTCTGCGCCCGATTGAAGGAAATGTGCTGGGATATGATAGGGCGCGGTGGAGCGCACTCTGGCGTCGTGGTCCGCCAGAATGCCGCTCATATTGAAATCGGCCTCGTCGGCGCGTCGGATCTGCGCCTCGGAGGAGTCTTCGTCGTCCTCGTACAGGTCGTCCGCGTCGTGGGAGCGCCGGACCTCGGCGCGGTCGTCAATGTACGGGTTGTGTGCACTAAGGAGCAACGCGTCAGCCTTGCGCATGTTGTGCGTCCCAGCGAGGGCGGGGTAGTATGTGTTCTATTCTGTATTCTACTACGAGACTCGGCGCGGGGCGCACTGGATTACGGTTCAAAGACGTCTTGGAGGACGCGCAGATTCTCATGTATTCGTTATGTAACTATGTATCTATGCTACTACGACGAGGGACACGGCGGACAAAGACTTACCGAGGCATGATGAAGGTCGGGATCAAGTGCCAAAAGGTGGCTGTGCAAAGGTGGCGCTTTGTTTGTTGTGAAGTGTCTCGGCAATCGGGAATCGTCAGTTCCCGGCTGCCGAGACACTTCACAACAAACAACGCTGGGATAGGGAGGGCGGGGGAGGGCGGGGGAACGCGGGGAACATAAGTAGGAGTACACTAGGCAGTATTAGATAGATGTAACGTACGGAATAGGACAGATAGACCGATAGAGAAGGAAGGACGACGGGAGGGGCGACAAAGAGACGAAGTCAGTACGAATCAAGGATGGGGTGAGCCAGGAACGTACGGCGAGCGTCGCGGAGATGCAGCATAGAGATGGGGTGTTACGTTAGAAGGTATGGCTGAGACAAGCCAATAAGTGAGTGATTACCCCGCAGAGGAGAGGTAGTACTGACCTTGAGATAGGGGGGCGGGATGATGGTGGATCGGGCGGCCTGCGGTTGTCGCCCGTGGGTGGCGTTTTCGTTGAGTTGAGCTCGCGCCTGACTTGGCATGGACGTTGCCTGCGCTGGCATTCGATAACCTTCGAGACGCCGGGTACCGGACTAGGACGTGCGCAATCCCATCTGGAAGCACCATGTGAGGGATTGATGGGACGGGGAGAGGGCACGTACGGTACGAGGCAGCGGGGGGTTGAGCAACACAATGAGGGTGACTGGATACGACGGGTAAGTGGATGTTGTTACGCCGAGAAGGACGAGCAGGACGGATACTCACGACGAGGACTCAGTGGTTATGCAAACAAGGGGAACATTTGGTTGAGGGCGAGGAGAGGATGGGCAGGGTGTGGCAGGTGAGTCTCGACGGGCGTACTTATAGTCCTGGGCCACTAACAATTGTCCTCGTCGATCAAAAGGTGTCAAAGCGAGCCTTACCCGATCAAGACGCGTTGGTGGCCACGGCTGGCGTTTTTTGATGCTCGCTCGATTCACCAATCATATCGCGGGGGAACAATGGTAAGTTTTCATGGCGGGTAAAAAAGATACACATTACTTAGACGTAGACGTTTCCAGCGCGGCTGCGCGACATGTTTCCCGTCTAGTCCTCATTCCAAGCCCGCCCCATCCACCTTCGAACCCTCCTCGATGGAGCCCCGCGTAACGAGATCGCGCAAAGCCCCGCTGACCCAAGCCGTTCCCGACCCGCCCAAGCTACGACCCAAGAGGAAGGCGACTGAGTCCTCGGTACGTGGCCAGTGGTCTCCAATGGATTCATCTAATACTGTCTCGCAGAATGCCGCTGCCGATCCCCCCGCCGCCAAGACCGCTGTCAAGAAATCGAAGTCCAAAACCCAGATTACCGCCCCTGATCCCCCCGCTATCAAGAAATCCAAATCCAAGGCCCCGGCCACAGAGAAGGCGGCTGAGGTGCCGGTCGATGCGGTATGTACGCCGGGTAATAAATACGCACAAGATCCTAACTGCCTGCCTTCAGGCGGATGGCGGCAGCGACGCGGATGAAAGCCCCGCCCCCAGTCGCCCCAAAGCTCGTCCCAGACCGAAGGCGACGGGGGCCGCGGACGACCTAGCCACCGACCCTTTCGACCTCTCGTATCGGCGTCGTGCGATTTCCAAGAAGTCTGACCAGGAGCCTGTCCCCGCGGACAAGGCTGACGAGGTGTGTTGTACGACCAAGGAAAATTGCTCAGATTTCTGACATCTTCGCCATTTAGACCTCTACGAACGCGCCTGCGCCGGCTGACGAGGATGTCGACGATGCCCCCCCCGTCTTCTATAGCAAGAGCAGGCTGTGGTCAGACCCGACCGTCCTGCAGGCTATGGCGCCGATGGAAGCGAATCCAATGGTCGCTGCCGAGATGTCCTGGCCAGCGCCTCCCGCACCCCCCGCACCTCTCGCGGCTCCGCAGTTTGTGCCCCTGGTCGATATAGCCAGGCGCCCGAGTCTGTTCCCCCCGCGCCAGGATGGGTCTCGTCCTGGTCCGAGCCCTCGTGCCACCGCGTCCCATTCGTCTCCCCACAACGATTCACCTCAGTTTCGCCCAGCTCCCCATAGCACCACGCCTGACAGCCTTCCAAACGACCCCGAGGCCGAGGTTGGCGAGGGGCCTACCGACCACGACGAGCTCGACGACTTCCCCGACATCCGGGGGGGTGGCCGCGACGATGCCGAGGAAGACGACTTCCTCGATATCCTGGGGGGTGGCAGCAATGACCACAATGACGACGCCCGCTTCCCCGACGCCCAGGGGGGTGGCCGCGACGACGAGTCAGACAATGAAGGCTCTGTTGTCTCGAGCTACAGCACCACCGCCGCCGCAACTCGCAAGGAGGATGCGCGCCACAACAAGATTGCCATACAGTCGACCCATGCCCCCCTCTTCGTAGCGCAGGAGGACCTGGACGCCAAAGACATGGCGCAGTACACCGCAGAGTTCTCCAAAAAGGCCAAGGGCAAGGGGAAGCAGAAGGCGGTCACGGAGTCTGTGGCAGGCAGCGATGGCGAGCTGGACGCCGACGACGAAGACGAAGACAACGACAGCGAGCCGCCCCCAGCGACGGAATGGGACCTCATTCCGGGACCGCTGTCCAACGAGGACCGCGAGGCCGCGCTCACTGCCCGCCGCGTTTATCATGCCACCATCGCGACTATAGCGCAGCGGTCGGGGAAGAGGGTGTCGGCCGTTTTTAAGGCAGTTGGAGACCAGACGTCGACGGTACGGAGGACCAACTCATGGAACGCGTTCCAGACCAAGTTTCGCGCTGAGAACAAGAAGTCCCCTGATGGTATGTGTCGCTTCTTCCTATGTGTCTTGCGCAGAGCTGACAGCCGCTGTCTCTAGTGACAAAGGAAGCGTACGAAGAACTTATGCGCGCGGCCTACGACGACCTCTTCTCTTCCCTGTCCGAGGAGGAGAAGAAGGATCCTGCGGCACGGAAGGAATGTGTCCAGGAGCTCATGGCCTGGTACGAGTCAAATAGCATGGCCCTACTCGACGACAGGAAAGCCGATGGACGTGGGCCGGCGCTGATGAGCAAGATCATTCAGCCCTTCATCCACCAGGTGCGTTTTTTTTTCGTTCCCATGAATCCGACGCTGACGGTGCATTTACAGAGCACGCTGACGGTGCATTTACAGAGCACGGTGACGAGCAACAATTACGACGTCGAGGTCTTCGGCTTCGGGATTGACCCTGTGAGCGACGTCGCCATCGTGTGGGGTGGCACGCCGGCCTTTCATGCCGTGTACGACAAATACAAAATACCTATTAAGGCAACCCTCAATGATATGAAGGCGATGCTCCAGTGAGTTCTTCTGCTTCATGCACACATGCCGGTGGCTGATAGGTTCCCAGGATTGTACGAATGGCCGCGCGAGGAGCGGCCACCCCACAACCGATCTTTGTCGACTTCTCCAAGAAGCCGACAGAGAGCAATTGGCGTGACGCGAGACGGCGCCATTTTGTAGAGATGTGTCTGAACGACATACGTACGTGTCTTGTCCTCGCTCATAAACTCTAAGCTGATTGTTATTTGCTCGTAGATCTTATTATCGGGGCCCGCGGGGACCCTGCCCTGAAGGCGCCCGCCAAAATGTCTTGGAAGAAGTGGTCCGACACTGCCGTCAAATTGAAACTCCGTATCGAGAACTGGCCGGCCGCTCTCAAAGCAAACTTTCCTTCGGAGGGCTTCGAGCTCGGTCATATTGCGGGCCAACAGGAGAATACCGCCTTCAAGGAGATGCGGGACAAGATGAAGATCAGGTACGAAGGTGGCGAGGACGCCGGGATGAAAATTGTTTCGTGGACGGAAGGTATGTGCGCATTTGATGTTTCCTGAGCGCGTCTTGATTATATTGCCATAGATGAATGCGAGCTAGAAGACCTTGCCGACATCAGTGACGTCCCGGTCGTCGTTTGCGAGGACGCCACGACTTTATCATTCGGCAAGAGCTCGAAGGCCCTGTTGCGCAAAATGGGCGGGGCAGACGACGCCGCCAGCGACGACGAGCAAGACACCACCGCCGCTCAGCCAGCAAACACGAAAGCGGCGCGCTCTCAGACCACGAAGCCAGCGCGACCTCAGACCACGAACGCCAAAGCAGGGGCGTCGAAGAAACGCAAAGCCCTTCACGGCGGCGATGAGACCCGGCCGTCGAAGAAGCCAAGGCCGACGACCTCCGTTCCCGCAGCAACGACCACCAACGACGACGCGTCGCGTATCAGCACCACCAACGGTTTCAAGTGCCGGTACATCAATTCGGGGGTGATGTCGACCGTCTTTGTAACGGAGGGCTTCGACGGGTACGCAGGCCCCCCATCCAACATCGACAAGAACACGCTGGTGCTCGACCTGGCATCGGGCGAGTGGAAGCCGTGCCCTGTGGGATTTAGACCTCGGGTGGACGAGGGAACGTCCGCGGTCTTGCGTCACTTCATTGGTTTGGCTGATGACTGAGCAATGACGACTCGAAGATGTATACTTATGTACTCTATATGCCACCTATGTGTTTCCCACAATTTCATTTGTTTCTGCTTCTGGGCTATGGCGTTCTTTAAAAATTGAAGCCTCAATCATAGGAGCCAAACAGACCACAACAACCGCTACGAGCCCAAAATGGTAATTTCGACTTGGGCACCCAACAACGTAAGGGAAAAAAAACAGTAAGCAACGGAAACATATCCCACACTTGAAGGTAGTATTATAAGGACTTGAAATTGATTGAAAAAGGAAAAATCTGGGGGAGGATACAATAATAATAATAATAATGGAACAGGTGTCTGGGGTCCTCTGTGGGTGCATCCAGAGTAAAATAATAATATAATGGATGCATCCACATGCATTCGGGGATACATATGGATTGATCCAGAAAGGAGCCAAACAATGGGTGGGTGGGCCCATATAGGGGTGGGTGGATCCAGACGGGAACCAAACAACAGGTGGGTGGGCCCATATAGAGGTGGGCGGATCCAGGCAGGAACCAAACAATCGGTGGGTGAGCCCATATAGCGGTGGGTGGATCCAGACAGGAACCAAACAACAGGTGGGTGCAACCACCGTATGGCATATGGATGCGACCACATCATTGTGGAGGCATCCACGTCGTAAAAAATATCACTGATGGGTCCATCCACATTGGTGTGGATGAATCCATATGAGGGCCGTGGATGCATCCATTCATTAATGTGAGACTGATGGATGCATCCACCGACACTGTGGAGGCATCCACGTTGTGAAAAATATCACCGATGGGTCCATCCACATTGCTATGGGTGAATCCATATGAGGGCCGTGGATGCATCCATCCATTAATGTGAGATTGATGGATGCATCCACCAACTGCCTTGGACCAGTTGGTGGATGCATCCACCAACTATGTATTTCTTATTATCTGCAGGCAGCATGCATGATACGTGAACACTGAGCCGCCAGTAGGCAAGCACTAGAACCGGCAAGCATAGACCTCATAAGATGGATATAAGGCAAGCATAAAGGGAGATGCAGGGATATTAAGGGAAGTAATTTCTTCTGAAAATAGGGTGGGCATGGGAAGGAATATTATGGTGAGTAGGCAAGGGTCCAAAGGTGAATATAGGTAAGGATGTGAAGGTGATTGGTGTGATGCGGTGACCATATGTAAGAATATACAGGTGAGTGTAGGTATTGATCTGAAGGCGAGTTTGAGGCAGGGAATCTGAAGGTAAGTGTAGGCAAGCATACAGAGGTAAGGATATACAGGTGAGTGTAGGTACAGATCTGAATGCTAGTGTAAGGGGAGAATCCGAAGGTGAGCATTAGGAGGGAATCTGAAGGTGAGTGTAGGCAAAGATCCAACAGCAAGCATAAGAGGCAATATGGTAAGCTAAGCCCGCGCGATATGTTTACCACACCTGCATGTAGAACACCACGTGGAATTGCAGGGCCACGGCCTCGCGTCGACATGGTAAGCAGCATAGGTATGAGGTTCCAAAGGCGAGAGTAGCGAGGACTCGAGGCCCCAAAGGCTAGTATAAGAAAGAGACGGATCAAAGGCAGACTGAAAGAGTAAGAACCAAGTGGGGGCTGTAATATGGGGCCAACAGAGGGCGGAAAAATGCCCAAAACGAGCTGAGAAAGGGGAGGCTAGGAAGGCTAGCATACAGCCTAATGGTGGTGGGTACTGCCAGAGCAAGCCCAGCGGGCATGGTCAGCTAGGGCCAAGAGGAGGGGCCAGCAGGGGCCACGATATGGGGCCTGCGGAGGGTGGAAAATCCCCAAAACGAGCTGGACATGGGTGCATCCACATCGCCGTGATGTGACGCAGGTGGGCCCACCCACGGTCAGCCAGGTGGAGGGATCCACTTATGGTGGATACATCCACATGGGTGGTTTGGCCCCACATTTTAGACCTACTTAGGGCCCACACCTAAGTGGGGGAAATTACCCTAAGTAGGTCTGGGTGGCGGTAGCCTGCAGTGACGGTGCACTCGCAAGGCCCCATCGCGCGGAATGGAGGAACACGCGCCAGATCGCGGAATAGAAGAGCTCGCGACACGGAGGAGACATCGGTAGGACGGTGCGGACCGCACAACACAGGTGAAGGACAAAAGAGAGAAAAGTTAACGAAGAACGGGGAACGGACAACGCAGAAGCGACACGGGGTGAGCCGCAGGAGAGGCGCCACAAGCCAGCTGAATGCAGAGAGGAACGGAGTGAACGGGGCGGGGAGAAAGAGGGACTGGCAATAGTGGCAGAAGCCCAGAAAGGAGAGAGCAGATGTGGCGAGCGGAGGAAGCAAGGACCGCCAACTTGAATGCTCACGCAACTTTAGCGGCATAGCGAAATCCCGTAGCGAAATCCGCGGCATAAAATTCCAAGGTTGAACGGTGAGGAGTTGAAGAGAGCGAGCGCGTGTGTAGACAAAACAAGAGGCGGCGTTCTGCATTTTACCATCATACGCGCCGTAAACGAATACACTGGCCGTTTCACGCATTGCGACTGCGGGCCCAACAGCGCGCGGCGCATCACGCCCCAGATTTGCTGCGGTGCAAATCAGTTGGCTGAAAACGCGCGCGAGGACAGCGCAAGAGAACAACGTACCATGCAGTCGTGTACGCGCTCGCCCCCATCGCCGCCCTGGCTCTCCACATCGTGCTCGCCACCTTCGCCACCCACCTCAGCGTCGTCACCGCGCCTCCGATTCCTTTCGTGATTCCTCTCATTCCTCAGCGCTGAGCGCCTTCTCCCGCGGTCGCCTGCTCGCTGCGCACTTAGCGTGCGCTAACGACACGGCTTCGGAGGCGTCTGACCCTGCGTCTTCGTCAGAGTCTGCGTCGGAGTTGTTCTCGGCCTCTGGAGCGTCTTGAATCATGACTTCGTGCTATCCTTCTTCGGAGATCGACGGGCGGTAGGGCGGCATCAGCGTTCAGAACGTGTGGTGAAGGTGGGGAAAGAGAGAGGCTGCGCCGCTGCGAAGGATGATGAGGCTGTGTGACGGCACGTGGGTGCAATCAGTGGCGGTGTCAGCTTATTCCTCAGATTAAGTACTGTACTATTTCGACCAAATGTTCACACCATGACATCCGTCACCTAAGATGCTGACTGGCTTCGGTGTTCCAGCCCCGGCCGACGGTGTCATCTCCCTCCCAAGTGTTCATTCCGTTATCCGGCCTCCCCAAGCCTACGCACTCTGCAACCGAGCACTGAAGAAGCTGATGCAATATTTAAAGAATCAGGCCTTATCAGGGGGATGGCAGCACACAAGATTTTGTGTGAGTTCACCTTCGCTTACTGAGCTCAGTGTCTCATTGGTCCCATAGGCAATGAAAAATCATACACATTGAGGGCGAAACTGGACGAACCCGGGAATAAAATTTAGGCGATGAAGCGGGATGGAGCATAGTAGTAATAGGGCTGTGAAATTGGATTTTATTCTTCCTCGCTCATTCCTTCACCAATAAATGGACACCAGCAAAATACTCAAAAAAACCGACTGGATTGGCCAAGGAAAGGCATGGGCCTCCGCCCCGCCAGTGGTCCGAAAAATCGCACCCGCCTTCTTTTCCATTCCTCAGGAACTACACGGCCAGCTGTTGCCATCAGCTTACCTCTCCATTGCAAAAATGCTTGAATTCACACTTCCTCTCCAAAGTACACCTTCCACTGCTCCCCAACCCCCCCAATACTTCAGCAGCGTCGCTCCAGATATCACGGACGAGGCCCTTCTCCTTCGAGTCCGGCGTCTTCCTATTCCGGAAACGAAGATGGTTCGCAAGCTTCTCAAAAGCAGCCGTCAAAGCTGGCTCAATGGAATTCAGTCCGAGATCTACAGCCATCTCGGCGGCGTCGTAACCCACTTCCCGTTGTGGATGTTGACCTACTGCAGTTTATCCTCATGCTTGCATTGAGTGTGTTCCGTTTGATGAGCTACTTCCGACTCCAGCCTATGTACCTCCTTATACACTGAGTGTCCACCTTTCTGAATTATCTCTGTAGCCAATTTTCCTGATTATAAACATTCCACGGCCTGCCCCTGATTCAGCCACTCCAATTTTATGTCCGTCCCCTTCCCCGCCTTCCTACCGCCCTTCACAGACTGCCTGCCTGCACCTTCCGCTCCTCGGAGATACCTAGACAGTGCGAGCAAAGAGAGAAGGGGCGGCTCCTGGCAGGCCACAGGAAAAATAGGTGAGGGTTGGGTTGGGGTTGGGTTCGGTCGTCCGCGGGGCCGAAGCTGCGAAAGGATTTGACTCGGGAGCGCATATCATAGGATCAAATTTAGGATAACACTTGGAGTGCGCGCTCCCGCGCGCGGTGGGCCACGGTGACAGATTGCTGGCTGAAGCGTAGTCCGTCGTAGACATAAAATTCAGCAGAGGGAGGTCGTAAACTTGAAGCAAAGTACGAGTCGTACCTTGCGGACTTGCAGTGAGGCGTGAAGTTTGAGCACGCGTGTCATCCCGGATCAGCGGGCCTGCCGTTGAAGCGCCTGCAGGAGGTATGGGCTGATCCTAAGGGTGAGAGAGAGAATAAGAAGGTGGTGAATGCGAAGCGCGCTCCACCCGATGCATGCGTACCAGAGTGAAGGGACGGGGACGCACGTCATCTAGTCGAAGTAGAAGATGCGCCTCTTTGCGGCGGCCGGCGTGTACTTGGCACATCGAGCACGGCGTAGGAGATGTACGAGCTAGTGCTACGGGCCCTGGAGTGGGCAGGGAGGCTGTCGTGGTCGCGGCACGGAGCGAAGATTGCGCGGAAGACAAGTTGAGCCGTGGGAGTGTCGGCACATATGGATCGGTCCAGGCCGTTCACCCGGTGCTGCTCCAGCGCCGCCCGCAGCACATTAGGTCGCGCAGCGTCACCATCGGGATCTCGGGCATGTGCGCGCCGTCCGCGGGCCGCGCGCCGTTCGCCATATACGCCTCGTGGCGCGAGCGTGCTGAGCAACCGCTACCAGCCTCCAGACGGTTGAATCTCCATGCCATCGTGCGAAGGAGGCGTTCTTGTTAGCCGAGACACTTCACATCAACTGGTCGCCTGTTTGGCCCGGGCGCCTATTTCTCTCTTGCTTCTGACTTCCATGTACCCCTAAGTAGACGTACATAGTGCATGTAAAGTAGCAGTAACGTATCAAAGAAATCTTAGTCGTACCGTAGAATTCAATAGTGTAGATAGTAATCTCAAGGCGCGTCGAGTCGCGTCGCGTTCGAGTGGGTGGCACAAAGACAATAAAATAATTTCGAAGTGATTAGCGTAAACAACGACACGAGTGAGTGGCTTTGGCCTTGAAATTGCTACTCCTCACAACCCCGCCCTGCTAGAAGGATGTGATTCACAGACAAGGAGCTTCAGCGCGTGCAGAACGCCCGTGGACCCACACCGCGTGCGTCACTGTTCCCAGTTCCGCGGCCGGCACACTTGCTGGTCAGACCTAGGGTGTCTGCTCCGGAGCCGCTGGTCTACTGCGCAAATGGCCAGACTCTCAGCCAGCGCCTGGTCCGGCCGCTGCCAGGCGGATGGGGGGAGGCCTCCCCGCAGTCGTCCCCTTCCCGCCGCAATCCCGACGCCACTGTCCCGAGCGAGGACAACTTCGTGACCTCGGACTACCTCCCCTCCCAAAACTCTCCCACACCCCGCCCGTTAACTGTGAAGCGCAGCAGACAATGGCAACGCTGGACGCTTGAAGTCATCCCGATGCTCATGCCGGTCTTCATCAAATTAATGTACGACACGGTATCGCTCCGAGACACGGCGGGACTCGCGTTAGACACAGCGGCAACGTGCAATTGCAGTAGGCGGGCGCTCGACGTTGCCTTGGTTCGTATGAATGGTACATGGGCAGTCTCGCACATGGCACGCACATCTAACATATGAAGGCAGTAATAGAACACGTCCGTCTTGGCGTGTGCGCGTGTTCCCCTGCGCCAATGCAGCTGCTCAAGGCGGGCCTTTTCCCCTGTTCCCCCCAACATCCAAGTCTAGCCGTCGACCTCCAAGTATTGGATTTCGTAACGCGACTATTCCTCAATTTACCACCCAATAACACGGCGTTTTGCAATACATTGGAAGGTTTTCTTGCCAGTCGCGGATATAAATTACGGACCAAAGTACGTGTATTTACCGCGTTGGCTTACCGCCGGACTCATATTATCTGTATCACAGGATACCCTCCGTGTCCGCTTTGGCAATGCGCTAGAGTGGTACATCAGTTTGCAGCATGCCGTCAACGATGCGGTGGACAAGCTCCTGCTTGCTGCAAGGGACGCAGTGAGAGGTGAAGATGCGGAAGTCAATGCCACCGACGACGAGGCAGTCGAAGAGGGGGAGGGACCCCGCTTGGCATCATCTACACTGATGCGTCCCGGAACACCTTCTTCCCCACTTCCATCCGTTCCATCCACGCCAACGGGTCGACCCGTGCCACCGGCTCCTTCCCGACAAAAACGCCGCAGGCCAGCCCTCGTCTCCCCCGGGGAAGACGAGGACGACGACGACGAGGCGCCCCCAGTAAATCCATTCCCTGAGCCACCGCCTCGTAGCCGGCCCAGCGATTATCTCATCAGCCGATGCCCAGCTTGTTTCGGTGGGCTCGTGCATGACCCAACGCAGCATGTCGACGTCAATGTATGCGCCGATGCGTGCTTTACCCAGAAGCGCAGATGGAAAGGTGCTCGGGATCCACCTCGCACGCATCCCAATAGCGTATTCGTGCCAGAGACAACCGCCGACCAGATGGGAGCACATGTAGAGGAGGTGCGCCCGCCCGGAGCTCGGCCCCCGAAGAAGCAGGCTCGAGTAGAGGAAGAGGAGGACACTTACGAGGGGGCCAATCTGAAAGTTCCCCGGTCGGTGTTAGACGAGTGCGAAACGTCATTCAAGGCAGCAGACGAGAAGCGGGAGAAGGCAAGCACCAAGTTCTTCGACGACACCGGGATCATGGGCCTATCGTGCCGCCACGACCGAGTGTTGTGGCTCGTCAACATGCGCAGTGCCGGGGAGAAGCAGTACTACGTCCTCGTGCTGTTGGAGATGCTTTTCCAGCACCTCCCCGCCAACATTCGAGTTGGCGTGTTGTACGATATAGCCTGCCAGCTACATCGCTCTTGCGTGAAGTGGGGTTTTTTGGACAGGTACCTGGATCGCATCCGTTTCGCAGTGTCCGTCTTCCATGCGTTTGGCCACCGATGGCCGTGTCAAATGATCTACCATCCACTGAAGTGCTGTGGGTTCGGTTTCACCAACGGGGAAGGGTGTGAACGCTTCTGGCATTCGATCAGTAAGCTCATCGCCTATCTGCGAGTTTCCGGGGTGCGTAGGCTTTGTTATTTTGAAGGCTACGACTAACGGACTCGACAGTATCACCACCGTCTGTACACTATCGACATACAGATTGAGCATGCGGACAAAACGAGCTTGGGCCGTCTCGCTGGATGGCTCCTGCGACGGACTCATCACTGCGAGGGGAAGCTTCGGGATGCGCTCGCAGAGCTGGAGGCGTGTGGAGTAGCGGAGGACGTACTGCGAGCGGAATGGGCGAACCAAGTGGCCGTTCAGACGAAGCCAGTACCACGTATGTTTCCTCACAATCGCATTAAAACCTAGGCCCATACTCAACTCAATGGCCAGGACGCTCGAAGAACCAGGGACAAGCGGCTGTCGAAGAAGTCCTTGCTTCCCGTAAAAAGGCGCAGCTTTTGTTCGAGCGGGTCGCATCGTTGGAGGAATCTGTCGAAGAAGACGATTGTTCCCCGGAAGTCCGCCTATACACTGAGCTCCATCTCGAGGACGCTCGCAAAGCTTGGAAGAAGGAGAAGGAGAGGGCTCTCCGCCTTCAGCGCACGCTGGGAATTGACGATTCCACTGCGCTCAAGAAGCTTGCCCACAGTCAGTATTATTCGGCGCGGATGAGTGCCAAGATCTTCAAGGAGCAATTGCGAAGGAAGCTGCGGGATCGCAAGTTCGAGCTCGACCCGATAGAGCGCTCTTTCCGTCGTACGAGGAGCGGTATGTGGGCCCCTCGCGTCTTAACGTTCGCCAGTAACTAAGTTATTTAGAGAATCAACGGAACGAGCACGCCGGTGCGGCAATAAACCGCCGCGAACCCAACATCGCCAGACTGGTTAAATCTTACAACCAGTCCTGCGTCGAAATAAAGGCGTTCATCGACGCCAAGAAGGCGCCGAAAGGCGTGATCGCCCCAATCCCCGTTCCCGCGAAGGGAATCTACCAGCTAGACGTGGATGATGCGATCTGGCAGGATTTGGGGTTGGATGGGGATGAGGAAGAGGCGGCCCCCCTGTGGCTCAGCGACGAAAAGGTACGAGCAGGAATACGGGCCTTGCTGCAGAAGGATCGGTGCAAGGAAGAGGCTCCGCGGTTGCTGAGGGAGCGGAGGCATTTGCAAATCTGGTTTGCTACCGAGTGGAGGGCGGTTTGTGGGGTCATTGCGATAACTGAAAGTATGTCCTTCAATTGTAGTGTGTATTTCTACTGACACATTGCCACATCCAGGGGCCATCCAATATCAATTTCAACTGAGACGCCAAGAACTTCTTCAACTCTGCGTCCTGTGGAAGAAATCCCTCGACCAACTTGCCTTTAACGACGAAAGTCTTCCGGAATGGGGGCCCACGAGGGAGGAGCTTCTTGATTGTCAGATCGCTGAGGTGACGGCGTCGTGGGGCGATGGATATGACTCGGATGAGGATGATGGGATGAACGACGACGAAGACGACGACTTGTTTCAAGTCTTGGCAGCCGTTGAGCGCGCGGATAATCATAGAGGGCCTGAAGAGGATGAGGGGGACTTGCTGTGGGAAGACAATGGTTTATTTGACGAGTAACATATGTAATTTACGCATAGTTTATTCGACTTTCTATTTCTCATCTATGGGTGGCGCGTTCGGACGCGACGTGTCGGGGCACGTGGGCGTATCAGATGCCGAACTTCTGCCGAAAGTCATCACATCAAGTAGTGCGCCTGTTTGTTCCGGCGCCTATTCTGCTCTTGCTTCTAACCACCATGTCCCGTATGTAGAAATATAAGAACGTATTAATAGTAAGGAAAACGAGTGAACAAAGCAGAACGAAGCTTGTAGTATAATTGAACGGACTGGAGCTAATCCGTATGTGGCCAGGAGGGTGAAAAAAATGGTGAGTGGCCTGCTGCGATCGAAATGTCGACTGATAATTGGGTAGATGCATCGACACCCAATGGCGGCCAGGGATCGGGCAACAATGGGGCGCGCACTTACCCGAAAAGAATGTGTAAGGTGAGTGGCCTTGGTTTGCGCATTGTTCACAACGCGATCAAGCGCGATCAAAGAATTGCCAGAATGGCATCGCTGGTGGCCTTGCCACTCGCTCGCGCAGGTTATAACCAGGATATTCAGGTACGCTCCCATTCACAGTACTCTCCGTCCTGATGCTCACCCAAGCCCACCTCACCCGTTTTTTCCGCCGCGCATCCCGGGTGACTCCCGCCATTCCTCGCGCCGGCAGTGCTATTCGTCCCCCAATTCGCGGCGTCGCCCGACTCAGGCAGACGTTTCTGCCCGACTTTCTCTATGGCGGCGCCATGTACCGCGGGGAGTTCCTCCGTGAACTGGAGGAGCATCGTCGCGCCTACGACTTGATGCAGATGCGCGAATTCATGCCACCGCCCCCCCGCGCTTTTTTTCGCCGGTACCCCGACATGAACGTTCAAGGGCCGGGGCCATGGAGCCCACAGGAGGTCTTCGGCCATGCCGCGGCGGCTGCCGAATATATGGGCGAATTTTGGGCTGACGAGGCTGCCCGTTAGTCTTTTATCTTGGCGCTTTCTGATTACCTGCTCACGTTCACTCCTTGACAGTGCGGGAACTACTCGAGAACGTTCACGATAATCCCGACGCCTTCCAACAACTTATTACGATGTGTACGTCTTCTAGCCGCCTGCCCGCTTGACTCCACTTACACGCCGTTGCAGCGGATATGGCTTTTATGAGTCTGTTGGGACCCAGGGCAACTGAATATGGTGCGTTTCCCGTTCCACGTCGCTCCGACCACACTGATTCTTCTCAGTCAGGGTTGAGGGCGTCGACGGGGGTTCCCTGTCTTTCCGCGTCCTGCCGCGCGGCGGGCTTGTCCGTACGTCTGCCCCATCTCCCCACCTTCGAAGTGCTGACATTCCCATACAGCCTGGGGCCCGGGCCTGGACGGATTCAATGCTGCCGTCGCCGCCGACGCCGCCGCCACTGCCGCCAACGCTGGCAGTGAACACGCCTCCGACGTTGCCGGGGATGCTGGCGCCGAAGACACCGCAGACGCAGACACCGACACCGATGCCACTTGTCTGGACGACCTTTTCGACGCCCCCACCGACTCGCAGAGCACCTCCGGCACTACTGCTGTGACCCTCAGCTCGCACTCCAGCCTCCCCTCCTTGCTCGACGCCCTAACTGATGGTGAGTTAACCTATGTGTATGGGCGTGTAAATACTGACTCGTGCTTAGATGAAGGCCCACGCGCTGCGGTGTATGTCCTCAACCCAGCACAGCAGCGTCATCTTCGGGAAATTTTGCAGTCGGGTGAGGGGCATGAGGCGGCCTCTGATAGTATTCAGCGCTGGGTTATGGGGGTCGAACCTGAGTAATTCTGTCTTTTCACTTGTATTTCTTTCCTCCAATCCAATGACTTTACTGTTCCTTTGCCCTTGTTTTACTCTACGGAATCCGACTTGGTAACATTTAGCCCTCCTGTATTTATCTTCGGTATATTCCAATTTGGTGAGCCCACTTGACTTGGGCGAATCGACACGAACGGCACCTGCCGCGATCAGCCAAAGACGCCACAACAACCGCTACCGTCCGAAAATGGGAATTCTGAGTTGGGGCACCGAGCGAAGGACAGGAAAAATACAGCAAGCTATGGAAACGTCCCCGAATGTTCAAGGTAATAATATGAGGGCTCAAAATTGGTTGACTGACAAGAAGCTACTAGAGTACAAAATAATTTGTCATAATTCCGACTTGGGTACCCAACAACCAAAGGAAAAAATACAGTGAGCAACGGAAACATATTTCACGCTGGAAAGTACTACTAAACAGACTCGAAATTGCCTCACTGACAATAATTGACCAACCAGTGCATGAAATATTTCGCCCAAGCGGGGTGTGAGCCAAACAGACCACAACAACCGCTACGAGCCCAAAATGGTAATTTCGACTTGGGCACCCAACAACGTAAGGGAAAAAAAACAGTAAGCAACGGAAACATATCCCACACTTGAAGGTAGTATTATAAGGACTTGAAATTGATTGAAAAAGGAAAAATCTGGGGGAGGATACAATAATAATAATAATAATGGAACAGGTGTCTGGGGTCCTCTGTGGGTGCATCCAGAGTAAAATAATAATATAATGGATGCATCCACATGCATTCGGGGATACATATGGATTGATCCAGAAAGGAGCCAAACAATGGGTGGGTGGGCCCATATAGGGGTGGGTGGATCCAGACGGGAACCAAACAACAGGTGGGTGGGCCCATATAGAGGTGGGCGGATCCAGGCAGGAACCAAACAATCGGTGGGTGAGCCCATATAGCGGTGGGTGGATCCAGACAGGAACCAAACAACAGGTGGGTGCAACCACCGTATGGCATATGGATGCGACCACATCATTGTGGAGGCATCCACGTCGTAAAAAATATCACTGATGGGTCCATCCACATTGGTGTGGATGAATCCATATGAGGGCCGTGGATGCATCCATTCATTAATGTGAGACTGATGGATGCATCCACCGACACTGTGGAGGCATCCACGTTGTGAAAAATATCACCGATGGGTCCATCCACATTGCTATGGGTGAATCCATATGAGGGCCGTGGATGCATCCATCCATTAATGTGAGATTGATGGATGCATCCACCAACTGCCTTGGACCAGTTGGTGGATGCATCCACCAACTATGTATTTCTTATTATCTGCAGGCAGCATGCATGATACGTGAACACTGAGCCGCCAGTAGGCAAGCACTAGAACCGGCAAGCATAGACCTCATAAGATGGATATAAGGCAAGCATAAAGGGAGATGCAGGGATATTAAGGGAAGTAATTTCTTCTGAAAATAGGGTGGGCATGGGAAGGAATATTATGGTGAGTAGGCAAGGGTCCAAAGGTGAATATAGGTAAGGATGTGAAGGTGATTGGTGTGATGCGGTGACCATATGTAAGAATATACAGGTGAGTGTAGGTATTGATCTGAAGGCGAGTTTGAGGCAGGGAATCTGAAGGTAAGTGTAGGCAAGCATACAGAGGTAAGGATATACAGGTGAGTGTAGGTACAGATCTGAATGCTAGTGTAAGGGGAGAATCCGAAGGTGAGCATTAGGAGGGAATCTGAAGGTGAGTGTAGGCAAAGATCCAACAGCAAGCATAAGAGGCAATATGGTAAGCTAAGCCCGCGCGATATGTTTACCACACCTGCATGTAGAACACCACGTGGAATTGCAGGGCCACGGCCTCGCGTCGACATGGTAAGCAGCATAGGTATGAGGTTCCAAAGGCGAGAGTAGCGAGGACTCGAGGCCCCAAAGGCTAGTATAAGAAAGAGACGGATCAAAGGCAGACTGAAAGAGTAAGAACCAAGTGGGGGCTGTAATATGGGGCCAACAGAGGGCGGAAAAATGCCCAAAACGAGCTGAGAAAAGGGAGGCTAGGAAGGCTAGCATACAGCCTAATGGTGGTGGGTACTGCCAGAGCAAGCCCAGCGGGCATGGTCAGCTAGGGCCAAGAGGAGGGGCCAGCAGGGGCCACGATATGGGGCCTGCGGAGGGTGGAAAATCCCCAAAACGAGCTGGACATGGGTGCATCCACATCGCCGTGATGTGACGCAGGTGGGCCCACCCACGGTCAGCCAGGTGGAGGGATCCACTTATGGTGGATACATCCACATGGGTGGTTTGGCCCCACATTTTAGACCTACTTAGGGCCCACACCTAAGTGGGGGAAATTACCCTAAGTAGGTCTGGGTGGGGGTAGCCTGAAGTGGCACCGTCGATTCGATTTGTATTCCTTTTCTTCACCAGTATCGTGAACCCTGGGTCCAGCTCCCTTCGCACCCGCACCCAAATCGGGACCGACATCACTTTACTGAGTCGATCCAGATTCCGCTGCCCCCTCTCACCGGAGCTAGTGTCATCTTACTCAGTGTCTGTTTCGGTCGAACCATGGGCAAGCCTAGAATGGCTCACCCGGCGACCAATTCACAACTCACCCTCGCTCCACCTGCATCTGAATTCCACCGCACCCAAGCTCGAGTGATGTACCCAGGTTCGACTCTCCGCATCGGAGTGCGCATTCCACTCGACCCGCTTGTTTCAATGCAATCTTCTTTGCGTGCCGTCTCAATACTTCATTCTCTCACCCCTCAGGCTGATGGCGGAACGAACTTCATTTGGACCGGCTCTCTATCTGTGGTCCAACTTTCGTTCCGCACCGCATTTGACTGTGCGGGAATATCGGAACGAGCATGCCATATTTGCGTACTTACCCGCTGCCGCGATGGGGGATACACCATCAGCCGCAGTGCTAGCGCTTAGACGCTGGCTGTATCGAAATTCCATCTGACTCTCCACTCTTCCAAATTTCATCTGGCTGTCTAGCGTCTAACTGGCACCGTGACGGGCTGCAGACATCAACACTCAAGATTCAATAATAGCTTTCCGTCCACTTTTCATTTGTCTCGGGTCCAACCTAAGCCTCAGAATAACTTGTGGAGGCACCAAGATTTTTGTATAGAGTGTTCGCTGACTCAGAAATTATTGTGGGAACCATTCCCTCCGCCAGACTCGATGTGACAGCTCGCCGCCTTCACATCGCTGCTGTTAACTACCGTGCAGGGTTTTCTCATACCGGAGATCCGGCTGACAACCGCCATCTGACAACTTTGAGAACATGGCACAGCGGTGGGCGCTTAACGCATCTGTATCTCTTCCCTTTACCACCCATGGACGACGAACCCCCGTATGAAGGCGAATTCCGCTCCCAGTCGAGCCTGGAGGACGATGGCCCTCGTAATGATCAGTCTGTGCCCCCGCGCTCGTCGTGTCGGAGAAAATCTCACCTGCTCCAGATACACGGGCGCCTTTTTCCCGAAGGCGCAGCACCTTGTCGTCGCTGGCGGAAAATTCAGGAGTATCACCAATATCACGCATGTGCCTCCGACGGTTCCATCTGGTGAACAGATCCGAGCTCCAATGCTCTGCGCCATGCTCATTGTCGAACCAGACTTTCGGATGATCCCGATGGGAGACCTGGATCTCCGCGAAGAGATACGACCATGGCACAGATCCGGTGTCGTATATCGCGGGGAAGGAAGAGCGTCAGTGAGACGTGTATATTCTGCCAGAATCCACAGATCCAAGTCGAAGATGACCGTGGCCGTATATGAGGGGGAGAACGCCGAAGAGGTGTGTCGCGCTTCTTGCTTCATTGAACTTGGGATTCATTCTCCCTTATAGGAATGGCGGGAGAATATCCTGCGATATTCATGGTATCGGTGAGCGCACATATTCTGCATGAGGATTCAACATTGAACACAATTGCAGCCATCCCAATCTCCTGCAACTTTTTGCTGCAGCGAGCTCGTCCGGTATACACGCTGCGATTTTCCATGACGGTGGGCGCCCCTCTGCCTCAGTAAGCACTGGGTAACGCGGGGACATTAGATTTGATATCCGCGAAAGATCTGGTGGATAAATACCGTGGATCCCAGCTATCGACGGTCTATCTCTACCATTATCTTGTATGTCCAGAATCCTGCCGGCGGCACATTGACATAACACATTTTCCACAGGATACTGAATTTGATGTAAGAGCTTCCATTGATTGAATCAGACCCACCCAAGCACGCCAACTCGTTTGTAGGATGTCTACCTATACATGTACTCTGTCTATGGAGAGTATCTAGTGAGTAACTTCTCTACCGAGCTCTTTGTATCTCATTATTGCCTCAAGGACTGCGCGGAGTGCATGATGTGGATACGCTGCTCCACCGGCCGTCTCTGTGTTGACCTAACGCGGCCCGAATTTGATTCACTTTTCCTATCCACTGGGTGGTTCAGCTTGTCACCCTCAGCCCCCTCATCGAATTCAGAACCGCCCAGCGACTCGCAGATCATAGAGTCAACGCCGTTGGACGTGTATCATGATGTTTGCTCCCTTCATCTAAGGAACTATCACTACATTCCGATTCCGCCGGATGCATCAGTGCAACTTGGGCCAATCATTTCATGTGTAGCGGGCACTGGAATTGAACATTCGACGATCATCGCAGGGATCCCGGAGAATATGTTTCACGATTATGGGTGGTCAGGGACTTACGAAGAACTATTGGTTATGAAGGATGGTTGGACTCGGTGTGTCTACTTGCCCTGTATTTATTACGCTCTGCTTATATTGGCACCGGAAGTGTGAATTCCTCTAATATTGGGGGCAAACAAATTCACCGCACAATTGCACCCGTTCCTCACTTTCCCCTTCAATCCAGAGGCTGGCTTGTGCAGGCTAATTACATCTTCAATCACCTCGGGATAACCTCCAACTACGATGAGTATGGTATGTTCACAATACTAGTACTGCCAACTATCCCAATCCTGAACACCATTGCCCCCAGTTCTCGTGGACTGTGTTCAATCTCAACTATGGCTGTCCGACACTGGCAGCATCCCCCCGGGATATCTATTTCTATGTCCCTTACAGGACCTTCAAGCCGACATCCCATCACAGCTCCGGCATCCAGAGTCCCCGGCCTACTGGTCCCTCAACCCTTCGGGGGCTGAGCGCCTGAGCGCGGAGGAGGCGGGAGAGCTCGGATTTCCCAGTCTCGATTTTGAAATGAAAGTATGGGTATGGTCCTGGCACGAGAGTGTATATACTGGCATCCGCCAATTTCACCAGGCAAAGGGCTATGATCCTTATAGCCAAGACGTTGCCCGAGAGTTAGGTTATCCCCTCTTCCAGGTCTCGTCTGAGTTGGATGCTTCATTTGCACACGGTAAGATCATACATAGCATCCTAATATTGCCATCTTAATCTCAAACAGTTCAAAACCGGAGTGAAAAGGACGAGTCTGAACGGGACGAAGAGCTCTCTGGCAATGAATCTTTGCAGGAAGAGCTACAATCCTTCCTTTGCCAGTTCCAATCCAAGTCGGATGCTCCATGTGCGCACGGTGAGCTCATATGAATCACGTCCGAATCTGGATTCATCTTAACCTCGAACAGTTCAAGACTGGGGTAAAGGTGACTCCTCCTCCAACCTAACGGACAAACACCTCTCTAGCACGGAATTTCCGCAGGAGTTGCTTCTCGAAGGATCAAGTGAGCCATCTAAATTATTTTCAGCTGTGTCGCTCATCGGCGCATATTTAGGCCTCGATTCCTCGCTCGGTCGGGGAAACTTCCCACCGCTCGATACCGGAGAGCTCGAGCCGTCCAGAGGCTGGACAATTATCATGGGTGTGCAATTTACACTCATCCTGGCACTGAGTGTACTCCATCTCTATGACTCTGTGCACTCGCGTCTCTCGATTTCGTAGTAAACATACTCCTGCCAAGCTGCCTTGAACCTTACCCGCTCGTCGCTCGTAGCTCACCTGCCTGGACATCCGGGGACGAATAAATTTACACGCTCATCTTTTCCAACCAGTGCACGTTAAGACAGAATCTTCTGTGGTCGGAGGTATACGTGCCCTCAGGCTTCGGGATTCCCAGTAACCAAAATAAGGTACGCGAGATCTAGAGGGATCGTACGCCCGAGAGCGGAGTGGGTTTGCAGTGCACATCGATTACACTTGCAACTGCTCCGGCTGGACGCACGGAGTGCAGCCCCCCGCTCGCCTCGCGCTCGAGCCCCGATTTTATCAGACGTGATTGCGAGCCACAGATTATCGCTCGCCGCAATAACAGCATTGCTTCTCTCCGTGAATTCTTCTGCAGAACTGAAGGTACTAACGAGAGCTCTCAGCTTATATATATACGGGTTATACCAGTGACAACAGGCTGGGTTCTTTGGCATCGTATCCTGGGTGGGCGAGTGAGATACGTGTAATATCAACATGTGTTGAGCTCAGCCTGATTCGCTCATATCTACTAATCATAAGTAGCACACACAGGCCAGATGGACGAATGGGACGCAGACAGCGGACAGACACCGGCGGCGCCGCGGCGCATCATCCCAGGTGCGCGCGTAGCGACTGAGGGCCCGGGCTAGTCACGCCTTGACATCCACAACACTATGAACACAAAGCAGAAAAGATCCCCATGAAGTGCCAACAGAACGACACCAACATCAAGAGGGATCGGGGAGAACTTACATACACACTGTCTGTCACGGTGTCCTTGTGCACCATTCCATGCCGTGGCCCATGTACGAGCCGACTCGAGCAAAAACGCGACGCCGACGAACGCGAGATCGCGCCCGCTGCGGGCCTACAGCCCAGGCACACGACGCGCTGGGGGCGGGTGCCGGAGGAAGTGGTTAGCGGGGCTCATAACCGAAGGAAAGGGAAGGGACGCACTGCCCGCGCTCGCCTCAGCGATGGCGAGAGAACCGCAGATGGCGTGCACCGTGGATGTTGCTCTCGGTGACGGTTTGAGTACTTACTATCCTCCGCTGCCGCGACACTCACTATTGATTATTGGCGAGGATGAGTGGGAGCGGAGCGGAGGAGAAGATGGGGCAGCGGCGTTGCGGGAGACGCAGCACATATACGCTTGATGAGAATGTGCTGCGGGCGGGGAGGCGAGCAGGCGAGGGCAACACATGGGTCGGGGGAGGCGGCGGTCGGGTCACGGAGCCGGGGACGTTGACGGTGAAGCCGGGGGCGAGGGTGCGGCTGAGGGTCCAACGAATGATCAGCGCTTAGCGCGGGCAAACGACACGGGTCGGGAGGATGCGGGAGAGAGGGGTGAGCGGTGATCAAGAACGACTCCTTCGCACAATGGCATGGAGAATCAGCCATCTAGAGGCTGGTGCCGGTAACTCAGTACACTCGCGCGACGGGGCGCTGTGACGAACCACGGGCGGCCTGAAAGCGATGCGCGCATACCCGAGATTCCGATGGTGACGCTTCCCGAAGTGTACTGCGGGCGGCGCTGGAGCAGTACTGGGTGAAAGGCACGCCGTCGAAGCGCCTGCAGGAGGTGTGGGCTGATCATGAGGCTGGCAGAGGATAAGTATAAGAATAAGAAGCGCGTGGAGCAAACAGCTGCACCCGACGACCACGCGTCCCGCATCCACGCTGGCACACCGCACACGCGTACCAGAGGGAAGGGAGAGCGACGCAGGTAGTCGAAGTAGAAGAAGCCCCTTTTCGCGGCGGCCGGCGTGTACTTGGCGCGTTGAGCACGGCGTGGGGATGTACGAGGTAGTGGAATGGGCCGCGGAGTGGGCAGGAAGGCGGTCGTGGTCGCGGCACGGAGCGATGAAGACCCAGCTGGGCCGTGAGAGTATTGGGACACATGGACCGGTCCAGGCCCACTGATCCGGGATGACCCATGTGTTCAAACTTTACAAGCTTCACACTCACTGCAAGTCCACATCTCGCTCAATGCGCGCCGCGCATCGGCTTCAACTCAAAGCGACGACCCGCACCTCGCTTCAAGCTTACGAGCTCCATCTAGATCTATTGAAGCCTACTGATGTCTGCGACAGATTACGCTTCAGCCAACAATCTCTCAGTGTCTCACCGCGGGAGCGCGCACTCGAAATCGACATCGCACACCGGCGCGGATGCCCCACGCCCATGCCGCGAGAAGGAAGTGTTACGGCCCCGCCTGAACTCTACAGGCGCTGCGCTGCGCTGCGAGATCAAATCCCCTCGCAGCTTCTTGTCGCCGCAAACAACCGAAACTAAATCTAACCCAACCTAATCCACGCCATTTTCCAGTAACATGGCACGACCCTCCCCCTGTCGTTTTGCTCGCACGGTCTAGGTATCTCGCGTGCCCGTGAGGACCTCATTGAGCAAGCGCAATCCAGATCAAGGCATGTTCATTTATTGAATACCTAATATGAACCAGTGAGGGTGGATCGAGACCATATCGCTTCCGTAAGCGGGTCGAACACCACGCGTGTAGAGCGTTCAGCTCCCCGGCGCGCGGGTGTAGAAGGCATGGTGCTGTTATGACGCAGCCGCACACGCTCATTAGCCATGTTGCACTAGGGATCCAGCCTCATTTCCGGCGCCATCTCTGTTCCATACCAATACATGCTGTCTCGGAATATTGATGTCATTGGGGGAAGTCTCCAGTGAAAGATCTCCAGCCCCTTTTGGGAGGCGCCGAAGGGGACTCGACTGGTCCCTACCGAGGTGAGCTCTCGCGTCATAGGGATATTCTTATGGAACACCTAGGGTCTCGATCCAGCCAGGGAGGTTAGCTAAGCCCACCCATCTCTACAATGCGGCAGATGCGAGATCTATTGGTGACTGCAGCGGCATTTCGCCACGCGTTGGTCCCGAATACTTTGCTTGCAGCACATGGCTTTCGACGGGGAGCTGTGTTCCGCGCTGCCGGAACATATCAGACCCTCCGAGGAGCAGCAGGTGCAGGCGGGGAGTCTGCGCAGGGCGGTGGGAAGGCGGCAAGGATAAGCACAGAAAATTGGAATGGCTGAGTTGCGGGTGGTGTGGAGTGTTTATAATAATAGGTCAGTGAGTTATGGACCTAACACAAGGAACATATATTGGCTGCAGAGATAATTGAGGTGGACGCTAGATGTAGAAGGAGGCAGGTCGGAGTGGGGAGTAGCTCATCGAACAGAACACACTCGATGCGAGGATGAGCATAAACTGCACACCCATGACAATATTCCACGCCTTGGACGGTTCGAGGAACTCTTCGTCGTCGAGGAGGGGGTGAATTCCGTCAACGGGGGAAGAAACCGCGCCTAAAATTAAATCGAGCTTACAAACGAGATCATGAATGACGGAGTGGACATACCAGATGGCCCATCAACTTCATTGCTCGGGAGCCCGTCATCCTGTTCGGAGTCCTCATCTCCACTACAGCTTTCGGTCTCTTCAACTATGCAACATGAGAACGGAAGATACGGCGGCATCAACAACTCACATGATCCCCACTCAGACGCGACCTGGACGAGATGATATCCCAGTTCCCGGGCGACGTCTTGGCTGTACGGATCATAGCCTTTGGCTTGCTGGAATTGGCGGATGCCAGTGTAAACACTTTCGTCCCAGGACTCTCCCGAAACCTCCATTTCAAATTCGAGGCGGGGAAATCCGAGTTCGTCTGCCTCCTCCGTGCTCAGTCTCTCGGCTCCCGAGGGGTCGAGGGACCAGTATGCCGGGCACTTTGGATGTTGGAAGTGTGAAGGGGTGTCGGTTTGAAGATCACGTAAAGGACATAGAAATAGATATCCTGTGGGGATGCTGCCAGTGTCGGACAGTGTTAGCGAATACACGAGCTCATTCACCAAAACTGGCGGAGCTGGTTAGCGGGATTGGGATAGTTGATATACTGTGAACCTACCATAATCATCGTAGTTGGAGGTTATCCCGAGGCGATTGAAGAGGTAATTGGCCTGCGCTAGCCAGCTCTCTCGGGATGGATAATCACCGTAAATGCTACGGGAAATGGTGTGTTCACCTTCAAGCTCTGAGGAGCTTATACTTCCGATTCAGATATTAGCAGAGCGTGAGTACAGGGAAAGTAGACACACTGAATCCAACCATCCTCCATAACCAATGGTTCTTCAAAAGTCCCTGACCACCCATCATCGTGAATCTCATCCTCCGTGTTGCCTGCGATCACCGTCAAATCTATAATTCCAGCGCCCGCTGCGCATGAAATGATTGCCCCCAGTTGCACTGATGCATCCGGCGGAATCGGAATGTAGTGATAGTGCCTTATATGAGGGGCGCAAATATCATGATACACGTCCAACGGCGTTGACTCTATGATCTGCGAGTCCTCGGGCGGTTCTGAAGTCGATGAGGCGACTGAGTGTGGTACACTGAGTCCCGCAGTGTATAGGATAAGGGAATCAAATTCGGGCTGCGTTAGGTCAACGCAGAGACGACCGATAGAGCAGCGTATCCACATCATACACTCCCAGGAAGGCTTAAGATAGCAATGAGCTACAGGAAATCGGCGAGAGAAGCGACCCACCGGGGATCTTCCAAAAATAGAAACCATATATTGCTCGACATCCTACGAACGAGTTGGTGTGCTCGGGTTGAGTCTGATTCAATAGAGATTCTTACATCAAATTCAGTATTCTGTGGACATTAAATAATTCAAACGGGCTAGAGCTAGGATGGCGGCGTACAAAATAGGACCGTAGATAGACCGTCGAGAAATGTGAATCATGGTGTTTCTTCAGAATTTGAGTCGCCGGGATTAGCTCTAAGTCACTCGTTATGAAAAACTTGCTTTGATGAACGGCGGCACGAACCATCGTGAAAAACAGCAGCATGTATACCAGATCGACTCGCTGTCGCACAGAGCTGCAGAATATTCGGATGGCTGTGGCCGAGATTTATATTGACAGGTGAAGCGATGGAATGACCGCTCACAGAAGCCATGAATATCGCGAAATATCTTCCCGCCATTCCTATTAAGGAGAATGAGCTCCAAGTCCAATGAAGCAAGAACAGCGACACACCTTTTCGGCGTTCACCCCTTGATATACGGCCACGGTTATCTTCGATTTCGAGCCGTGGATCCGCGCGGAGTACACCCGTCTCACTGTCGCTTTCCTCTCCCCGCGATATACCACACCGGATCGGTGTCGTGGTCGTATTTCTTCTCGGAGATCTAGGTCTCCCATCGAAATCATTCGAAAGTCTGGCCCCATCGATCATCAGCATCGCTCAGAACGTTGATGAAATCCGTTCACCAGAAGGAACCGTTGGACCTGTGATATTGGTGATGCTCTTGAATTTCCCGCCGGCGATGACAAAGTTCTGCGCCCCCGGGAAAAAAGCGCCCGTATATCTGGAGCAGGGTGAGGACATCTCTGAAGAGACAGATGCGAGGCACATACTGATCATTACGAGGCCATCCTCGTTCAGGGTCAACCCGGAGAGGTATTCGGCTTGAACGGGGGGCTTGTCGTCCATGGATCGTGAAGGTAGGAGAGGAAGAGGCATTAAGCACCCATTGCGGTGCCGTGTTTTAAATTCGCCTCAGAGCTGTCAGATGGCGCCGCCGCCGTGGCGGTGTTTAGCTGTGTTCTCGTGACGCCCAGAGTGGGAAAAACTTACACAGCAGTTGATAGAGCCAGATGCAGCGATGTTGAGGCGATTAAGTGGCACAGTGAGGCGGAGTCAGCTGCAGGATTGATTATCAGAATGATTCCGGAGTCGGTAACTCAGTCCGAGCTGTACAAAGTCAATCTGGCGCGGAAGTCAAAACAGGCAAACAACGAGCTAAAAACGGTGGCATAACTGAAGAGCGGGATAGGAGTTCGATCCGCGTCGATTGGAGCAACCCGTGGATCCCTTGAGTTGAAAACTGAGGCGAGGGCTCTGATTCGCGTCGTTAAGGTTGGGTACCGAGCTTTGTGAGATCGCTCTGGTGCGAGGGAGGGAGGGGCTCGAACTTCTTTGACCGCTTGCGAATATGCTGCCTTGTGTGAAAATTAATATCCTACAAAGAAAATCAGCATCTGAGATCAGAGAAAAGGCGGCAAGAAGAAGAAAAAGATATTGTAGACCGGATCCGGACGCCCAGAATCGAAGTCATGTTTCCGGCTTCTGGGGTAGTCTGCATTCACCCTTGCCTAGAACGTGAAGGGGGCGGTGATGAGCAGCGCCTATCGCTAAGCGCCGAATCAGCCGACCTCCGATCCGCTCTGGTCCGATCACGTTCGCGCCAAACAAAGCCCCACGCGTTCTCCGTGCCGCGCCGTACACCTCGTATCGATCTCGGTTACATCTCGATACATCTCCGCGACATCTCCTTGACATCTCCGACATTCTCGTGTGCCTGAGCCAGTTTCCTGGCAATAAATTCGACTTTAATTGGCTTATCGTTCACACTGCCAATTGTCTCGACTAGCAACCATTCCAACGGATTCGCGCGACGGCCAGTATCGAGGATTCTTTTATCCTTTTTAGCTTACATTTACATTTTACTATATATATTTCACTTGTATGCTCCTTTATGGAACAGAATTGTACCGCTTTCCGCCCAGATTTGGTATGCTGCTGCATTGAGTCTTCGTCGTCGCTCATGCTCGTTGCCTTCGCTCACGCCCCGTCTCGTCCACGCCCTCGCGCTACTTCATCTCTTCATCGTCCCCATCGCCGCTCGCCGCACCGCCAATGCTTCATATCTGTATTCACACCTTCCCACCTTCGCCGCCGTTCCAAGCCAGTCGAGCACTGAGCATGGATTGACCCACTCGCACACACACGTTCTCACGGCCGTTCTCGGAGTTGCTAGTCTGGTATTTATTTTATCAGCTCGCGCTCTCAGACGCGCCGTCAGCGTATCAGCGGGTTAAGCACCAGGTCCGATTCCCCGGGTACTGCGGGTTTCGTTATCCTAATATTTGTTAGCTATCGTCGTTTAAGAACACTTTCGCCGATCCATTCGGATGCCGGAACTCAAACCCGGGTTCCCGTGCTCAGTCTAGTTGGATTTCTTTCGACGTGAAGCGGGCGCGTTCCATGCAACATGTCTGAATAATTGGGCTTGATACAAACCTCGCTATACTGCAAACGAATCAGTGCCACGGTTCATTTTGAGATCAGAGGAAACACACGGGAAAGGCAGCAAGAAAAAGACATACACATTGACCGGATTCGGACGCCGGGAGTCGAGCCCGGGGCTCCGGCCATCCACACATTCTTGGCCCAACGTGGGTGGGAGCGCACCGTGCACCACGCCCGACTCCTGCGTACTGCGAGGTACCCAGCTATTTAAGGGAGGATCCAGAGCGGAGAAGCTCGTGAATCCAGAGCAAAGAACGGAAAGCCTCAGCCGACGTTAGGATTTGCGCTCGGCGAGTGGCGATCCAGGGGCGGGGATTAGGCTGGCCTGGGTTGATTCTACCCGGAATTTCGATTTTGTGTCATTCTTCACTCTTCGGGAGCTTTCGAGTGGATGAGCACCGGTGATTCGAAGGAAAGCCCCCGCGTCGCGTCGCCCGTCAGCCATGTAGTGCAGCCGTTGGAAGAGAAGGATCGGGACATAGTTGGAATCTAGAGCGGGTCATTTTGAGAGACGTGGTGGACGTGGTTATGAGGAAGAGAGAAGAAAGGCTGCCATGGTGAACTGGACTGATGGGAACTGATGCCATTTTGGTTCGAAAATCGTCGCTGGGCACTAACGAAATTGAGTCCGGTGCATTTTCTATATACATGTACTTGCCCGCGATCTTTCACCTTACCTTTCAGGAGAAGACATTCCAATGATCAGAAGTGGCATCAGCGAACGTTCAGCGGATGTTCTGGTTCTATGACGTCGTGGGAATGGGAATGACGCGTGGTGGCTTTCTTGTTGGTTCTTCATATTTATAATAGCCTGGTTGCGCAAAAGCCATTCAATGGCGAATGGCTTCCAAAAATGGCAATTTCCGAGCACCCCTCCATCGATTTCCTCAACTTTCAGCACCCCAAGTTGATGTTCAGTGAGGTCTCTCTTGGGTCTGTATAAGTCCCGAGCAGAATTTTCCACAGAGCGTGAAATCGAAAGCCGTTCAATGGCTCAAATGGCTTTGCGCAAGCTCTCTAATTAGCTCATCACCTCCTTATCTTCCTCTCTCCGCCTTCCACCTTCCCGCTCTCTCCCTCTCCCTCTCCCTCCTCCTCTCCCTCGACGATGTTCACGAAAATCTGGTCCGCCTCACCCCGTCCTTCGCGCGCGCGCTCTCTCTCTAATCATTGCATAGCATTGACCCCGCAGCCTCACCCTGGCGCTCGGCGTCTCAGCAGCCTCTCTCCTTCCGTGAACACACCCAGCTCCGTCACATCGGGTGGGAAGACGACGATTACATGGAGCAGCACTTCCTCCGACCCGTGCGCATGCCTCGTTCCCGCCTCCTGCCCGGCTAAGCTCTAATTTCTCACGCAGAATATTCTCCGTCGAGCTCGTCCACCCTTCATTCGTGCGTCCCCCTCCCCTCCACCTCCCAGTACTCTCACTCACCCGCTCCTTCATTTGATGGCGCACAGAACAACGCCTTCGTAACTGCCAGCAGCCACCACCAACGCGCTCACGCTGACCATCCCGTCCGTGCCTGCCGAGGAAGGCTCCACGTCAACGTGAGCGACATCAACCAGGTCTATGCCACCAGCAGATCGTTCGCCATCGGCGCTGAGGCCAGCTCCAGCGATAGTACCACCTCCACCCCCACCGCCAGCGGCAACTCCGGTGCGAGCGCCACCGGCGGTGCGGGCGGTACGGGGAGTGCGAGCGTGAACCGGATGGCGTCCTCGACGGGATCAGAGAGCGGAAGCGGGAGTGCTAGGCCAACGTCTGCGTGGCTTGCCCTATCACTATGAACGCACGCTAACCCCCGCTCGCAGCACCGCGCCCTCTTCCCCCGGTTCCGCCTTCGCCTCCGCCTCGGCGCCTTTGGCTCGCCACACCTGAGCTGCTATTTTAAATTCACTGAGGTAAGTCGGATTCCAGACTCCTCGTGCAGATAAAACACAGCTGGACCGAGACTGAATTATATTAGGTCCACTGCAGGAGGGAAAATGAATTGAACTCACCTCAGGTAAGCACCATAAACGAACGAAAGGAAAAATATACATTGAATAAACCGAAGGGGTTCTTGCTGGAACTCACAAGGTTCTAGCCGCGTACGTGGAGCGGACTTGGTCACGATCATGAAGCTGGCGCTGCGGGGACCTCGGGAGGATGAGCTTACAGTGCAGTCGAAAGCTGGAGGGGTATAGGTACCTCACCGGTACGCTTGAATCATACCTGTTGACGCCGGGATTTGTAGCGCGATTTACTGATTGTTTGCATATGCACAGCTTGACGGCGCCCGACGCCAGCACGCGCCCTTGAATGGATATCGAGGAGACATAAATTCGATTCAAGAGACAGCGCCAGTGGTATCCCGAAGTGATTGGAGTCATCGTCGAGCGGCGGCTGGCCACTACGACCACGCATTGTCCTCCGGGATCCCATCATCAGCATCCCCGGGCAGCTGCATTGCCGCTCCTCGGACTTCGAGCCCGCCTCTACTATTCTGAGTCCACAGCAAGCGGAATCTCGACCTGTGATACTTGTCAGCGTCGCGCGGTGCAGGACACACACAACCAACTTGCCTGCGCGCGATCCTCAACGATTGCATACTCTTCGCACCCACGTCCCGGAGAACTCAGAGTCTTTTTGTCGGTCAGAGTCTTTTTTGACGGTGCATAGATCGCGCTCCTCACGGTCTGCAAAAATCGGCTGAAATACAGTCCGGTACGCATCTTATTATAAAACACGGCTTACCCGTGCATGCTTCTCTGTAGGTCCCTCCCATCGCCTGGCCGAGATAGCGCGGGGAACGATGCCACTCGACTCCCTGGGATCGTCCCCATCCTACACCGCAGGATGTACACCGTGACCCCGGCACGAAGAATACCAGCGAGGTGGAGATGCACTGCACGAGCGAGAAGGAACCGGAGCTCGCAGGCCACCACTCCACTCGTAAGGGAGGAGTCGTCCCCGCCGGATACCATTCGACGCTCCTCATCGGCACTCGTCATCGCGGGGTCCGACGGGCATTCCAAGGCGCACATAAAATGGATTGTATTCTGGATGCACGGCAGCAAGGAATTAAAACCAGCGACGATGGTGCATTACTAAAGAAAAGGACATAGAAAGGTCCCTAGGAAATAAGTAGGTGTGCGGTTACGGAGCAGAGCGACAAGGGGATCAAAGAGAGAGCGAGGTAGTGTCTTTGGTCATCATCGCTAGGAGCAGTCCATGTCTGTGTGGCTGGTCATGTAATGCGAGGAGATCCAGGGTTAGAGCACGAACGCGTGCGCGAGGCATTGCTGAGGGATGGGGGCGGGGGCGGCGAGTGCGGAAGAGGAAGAAGGCGTGCCTCGGCGCTGTGAGCGGGGGATTCAGAATGTATGCAAAGGGGAGCTTGGAAAAGGAAGGAAAATGGGACGCACGGCGATCCGACCACGGCTTCGCCTGCTCGCGCTCGCGCTCCTCTGCAAAGCGGCGGGTCTAACGCTAGTCTCGGCCCCGAAGGTGAGCGCCGCACAGGTGGTGTAGCCCTCGTTGATGTTGTGCACGTTGATGAAGTGGGCCTCCGTCAGCTAGCGCACCAGAGGGATGAGGCGGGCCGGGGCACGGCGAGGAGAGGGAGCGCGACGGTGTTGGGCACGGGATCGATGAAGGACGTCATTCCCGTCGAACATTAGGAGGATAGGTTGGAGGCCCGGGATGCTGCGATGTGGTGGAGTACGCAGGAAGTAGAGGTGCGTGAGCTCGGGGCGCGGGCTAGCCAAACACGAGGTGCGGCGCGAAACACAGCTTGGAAGAGGTGTTGCCTAGATGATGATCAGCTGCCCAGAGCTAGGATGTAAGCTAGTGCTATTGGCCCCATGGTCGCGGCACGGAGCGAAAATTGCGCGACAGCATGGGGTCTAGGCCCGCTGATCCGAGATGACCGGAACTTGCCGCAGATTGGCCACAGCTCTACAGCTTGGCAGCACCCAAGCTAGCGTCCGACAGCTCAAATCAAATCCACATTTCGCGCCCATGTCGCTCAGCGCTCAACACGCGTGATGCGTCGCGCACCAGCTTCAACAAGCAGATTATTTAAGTACTCGCGGGGAGAAAGTGTTACGGCCCCGCCTGAACTCGACAGCCGTTGCGCTCCACTCCCGGGTCGAATCCCCTCGCAGCTCCATCGTTTCAAGGCCCCGAAGACCACCGAGAACAAAACCAACCCAACCCAATCCGCGCCAATTTTTCCTGCAATATGGCCGGAACCCCCTCTCTCATCGCTCGCACGGTCTAGGGATTCGCTTTCCCGTCAGAACTGCCATTGAGAAAGCACAAGTACAGATCCAGGCATGTCCGTTTGATATCAACGGGGGAGGGAAGATCATGACCATATCGCTTCCGCAGGCGGGTCGGACACCACGCGTGTACAATTTTCACTTCATCAACACGCGGGTGTAACTTGGTACTATGCTCTTACACATCGGACATCCACACGCGCTCATTGATCAGTTTGGTCTATGATGCAGCCCCAGTGAACCATCAACCCTTCTGCCGCGATCTCTGGCCCATTGCATTGTCGGCATTATGCATATTGCTATCAATCGGGGAGGCCTCCAGTGAAAGATCTCAAGCTCATTTTTTGGGAGGCGCCGCAGGGGATTCGACTGGTCCCTACCAAGGTAACCTCTCGTGTCATGGTTATTTCCTTTGATCAATAGGGAACACCTAGGCTCTCAATTCAGCTAGGTAAGCTAGCTAAACTTACCCATGTAGTCGGGTCGCCTAGAGCTTGCAGACCAGTGTTTTACTCTCCCAACAGTATAGGTATCCAGCCAAAGCACATGTTGCTATATTGCCCCACTCATCTCTACAATGCGGCAAGTGCAAGACCTATTCGCGACTGGAGCGGCAGCGTGATGGGCCAGAGTGCTTTGCTCGCAGCGCATGACTTGTGATGGGGAGCTGTGTTCCGCCCTGCGGGAACATGTCAGGCGCTCAGAGGAACAGAAGGGGGGGGTGGGCAGTTTGCGGAGAACGGCGGGAAGTGGAGGCAGAGGGAATTGGAGCGGTTAAAACACAGGCAGGCCGTGGAGTGTTTATAATCAGTGAGCTATGGGCATAACACAAGAAATATGTATTGGCTGCAGGGATAAATTCAGACAGGTGGACGCTAGATGTATGCGGAGGTGGGTAGGATTGGGGAGTAGCTCATCAAGCAGAATACACTCGATGCAAGAATTAAAATAAACTGCACAGCCATAACAATCTTCCAGGTCCTCGACGGTTCGAGGATCTCTGCTTCTTCGAGGAGAGGGTGAATTCCCTCAGCGAGCGAGGAATCCTTGCCTGCAATTAAATTGAGCTGACAGACGAGATCATGAATAACGTGGAGGGCATACCGGATTCCCCGCCAACTTCATTGCTCGGGAGTCCGTCGGAGCTCTCATCTCCGCTACAGCTTTCGGTCTCTTGAACTATGCAACATCAGAACAGAAGGTATGGCGGCACCAGTTACAATAGCTCACAAAATCCCAACTCAGACGCAACCTGGAAGAGGGGATATCCCAGTTCTCGTGCGACATCTCGGCTGTACGGGTCATAGCCTTTGCCTTCATGAAATTTTCGGAGCCCATTGTAAACACTTTCGTCCCAGGAGCATCCCACAACATTCATTTTGAACTCGAGGCGAGGAAACCCGAGTTCGTCCGCCTCCTCCGTGCTCAGTCGTTCGGCTCCCGAGGGGTCGAGGGACCAGTATGCCGCACACGGCGGAAGGCGGAAATGTGACGGGATGTGGGATTGAAGGTCCCGGAAGGGACATAGAAATAGATACCCCGCCGCAGGGATGCGGCCTGTTTCGGTCATCGTTAGTTGATATGCAATGGTATTCACCAAAACTGGGGAAACTGGTTAGCGAGATTGGGACGGTTCATATACTGTGAACATACCATAATCATTGTAGTTGGAGGTTATCCCGAGGCGATTGAAGACGTAATTGGCCTGCGCGAGCCAGCTCTGTCGGGATTGAATATTACTGAGAATTTGGTGGTAAATGAAGTGTCCATCCTCAAGCTCTGAGGAGCTTATACTTCCGATTCAGATATTAGCAGAGCGTAATAAATACAGGCAAATTAGACGCACCGAGTCCAGCCATCCTCCATAACCAATTGTTCTTCATAAAGCCCTGACCATCCATAATCGCGAAACGGATTCTCCGGGATGTCTGCAATGATCGTCGAACCCTCAATTCCAGTGCCCGCTGCGCATGAAATGATTGCCCCCAGTGGCACTGATGCATCTGGCGAAATCGGGAGCCATCGAGAGTGCCCTAGATGAGTGCAGCAAATTTCGTGATACACCTCCAACGGAGTTGACTCTATGATCTGCGAGTCCTCGGGGGGTTCTGAAGTCAATGAGGCGACTGAGTGTGGTACACTGAATCCCACAGTGTATAGGATAAGGGGATCAAATTCGGGCTGCGTTAGGTCAACGCAGAGACGACCGGTGGCGCAGCGTATCCACAGCATACAGTCCCAGGAGCACTTAAGATAGCAATGAGCTACATAGAAATCGCCCAGAGAAGTGACCCACCAGGGATCCTCCAAAAATAGGAACCATATATTTTGCGACATCCTACAAACGAGTTGGCGTGCTTGGTTGGGTCTGATTCGATAGAGATTCTTACCTTGAATTCGGTATGCTGTGGACATTCGATGATGTAAACGGGCGGGAGCGAGGATGGTGAACGTACAAAATAATGGTAGAGATATATCGTTGAGAAATGGGAACCATTGTATTCTGCCAGGATTTGTGTTGCAGGTACAAGGTCTAAATTGTCGTGAGGACAACTCATTTTGACAAGCGGTCACACAAACCGTCGTGAAAAATGGTGGCGTGTACGCCGGACAAACTCGCTGTAGCATAGAGTTGCACGAAATTCGGATGGCTGCAGCCGGGATCTATCGCAACGGGCGAAGCGATGGGATGAGCGCTCACCGAAGCCATGAGTTTCGAGAAATATCCTCCCGCCATTCCTACCAAAACCTGTAAGCACAAATTAGAGAAAGTTGTAAGGCCCACGCACCTCTTCAGCATTCTCCCCCTGATATACGGCCACGGTCATCTTCGACTTGGATCCGTGGATTCTAGCAGAATACACTCGTTTCGCTGACACTCTTCCTTCCCCGCGGAATACCACACCGGATCTGTGCTGTGGTCGGATTTCTTCGCGGAGATCCAGGTCTCCCATCGGGATCATACGAAAGTCTGGTCTCATCGATGAGCAGCGTCGCTCGGAGCGTTAAGTATTACTGTGCACCAGAAGGAACCGTTGGAGCTGCCTGCGTGATATTAGTGATACTCTTGAATCTTCCGCCGGCCACGACGAGGTGGTGCGCCTTCGGGAAAAAGGCGCCCGGATATCTGGAGGAGGAGGGTGAGAATCTCTCTGAAGGGACAACCGCGGGTACATACTGATCATTACGAGGGCCATCCTCATCCAGGGTCGACTCGGAGAGGAATTCGGCTTCAACGGGGGGCCCGTCGTCCATGGATCGTGAAGGTAGGAGAGAGAAATGTGTTAAGCGCCCATTGCTGTGCCGTGTTCTAAATCCACCTCAGAGCTGTCAGATGACTGTGTTCAGCTGTGTTCTCGCGACGCCCAGGGTGGGAAAAACTTACACAGCAGTTAATATAGCCGGATGCAGCGATGTTGAGGCGATGAGTTGGCGCAGTGAGGCGGAGTCGGCTGAGTGATTGATTCTTAGAATAATTTCGGAGTCGGCAACTCAGCCCGAGGTTGTATAAAAGAAACTGGGAACTAAATGTGGATGCCTTGAAGCTCTCAGTGAGGTGAGGGCTTTGATTCGTGTCGTTAAGGGTGGGCACCGAGATGGTTCTGGTGCGAGGTAGGGAGGAGATTGAACGTCTTTGACCCCTTGCGAATGCGCTGCCATGTGTAAACATCAATATCCTACAAAAGAAAATCAGTGTCTGAGATCAGAGCAAAGGCGGCAAGAACAAGAAATAGACACCGAAAGAGACCGGATCCAGACACCTAAAATTTAAGTCTTGTTTCCTGCCTCTGGCTCGGTCCGGCTCCAAGCTTGCCTAGAACGTGAAGAAGGCGTGCTCAGCACCACGTCCGATTCCCTGGGTAATTGTGAGCTGCCGTTGTTTGAAAACACTTCGCCGATCCATTTGACGCCGGGACTCGAGCCCGGGTTCCCGCGCTCAGTCTAGTTGGACTCCTTTCGACGTGAAGCGGGCGCGTTCCGTGCAAAAAGTCCGAATCATTGGGCATGATATAAACCTCCCTATACTGCGAACAAGATAGCGCCGCGGTTCATTTTCAGATCACAGGAAACACAGGGGAGGCAACAAGAAAAACACATACGCAGTCACCGGATTCGGACGCCGGGAGTCGAGCCCGGGTCTCCCGCCATCCACACATTCTTGACCCAACGTGGGCGTGAGTGCACCGTGCACCACGCGCGACCTCTGTGTACAGCGAGCCCCGCTATTCTATTCAAGGGCGTCCAGAGCGGAGAAGCTCGTGAATCCAGAGCAAAGAACGGAAAGCCTCCGCCGACGTCATGGTCTGCGCTTGGCCAGTCACGAGCCGGGGGCGGGGTCTGGGCTGGCCGGGGGTGATTTTACCCAGAATTTTGATTTTGCCTCATTCTTCAGTCTTCCGGAGCTTTCGAGGCGATGAGCGATGGGCGCATCAACGCCGGGGAGTCGAAGGAAAAAGACCCCGCGTCGCCCGTCAGCCATGTAGTGCAGCCATTGCGACAGTTCTGTCGGCCTCGGCAAACCCCGAGATCTTGAGTCCTGCAACCCTTTTCAACCGGTCTGCCCATATAGTTCATTCTCACCGACCTAGCCTATCCCCATCCCCACCTTCACTAAATCATCTTCGTGTCGAGCACCTTTGGGTACAGAGTCTAAACCACCAGTACAGAGTCTAGACCCCCAGCACGACGACATGCACACATTACGCCCGAGATCGCGTTGGAATCCATTCTAGAGGGACGCCTGACACCCGAGGAATGCGCTCGCGGCTGCCCGTTGAGCAACCTCAAGCATACGGAGACTTGAATCCGGCGGGGTATACCATTCGTAGACGATGCCTGGGTTTTGCGGGGTATTTGATCTGCGCCTAATGGCGGAAGAAGAGTCGCCGCGCTTCGGAATCTCGGGCACCAGCGGCGGCCTCGACTTGGCTGCGTATGCACAAGGGTCACGCCGTAGATGGCCAGTAGAAAGAAGTCAAGTTGATTGATGTGCGCATCACAGAGTCGCCATATAGATCGAGCCCAAATCAAAAGTAGCATCCTGCAGTACGCCAGTAACCACATCGATTCGAGCCCTTTATCACAAGTTCAATGCCGCAGCTGCCTAGATCGAGAATGGATGGAAGTCATCTGTGTCGTCCATTGAGCCCAGCACCTGACTCGTGGTTACTGAGCAAGTTGTAGCGCGAGCCCCGCCTCAAATACGAGCCTGAGGCACGTTTCCAAGTCAAGGAGGTTCATCCAGATAGGGGCGGCGCGGCCTTGGGAGTTTAGCAAGCTCAGAGGCCGGCCATATTCTGAATACGATAGGAGGTCGGATGTCCCGTGCCACATGATTCAAAGACGATTTCAAGCAGATTCCAGCGAACGCAGAGCGCGAGGCCAGCTCGACTTCGCTGGGTACTAACTAGAGCCGCAGAAAAGCCTCCTTTTAGATGCATAAAATCCGTGCCATCGAAAGGGACTGGGTCGAGACTGAATGGCGCAGGGGTCTAAGCGGAAACGCCGGAAAGAGAGAAGAAGCTGCACCGCCACTGATCAGACCCACGTGCTGTGACACGGCGTCATTCTGCTTGGCACATCCCACCACACCTCGAGCACGAACGCGATGCCGCCCTACCTCCCACTGGCACCCTCTCCCTCCTCTGCTGAAGAAAGAGAGGGCGATATGGATCAAGCCAAGATGACTCGCCGCGAAAGGGATAGGAGGCTCAAGCTAGGGCGCGGTGACGACGAGGACGCTGAGGAGGGCCAGGGCGGCCAAGGCGACAGCGTACGCGAACGCATAGTACGTCATCCTCTGGATCTTGCGCTGTCATCGCCATTGTTCGTGGCCTACTGATTTACACCGCAGCGAATCTGGGTAGCAGATGATGTGGGCAGTGGTCGATGTATCCGTTTATGGGTCGTGAAATGCCAACGCAGGCTCTGGTTTCGTCCACATACGCGCGGGTCGTCGCGCTCTCCTCAACTCCTCAACGTTCAACCCCAGAATTCATGCCGCGCATTTCGCTACGCCGCTGAAGTTGCGTGCGCGTTCAAGCTGGCGGTCCTTGCTCCTTTCATTGCCCCCACTCTCTCCTTCTTGTGCCTCTACTCCTACGCTTGCTCCCTCCGCCCCGTTCACTCTGTTCCTCTCTGTGCATTCAGCTGGCTCGTGGCGCCTCGCCTGTGGCCCTCTCCGCGTTGCATATGCTTCTGCGCGCGTGCGGCTCGCGAATACTCCTCGCTGTTTCCTTCCTCTCCGTTGTTCGCCCCCCGTTCCCCGTTGCATTTCTCTTTTCTCCTCCATCTCTCCCGCGATGGTCCGTCGTGTAATCCGAGCCGTCCTATCGACGTCTAGGCGCGTTGTGAATTCAGATGCAACAGGTCTCTTCTATTCCGTGATCTGGCGCGAGCTCTCGTATTCTGCGATCTGGCGCGACCTCTTCCATTTCACGCGATGGTGCGTGTCGAGTGCGCTGCCGATCCGACCCCTATTCCTTTCCCCACCAGTATCGCGAAGCCTGGTTCCAGTATGCGAGTCAATTCGAACCCGCAGCTATATTGGGAACGACATCACCTTGCTGAGTCGATCCGGATTCCTCTGCTCTCCTCTCCTCCGTTTCAGTTTCGTCGAACAAGGCGCAAGCGTAGAATGGTTCACACACCGACGAATTCTACCAGCTCGGATGTACGAAACATCCTCGCTCCACCTGCATCTCCCCGCGGCCAAGTTCGAGCGATAGACCCGGGTTCGATTCGCATCCAATTGCTTCACTCATCTTCCCCTCAGGCTGACTGGGGAACGAACTTTATTAGGACCGGCTCTCCACGTGTGCTGCCAATTTTCGGTCGCCGCGCCGCACTTGGTTGTTCCGGAATCGCGTAATGAACTCTATTTGCATGCTTACCCGCACCCGCTGTTCATTTCACTTCCCACTCTTCCAAGTTCCGTCTGGCTGTCTAGCATCTAACCGACGCCGTCCTCGTGCTGGACTCGCCCGCCCACACAACTTTCAAGGGCTTCTCGTCCTGTTTTTATACGTCTCGGGTCCTACCTAAGTAAGCCTCACAATAGTAAAACTTGTGGACGCACCAAGACTTTTTTATATAGCCTCGCGCGGAGTTGCTCGCCGACTAGATTCGAAGATTATGATGGGAACCAATCCCTCCGCTATAGACTCGGTGTGCCAGCTCACCGCCTTAGCATTGCTGCTATTAACCGCCGTGCAGGTGTTTTCTCGCACCGAATGGCACGAGAACATAGCTGAACCCCGCCCTGACAGCTTTCAGAACACGGTCAGTAATCGTCGCTTAACATCTCTCTTCTTTACCTTCACGACCGATGGACGACGGACCCTCCTTTAAAGCAGAATTCCGCTCCGGTTCGAGCCTGGAAGAAGATGGTCTTTGCCCTGACCAGTCTGTGTCCGCGCTGTTCTTCGCTAGAAAAGTCCTCACCCTGCTGCAGATACATGGGCGCCTTTTTCACTGGGGCGCAGACCTTTGTCGTGGGCGGCGGAAACTTCAAGAGCATCACGAATATTACGACAGCTCCAACAGCACCTTCTGGTGCGCGGATGTGATTTATCGAATCTTCTGGATAATGCTGATTGTTGATAACAAGACTTTCGCATGGTCCCGATCGGGGACTTGGATCTCCGCGAAGAAATACGAATAGACTGCGGATCTGGGGTGGTCAATCTCTCGGAAGAACGAAAGTCAGCCAGACGGATGTACTCTGCACGTATTCACGGCTCTAAGTCGAATATAACTCTGGGGGTATACCAGGGAGAGAACGCTACGCTACGACTGAAGAGGTACGTTGACGTTGTTCCTTCATTGGACTTGGATTCGCTCTCGCCCAGGCGGGAGGATATTTCGCGAACCTCGTGGCTTCGCTCAGTGCTCCCTCCATCGACTCACCTGTTGCTATAGATCTCAGTTGCACACATCCGAATTTCGTCCAACTCTATGCGAGAGCGAGCCCATCCGGTATCCATGTGTCTAGGACTCTGTTCAGCGCGTGAGTGTAACTTGAGGCTGCCACTACGCATCCGCACCATTCACAGGCACTCATTAATCATGCGGGAGGGATTCAGCCTCAGATGGATCGTCAACAGTTCTGCCGCGATCTCTGGTCCATCCGAATACATGGTTTCTCGGCCTATTCGGGGAAGCCTCCGGTGGAATATTTCAAACCCAATTTTGGGGAGGCAGCCGCAGGGGTCTTGACGTGAGCTCTCGTGTCATGGTGATTGTCCTAGATCCATATCTATGACCTGTGCTCTCGACGTACCCAGGTCAGCTAGCTACTAGGCTCACCCATGCGGTGGTTCATCAACAGCATGCACTTACTGTATGACTAACACGGACTTTGGAGCGTTACTGAAACGATGCCGGTGAAACGAGAAACACCGGGCGCGTTACGCGTTACAGTCCAAAAATACTGAAACGGCCCAGAGGGCTGCCAATTTTTACTACGTACACCAAAGTACCTAGACCTTCAACTGGGCCTTCCCAGGACTTCATATCCAGAACAGACTACCTACAAAAGCTTCTCAAGAATCTCTCGACCTCTCTGCCCCTTGATTCCCCCGACTCGACATACCCATTCTACCTAGACGAAGACCGAGTGGTGAATGCCGAAACAGTTTTTCAAGTGGCTGGAAGAGCATTCGAGACCTGGAAGAGTGAACTTGATTTTTTGAGGGCCACGAGCGCGATTCGGCGCCCGGATTTAGCACCAATGTGTGCGCTCACATGTATCTATCTACCTAATGCTGTCTTGAAAGAGTGAAAAATATATATTTCATGTAACACTTTTGAGGCTGAAACGGCCTCTGCGTTATGCGTTACATGGCTCATAAACTGAAACAAAACGATGCCCGCGTTACGCGTTACTTTTCAGTCATACAGATAGTTACAGTACTTCCCAATCACATCCTCTGGCGTCCGGCCAGTGCGCGCTGTCATATTGCCCCGCCAATCCCTACAGTGCAGCAGACGCGAGATCTATTTGTGACTGGAGCAGCATTTTGTCGCGTGGTCGTCCTGAGTGCTTTGCTTGCAGCGCATGGCTTTCGAAGGGAGCTGTGTTCCGCGCTGCGGGGACGTTTGAGGAGCAGAAGGTGCAAGCGGGGGTCTGCGGAAGGCGGTGGGATGTCAGGAAGAGGAAGTGGAAAATTGGAGCGTATAATCAGTGACCGAGGGGCATAAACGCCAGGAATATATATCGGCTGCAGGGATATTTCAGACAGGTGGATGCTAGGTGTTTAAGGAGGTAGGTAGTAGTAGGAACTAGCTCATCAAACTGAGCACACTCGATGTGAGAATGAGGATAAACTGCACACCCATGACCATCTTCCAGGTCTTCGACGGTCCGAGGAGCTCTGCTTGGTCGAGGAAGGGGTGAATTCTCTTAACGAGCAAGGAATCCTCGCCTAAAAAAATTGAGCTTGCAGACGAGATCATGAATCATGTAGTGGGCATACCAGGTTCCCCGTTAACTTTATTTCTCGGGGGTCTGTCGGAGTCCTCATCTCCACTACAGCTTCCAGTGTCTCGAACTATGCAACATCGGAAAAGAAGGTATGGTAGCACGAATTTCAACAACTCACATAATCCCAACTCAGACGCGACCTGGAAGAGGGGGAATCCTAGCTCTCGGGCGACGTCTTGACTGTACGGATCATAGCCTTTGCCTTCATGAAATTGACGGATGCCAGTGTAGACACTTTCATCCCAAGAGTATCCCCAAACATCCATTTTGAACTCGAGACTGGGAAATCCGAGTTCGTCGGCCTCCTCCGTGCTCAGGCGTTTTGCGCCTGTGGGGTCGAGGGACCAGTATGCCGGGCACTTCGGAAGCCAGAATTGTGACGGGAGTCTGGATTCGAAGTCTCGCAAGGGACATAGAAAGAGATATCCTGGGGGCATGCGGCCAGTGGCGAATAGTGTTAGTTGATATTGAATCTGGCGTACACAGACTGGTGGAGCTGGTTAGTGGGGTTGGGCTAGTTGATATACTGTGAACCTACCATAATCATCGTAGTAGGAGGTTATCCCGAGGCGACTGAAGATGTAGTTGGCCTGCGTGAGCCAGGCCTTGAATTGAAGCAGGAGAAAATCCTGGGATACAATTGTGTGTTTAATTGGTTCGCGCCCAATGTCTGAGGAATTCACACTTCCGATGCAGATATTAGCAGAACGTAATAAATACAAGGAAAGTAGACATACCGAGTCCAACCATCCGCCATAACCAATAGTGCGGTACAAGTCCCTGACCACCCATCATCGTGAAGCGACAGTGCCCTAGATGAAGGGAGCAAATGCCATGATACACGCTCAACGGAGTTGACTCTATGATCTGCGAGTCGTCGGGCGGTTCTGTACTCGATGGGGCGGATGAGGACAAAGCCGTAGAGTTAAACAAAAGGAGACCAGATGTGGGGTGTGTTAGGTCAATGCAGAGACGACCAGTGGAGCAGCGTATCCACATCATACAATCCAAGGAGTGCTTGAGATAGGAATAAGAGACATAGAGATCGGTGAGACCTGTCACTCACCAGGCGTTTTCCCAGGACAGACTTCATATATTGTTGGGCATCCTACGAACGAGTTGGTATATTTGGTTGGGTCTGATTCGATAGAAATCTTTACCACAAATTCAGTATCCTGTGGACATTCGATAATTTAAATGGGCGGGAGCTAGGATGGTGGACGTTGATAGAGATAGACCGTTGATAGCTGGGAACCACGGGATTCCTTCAGGATTTGAGTCGCAGGGATCAGCTCTAAGATGCTCGTTATAAACGAATTTTTCTTGACGAACGGCAGGACAAACCATCGTGGAAAACAGCAGCATGTATATCAGATCTAGATCGACTCGCTGTCGCATAGAGTTGCACAACATTCGGGTGGCTGTAGCCGAGATTCATATTGACAGGTGAAGCGATGGAATGGCCGCTCACAGAAACCATGAATATCGCGAAACATCTTCCCGCCATTCCTATTAAGGAGAATGAGTCCCCAAGTCCACTGAAGCAAGAACAGCGACACACCTTTTCGGCGTTCTCCCCCTGATATACGGCCACAGTCACCTTCGACTTGGAGTCGTGGATTCGCGCAGAGTACACCCTCCTCACTGACTTTCTTCCCCAGCAGCGATTTATTACTCCAGAACCGGACAGGCATATTTCGTGGCGGAGATCCAGATCTCCCATTGGGATCATCCGAAAGTCTGTCCCCGTCGCTAATCATCATCGCTCAGAGCGTTGAATATCACTGCGCACCAGAAGGAACTGTTGGAGCTGCCTGCATAATATTGGTGATGCTCTTAAATTTCCCGCCGGTGACAACAACGTTCTGCACCTGAGGGAAAAAAGCGCCCGTGTATCTGGAGCAGGGTGAGGACATCTCTGAAGAGACAGATGCGGGGCACATACTGATCATTACGAGGGCCATTCTCATCCAGGGTCGACTCGGAGAGGAATTCGGCTTCAATGGGGGGCCCGTCGTCCATGAATCGTGAAGGTAAGAGAGAGAGAGGCGTTAAGCGCCCATTGCTGTGCCGTGTTCTAAATTCGCCTCAGAGTTGTCAGATGGCTGTGTTCAGCTGTGTTCTGGTGACGCCCAGTGTGAGGAAGCACCACCACAGCAGTTAATGGCAGCGCTGTTGAGGGCTGAGAAGCCCCACGGATACGGACCGTAAAGTGGCTGTGTGCAAGCGATATCTCGTTGCAACTTGGTTTTACACATATGGAGCTCGCCACACCTGAGCTGCTATTTTAAATTCATTGAGGTGAGTCGGGCTCCAGACTCCTCGTGCAGATAAAACACAGCTGGACCGAGACTGAATGATATTAGGTCCACTGCGGGAGGGAAAATGAATTGAACTCAATTCAGGTAAGCACCCACCATAAACGAACGAAAGGAAAAATACATGTTGAATAAACCGAGAGGGATTCTTGCTGGAATTCACAAGGTTCTAGCCGCGTACGTGGAGCGGACTTGGTCACGATCCTGAAACTGGCGCCGTGGGGACCTCAGGAGGGCGAGCTTACAGTGCAGTAGAAGGCAGGAGGGGGATAGGTACCTCACCGGTACGCTTGAAGCATGTTTGTCGACGCCAGGAATAGCGAGATTTACTGATTGTTTGCAGCGCCCAACGCCGCCAGCGCGCACCCTTGAATGAATCCTTATTCTGCAGAATATCGAGGGGACATGAATTCGATTCGAGAGACGGCGACAGTGGTTTCCCAAAGTGATTGGAGTTGTCGTCGAGCGGCGGCTAATCACCAAGACCGCGCATTGTCCTCCGCAATCTCATCAGCAGCATCCCCGGCCAGCTGCATTGCTGTTTTTGAACTTCGAGGGCGCCTCTACCGTCGTGAGTCCACAACAAGCGCGGAATCTCGACCTGTGGTACTCGTCAGCGTCGCGTGGTGCAGGACAAAAACAACCAACTTGCCTACGCGCGATGCTCAGCGACTGCGTACTTTTCGCTCGCACCCAGAAATCAGAGTTTTTTTGACAGTGCGTAGATAGCGCTCCTCGAGGTCTACAGCAATCGATAGAACTAAAGTCAGGCGCTCGGATCATGTGAAAAAACACGTCTTACCCGTGTATGCTTCTCCGTAATGTACGCCGTTCACTCCCATCGCCTGACGTCGTCGACACTGAGATACACGCAGGACGTACATCATCACCGCAGCACGAAGAATGCCACCGCCATCCCGCATACCGCGGCCGCAACCCGACATGGCCAATCGCGCGCATCGCGCCAGGTGAGGCGGTCAGTGCGGGCTGCGGATCTGCAAATCGCGCGCGCTCGAGGAAACACCCTGCCGGGTAAGCGTGCCACTTACGCTCGCACACGCATCCCCCACGCATATGTCTGCTGTCGGCGCGCACGCACGACTAAGATGCGACCCCGACCGCGTTGACTGCGGAGGCTGCGGGGACGGTGTGGGTGCGCGACGCGGGGAGAGGGCGGACGGCGCGGCCCTGCGAACGGGCATTCAGCATGTATGCAAAGGGTAGGGAGAGGGAAGGAGAATAGGACGCACCTTCATACGACGATGGATTCACCCTGCTCGTGATGGTGTTCCCGCTCTGCGAGGCGGCGGTGCTGGCGTCAGCCGCGGCACCAACGGCGATCGCGGTGATGGCGTAGCCCTCCGAGTCGTTTATGTTGATGTCGCGCATGTCGATGAAGTGGGACTGTAGCCTGCCCTGTGCACATTCTGCTTGACAGGTGAGACGGGCACGGCGGGGGGAGTGAGCGCGACGGTGTTGGGCGATGCATACCGCCAGGGCAAGGGCATCATTTCCGTCAAACATGAGGAGGAAAGATGGGAGCCCCGGGATGCTGCGATGTGGAGGGGTGCGCACGAAGCAGGGGTGGTGAGCTTGATGGAGCGGGAATCCATCTCTACAATGCGGCAAGTGCAAGACCTATTCGCGACTGGAGCGGCAGCGTGGTGGTCCAGAGTGCTTTGCTCGCAGCGCATGACTTGTGATGGGGAGCTGTGTTCCGCACTGCGGGAACATGTCAGGCGCTCAGAGGAACAGAAGGGGCGGGTGGGCAGTTTGCGGAGAACGGCGGGAAGTGGAGGCAGAGAAAATTGGAGCGGTTAAAACACAGGCAGGCCGTGGAGTGTTTATAATCAGTGAGCTATGGGCATAACGCAAGGAATATCTATTGGCTGCAGGGATAAATTCAGACAGGTGGACGCTAGATGTATGCGGAAGTCGGTAGAATTGGTGAGTAGCTCATCAAGCAGAATACACTCGATGCAAGAATTAAAATAAACTGCACAGCCATGACAATCTTCCAGGTCCGGGACGGTTCAAGGAGCTCTGCGTCGTGGAAGCGACAACAAGTTCTCTCGAGGAGCGAGAAATGCTCGCCTAAAATTAAATTGAGCTTACAGACGAGATCATGAATAACGGGGAGGGCATACCTGGTTTCTCATCAACTTCGTCGCTCGGGAGTCCGTCGGAGCTCTCATCTCCACTACAGCTTTCGGTATCTCCAGCTATGCAACATCAGAACAGAAGATACAGCGGCACAAGTTCCAAAAACTCACATAATTCCAAGTCAGATGCAACCTCGTAAAGCGAATATCCCAGGTCTCGTGCGACGTCTTGGCTGTAAGGATCATAGCCTTTGCCTTCATGAAATTTTCGGAGCCCATTGTAAACACTTTCGTCCCAGGAGCATCCCACAACATTCATTTTGAACTCGAGGCGAGGAAACCCGAGTTCGTCCGCCTCCTCCGTGCTCAGGCACTCGGCCCCCGAAGGATTGAGGGACCAGTATTCCGTGCACACTGGAAGCCAGAAGTGTGACGGGACTCCGGATTCGAAGTCCTGCAGGGGACATAGAAAGAGATATCCCGGAGGGATGTCGCCAGTGCCGGACAGTGTTAGTTGATATTGAATGCTGTGTACATAGACTGGTGGAACTGGTTAGCGGGACTGGGACAGTTGATATACTGTGAACCTACAATAATCGTCATAGTTGGAGGCTATCCCGAGGCGATTGAAGATGTGATTGGCATGCGCTAGCCAGCTCTTTCGGCATAGAGGATCACTGAAAATATTGTGGTCAATGGTAGGTCTACCCTCAAGCTCTGAGGAGCTTATACTTCCGATTCAGATATTAGCAGAGCGTAATGAGTACAGGGAAAGTAGACACACCGAGTCCAGCCATCATCCTCCATAACCAATGGTTTTCCATTGTTCCAGAACCACCCCCCAGGATCCCGAAACGGATTCTCCGGGATGTCTGCAACGATCGTCAAACCCTCAATTCCAGTGCCCGCTGTGCATGAAATGATTGCCCCCAGTGGCACCGATGCATCCGGCGAAATTGGAAGCATGCGATAGTGCCCTAGATGAAGGCAGCAAATGTCATGATACACGTCCAACGGAGTTGACTCTATGATCTGGGAGTCGTCGGGCGGTTCTGAGGTCGATGAGGCGAGTGAGGGTGGTAAGCTGAACCCCACAGAATATAGGTCCAAGGAATCAAATTCCGGCCGCGTTAGGTCAACGCAGAGACGACCGGTGGAGCGGCGTATCCACAGCATACACTCCCAGGAGTGCTTAAGATAGCAATAAGCTGCATAGAAATCGCCTAGAGAAGCGACCCACCGGGGATCTTTCAGAAATAGAAATCATATATTGCCTAACCTCCTACGAAGGAGTTGGTGTGCTTGGTTGGGTCTGATTCGATAGGAATTCTTACATCGAATTCGGTATCCTGTGTACATTCGATAATTTAAACAGGTGGGAGCTAGGATGGTGGACATACAAGATAATGGTAGATATGCACCTTCGATAGATGGGAGCCACGGTATTTCTCCAGGAATTGAAACGCAGGGACCAGCTCTGAGATGCTCACTATAAATAACTTTTTCTTGACGAACGGCAGCACAAACCATCGTGGAAAACAGCAGCGTGTATACCAGATCGACTCGCTGTCGCATAAAGCTGCACAACATTCGGATGGCTGTGGCGAAGATTTATATTGACAGATGAAGCGATGGAATGACCGCTCACAGAAGCCGTGAATATCGCGAAATATCTTCCCGCCATTCCTATTAAAGAGAATGAGTCCCAGTCCAGTGAAGCAAGAACGGTGACACACCTTTTCGGTGTTCTCCCCCTGATATACGGCGACGGTCATCTTCGACTTGGAGCCGTGAATCCGCGCGGAGTAAACCCGTCTCACTGAATTTCTTCCGGGCCATCGATTTACCATTCCAGACCCGGACAGGCATATTTCGTGGTGGAGATCCAGGTCTCCCAGTGGGATCATCCGAAAGTCTGGCCCCGTCGCTAATCAACATCGCTCAGAGCGTAGAATATCACTGCGCACCAGACGGAGCCGTTGGAGCTGTCTGCGTGACATTCGTGATACTCTTGAATTTCCCGCCGGCGACGACGAGGTGGTGCGCCCCCGGGAAAAAAGCGCCCGTATATCTGGAGCAGGGTGAGGACATCTCTGAAGAGACAGATGCGGGGCACATACTGATCATTCCGAGGGCCATTCTCATCCAGGGTCGACTCGGAGAGGAATTCGGCTTCAATGGGGGGCCCGTCGTCCATGAATCGTGAAGGTAAGAGAGAGAGAGGCGTTAAGCGCCCATTGCTGTGCCGTGTTCTAAATTCGCCTCAGAGCTGTCAGATGGCTGTGTTCAGCTGTGTTCTCGTGACGCCAAGAGTGGGAAAGATTTACACAGCAGTTGATATAGCCGGATGCAGCGATGTTGAGGCGATGAGATGGCACAGTGAGGCGGAGTCAGCTACGGGATTGATTCTGAGAATGATTCCGGAGTCGGTAACTCAGTCCGAGCTGTACAAAGTCAATCTGGCGCGGAAGTCAGAACAAGCAAACAACGAGCTAAAAACAGTGGCATAACTGAGGAGCAGGATAGGAGTTCGATCCGCGTCGATTGGAGCGACCCGTGGGATGCCTTGAGTTTAAAATTGAGGCGAGGGCTCTGATTCACGTCGTTAAAGTTGGGTACCGAGCTTTGTGAGATGATTCTGGTGCAAGCGAGGGAGGAGATCAAACATCTTTGACCGCTTGCGAATATGCTGCCTTGTTTGAACATCAATATCCTACAAAAGAAAATCAGTGTCTGAGATCTGAGAAAGGGCGGTAAGAAGAAGAAGATACCGTAGACCGGATCCGTACGCCCGGAATGGAACTCATTTTTCCGGCTTCTGGGGCAGTCTGGTTCCAAGCTTGCTAGAACGTAAAGAAAGTGTGTTCAGCAGCAGGTCCGATTCCCCGGGTACTGCGGGCCTCGTTGTTCTAAACAAATATTTGTGAACTGTCGTCGCTTAAGAGCAAGTTCCCCGATCCATTCGGACGCCGGGACTCGAAACCGCGTTCCCGTGCTCAGTCGAGTTGGATTTGAAGCGGGCGCGTTGCGTGCAACACGTCCGAATAATTGGGCTTGATATAACCTCGTTACGGTGCAAATAAATCAGCGCCGCGGTTCATTTTGAGATCAGGGGAAACACAGGAAAGGGAGCAAGAAAAAGACATGCACATTGAACAGATTCGGACGCCGGGAGTCGGTCTCTCGCCGTACCTGCAGAACATTCGTACAGTCTGGGCGCGGGTGCACCGTGCATCACGTCCGAATTCTCTGTGATGATCGGTATCCAGCTATCCGAGGGAGAATGCAGACCGTCGGATAAGCTCGTGAATCCAGAACAAAGGATGGAAAGCCTCCGGCGACGTCATGATTTGCGTTTGGCGAGCAGCAAGCCGGGGATAGGGGCCGGTCTGGTCTACACTGGTGTGGGGCGATTCTAAGCGGGATTCTGCGTCATTTTCGGGAACTGTCGGGGCGATGGGGCGCATCAAGCCTGGTGAGTCGTGATTCACACCAGAAAGAGCCCGCGTCGTGTCGCCCAGCCAGTGATTAACAGAAGAGTAACGTAGCCCAGTCGTTAGAATTAGATCTTGACATGGTTAGGATCTAGAGCAGGTCCTTTTGAGAGACGTAGTGGACGTGGTTATGAGGGAGAGAAGGAAGGTGACCTGGACTGATGGCAACTGATGGGAACCGATACCATCAGGGTTGAACATTTTAGTTACAAAATCGCCGCTGGGCACTAACGAAATTGAGTCCCAGTGCATTCTCTATATAAATGCACTTGCCCGCAATTTTTCACCTTACCTTTCACGAATAGAAATTTTCGGGTCGCGCGACAACCATGCATTCTATGATCGGAGGTGGCATCAGTTCAGCGAAGGTTCTGGTTTCATGACGTCGTGGGAATGACGCGTGTTGGCTTCCTTCTTGTCGATTCTTCATATTTACTAGTGGGGACGGGCAGCGCGGTTACTTGATCCGGCAGCTTTGTATTTGTTTGTTCTGTATCAAGTAATGGTTCTGGACGTTCCGCCTTGTACCCGCCTCTATACGAGACGGGCCGACTCGTTTTGCTGAGCGGAAATGTACTTTTGGTGCATACAAATATTGTCCCCCAAATTCAGGTATTTTGGGGGGGAAGAGGAAGTCATATTCCACAATATGCTCTTACTCGGCACGAAACCGGTGATGGCAGTTTAGCAGCCAATGGAAATAAAATGCAATGAGAGCCTCAATTGCTTCTAGTGAAGGTTCTAAAGTTGCCAGACCAAGTTTTAGGTTAATACTTGAACATCGAAGCCTACGATGGAGGACGCGACTACTGTGTCGGGCGTGCACGTGACCGTCCAGCCAATCGTAAAAAGCCTAAGGCTTTGTCAATTTTGCATGAATCGTCCAGCTTCCGCAATGAAAGTCATGGTAAATTGCACCCTCTACAAGAATTTCTGGCCGGATTTTCACCCACGACCATAGTTCTCGCAGAACGGCCCAGATTGTCGGGTAAATCATGTATCACTTTGTATGTGGGTAGAAAATGAGAAATCCGGGCAGAGAGTTCCATCCTTTAGGATGTTTCGAAGAAACTGTCAACTCAGTTTCTGTTTGGAGTGTGGAGACAAAAAGCCTTAGCTTTTGTGAACTTGGAACAGACAATTCCAATGAAGGAGGACTGTTGATCTTATTCTGAGATACTTGAAGTAAAAGAGAAGTCTCCTTGTATAATATGAGGTCCCTTCCCAGGTCAGCAATTCCAGACATGGGGCCCCTTCCTAGGCTAAAAATAATGGATCCCCCTTGCTTGGGTAAAAAGCCTAAGGCTTTTCCAATTCTTCCTCAATTACCTCGAGTCTGCAGGCAAAGTCGTAGCAGAATGGGGCCTCCACAGATTCATCACGCCAAATCGCTTGATTATGACCTCGGTGCTCATGAAAGCTGTTGATATATCACAGAATTCAGTGCCATTTTGCGTAATTGCCAAAAATCAAAGTTCTGCTCTGATGAATTCATTCTTCAGTGTATTTTAAGTCGGATGGCAGCTTCATTCTGTCCTTAAAGTGTTGGGTTAAAAAGCCTTAGCAGTTGTAAAACTGGAACCAAGCGCTTCTGCCAACCAAACAAGGCCAAAGCTGCCGGATCGATCATGGCCGATGCCCGTCCCCATATTTAGCTCATCGCCTGTCTCCCTCCTCTCTCCGCCTTGCTCCCTCCCCCGCTCTGTCCCGCCCCATGACAGCCATGTTCACGAAAATCTGGAACGCCTCACCCAATCCTTCGCGCACTCTCTCTCTCTAATCACCGCATATCCTTGGGCCCCGGCGCGCGCTCTCTCTAATCATTGCATATCATCGAGCCCCGCAGCCTCACCCTCGCGCTCGGCGTCTCAGCAGCCCACACTCTCTCCGTGAACGTACCCAGCTCTGTTACATCGGGTGGGCAGACGACGATTACGTGGAGCAGCACCTCGTCCGACCCGTGCGCATGCCTCATCCCCGCCTCGTGCCTGGCGAAGTTCTAATTTCCCGCGCAGAACGTTCTCCATCGAGCTTGTCCACCCTTCATTCGTGCGTCCCTCTCCCCTCCACCTCCCAATACTCTCACTCACCCGCTCCTTCATTTGATGGCGTACAGAACAACGCCTTCGCAATCGCCAACAGCGTCGACCCCACCACGAACACGCTCACGCTCACCATCCCGTCCATGCCCGCCGGGGACGGCTACACCCTCCAATTCGTCACCGTGAGCGACATTAACCAGGTCTATGCCACCAGCGGATCGTTCGCCATCGGTGCCGAAGCGAGCGTCAGTTCCACCTCCACCTGCAGCTCAATCTCGCCCTCCGGTGCGAGCGCCACCGGCGTTGCGGGGAGTGCAAGTGCGAATGGTACGCTGTCCGCTACGGGCTCAGGGAGCGGAAGCGGGAGTGTTAAGCCAACGTCGTACGTCGCTTGCCCTGTCCGTATGGATGCACGCTAATATGTCTGTTACAGAACCGCGCCCTCCTCCTCTGCTTCCGACTCCTCCTGCAGCGATCATGGCGCTCGTCGCCGCTGCGTTCGTGCTCTGATCGCCCCTTCGCACTGCGCATGTGCGGTTAAAAACAGTGCTCAGCAAACCGGACACTACTTACGTATCTATTTGATTGCTCGCTGTTCCTGCTGTTCTACCTGTCGCTCTACCGCGACCGTCCTTTGCGCTGCGACACAAGTACGTTACCCGCGTACACCCACCGCTGTTTTATCGGGACTTTTGTTGTCTTTTTATTTTAACTTGGTGTGGGTCTTGTTGGTTATGCATCGCCGTGTGTGGATTTACCGTCTTCTCTGTTACTGTGTTTCATCGTGTGCCAAGTCATTCGGGGTGCCAGTCTCAGTCAATATCTCACTCGCCACAAGGAATGATACGCCGCCGTCTGTCCATTCATCCGAAATGATATGGATCTAGCGGAGTTGAGATGTCATTCATCTACCTTATCTACGCGGGCGCACCCCATGTCTGAATCGATACGTTCAACCCCAGAACCCAACCCAGCTCGCCCTATTTCTGCTGCGATGCTTCAGATCTATCTACCGCGGTGCACTAAAAGAAAAACAATATCTGACTGGCTATGGCTCAAGCCCGAGTCGAACGGGCGGGGGCTGCATTATGACAAGATGAGCTGAAATAGATGCGCAGGTGCGGACCACTCCGCTTTCGAGCCTTGTTGACTCTCCTTAAGTACCCTTATATATACTGGAAATTCCGTCTACGCATTTGGAAACGAGACGATTCCTTGATTGTGTATTTTATACGCGTGTGAGTTAATTCGTCCCGGTGCTCATCGGTTGTCTGATCGACCGACAAGCGGAAGACGAGATCAAACTCAAAGGCTGCTTGACAGGAATATTGGATAAATACTACGAAGTCGAGATATGCGAGTGAAGACATTTATAAAGAGAGTACACTCAGTGCCGGATGGAGTGTAAGCTGCACACTAATGATAATCTTCCAGGTTCTGGACGGTTCAAGCTCTCCGTTGTCGAGCGGGTGGAAGTTTTCCCGACCGAGGGATGAATTGAGAGCTGAAATTTGCGAGAATGAGTTCCAGAGTGAGACATAATTCAGACGGCTCACCTGAATCCTCGGCGACTACCTCCCGCAAATATTTTTCGCCAGAGATATCCTCTTTCTTCTCGGACTCGTCCTCTTCACTCAGGTCCTGGACTATTTGGGATTAAGATGGAAATATTCGGATGTGATGTATGATCTCCCCGTGTGCAAACGAATCATCCGACTCAGACACAACCTTGAAGAAGAGATATCCCAGCTCATTAATTCGTCCCGGTGCTTCATCGGTTGTCTGGTCGACCGACAAGCGGAAGGCGAGATCAATTCAAAGGCTGCCTGCCAGGAATATTGAATAAATACTACGAAGTCGAGATGCGCGAGTGAAGATATTTATAAAGAAAGAGTACACTCAGTGCCAGAATGAGTGTAAGTTGCACACTGATCATAATCTTCCAGGTTCTGGACGGTTCAAGCTCTCCGTTATCGAGCGGGTGGAAGTTTTCCCGACCGAGGGAGGAATTGAAAGCTAACATTTGCGCGGATAAGTTCGAGAGTGAGGCATAATTCAGACGGCTCACTTGACCCCTCGGCGACTACCTCCCGCTAATATTTGTCGCGAGAGATCTTCTTTCTTCTCGGACTCGTCCTTTTCACTCAGGTCTTGGGCTACTTGAGATTAAGATGGAAATATTCCGATGTGATGTATGATCTCCCCGTGTCCAAACGAACCATCCGACTCAGACACAACCTGGAAGAGGGGATATCCCAGCTCTCGGGCGATGTCTTGGCTGTAAGGGTCATAGTCTTTGCCTTCATGAAATTAGCGGATCCCGGTTAGAAAGCACCTCCACAGCAGTCAATGGCAACGATCTTGAGGGGTGAGCTGGCAACGAGTCTGATTTGGCTGAGTGATTCGTTCCCAGAATGATCTCGGAGTCCGCAAGTAACCTCAGTGTAATGGGAATGAGACGAGCTCAACTCTTGAACGCCCGCACCACACCCGAGCTGCCATTTTAAGTTCGTTGAGGTGACTCGGATTCCAGGCTCCCCATGTTAATAAAATACAGTTGGACCGAGACTGAATGATATTAAGTCAGCTGCGCGAGGGAAAACGAATTGAACTCACTTCAGGTACGTACCATTTCCGAACGAAAAGAAAAATATACATCGAATAAACCGAGATGTCGGCCGCGGGCGTCTTGCTGGAACTCGCAAGGCTCTAGCCGCTTACGTCACTGCGTTCCCACCCCATGTAGACAGAGGGTCCGTCTAACCCCGTAGACGAAGGGTAGATGGAACCTTGTGTCTACCTGTGTCCACATCATGTAGACGCAGTCAGTCTACATTGGTCTACATCGCTGTACACTCATTCACTCACCTACACCGACGTAGACGCACGTAGACCGACGTAGCCGCACCTAGGCGGGTGTAGACACATGTACACGCACCTGAGCCAATTTGGCAATCGAGATTCGGTAGAACTGCAAGATGGGGGCGAATCTGCGTCATGAAGTTGAGCGAGGTGGGTCTACATATGTCTACCGCGTAGACGCAGGTAGACTCAGTGTTGTAGTTAAGACGTTAAGGGCTTAGTCTTAATAAGGGCTTAAGTCATATTAAGCTAAGGCTTTAATATCCAGATGAATGTATCTGAAGCCCTTATTAACCCTTAGTATTCCAATGCCGATAACCAGCAGACTCCAGGGATCAAAAAATACTAACCGTAATATACGTGCAGTGCCACTGGATCCGAAGTTCCGCTGCCGAGAAAATTTTGGCCCCACTCCGCACCTCCCCGCCCCGCTCTCTGTTGGAATACGGCAACCAGGCTAGTCGTGGTGCGGATGTCTGTCACATGGAGAAAGCAGGTTGCAGAATGTCAGGCGGAGATGCGAGAGCTGGACGCGGGCTCCGACAACGACGGTACGGATGGCGAAGACGAAGACCTGCCACCAGGTGTTCCCATGTCGCCTCAAAACTCAGCACCTGCTCGCCACCGCGCTCCGCGCTCTGGGTTCCCCACTACCCTGGCGTCCCTCTTCGGTGGGGTTATTGAGAGCCCCATCACACTCGCTAGACGCAAACACGTTGTCTCCGAAGAAAGCTTATACCTCGAGCTTCTTGCACCTGAGCACAGTGAGGAAGAGCCCGACGCTGGTGCTCAGGAGGGTTCCGGGGATGATTACGAAGGTTAATTATGCATGTAGAACCTCTTTGTGAATGATTTTGGTGCAGCGGCGGGACCAGCCCTTTTTGGAAATAACCCTTAATATGACCCTTAATTTGGTTGCCCTTAATAAGTCTTAACCAGACTTAAGGCCTTAATTTTGGGGAGCACCCTTAATAAGACCCTTAACTACAACACTGGGTAGACTTACGTAGCCGACGGGTAGCCGACGGGTAGACGGACCATGTCTACGGTATGTAGGCGGACGGTAGCCGGACGTAGATCAAGCTCGCCACAGGTCTCGGTGTACACATAGGTAGCCGGACGTAGCCGAAGATCGCCGCATGTCGCCGCATGTAGAACTACGTAGACAGAGGTCGGTCTACGGGGGGTGGGAACGCAGTGCGTGGAGCGGACTTGATCACGATCATGAAGCTGGCGCTGTGGGGACCTCAAGAGGGCGAGCTTACAGCACAGTAGAAGGCTGGAGGGTATCAGTACCTCACCGGTACTGTACCATTTTATTCAATTCGAATGGGCTGTGACCCGTGACCCGGAACTTCGAACTTTGGTTTTCGTATATCGGGTCGGAAGACCGTGACATGAAAAAAAAGTTCGAATATTCGCCAAAAATGGCTGGGAACCTCCCAAAAGTTGTAGAAATGAGTGTAGAACACTCCCTGATACACAGGGAAATCAATACGCCGAGGGAACACCAAAAGCGGTAAATTGCATCAATGATTTACGTTAGTGGCTTTTTTTCATGAATCCCGCCGCTCCCGCCGCGATGAGTGGCCTTCCTGTCGCACTCCCCCAGAAATTGGCAGGTCGTGAGAGCGCCGCGGTGTTGCGAGCTCAACGCGTCATTCGCGCGCGAAAATTTTGTTTTTAAGGCATTTTTTGGGCCATTTTGTGACTTGGTTTTGAACATTCGAACATCCCCTGGATGACCCGTGACAGGTTCGAAATTTTTCGTATATTTTAGCCGCTGTGACCCGTGACATACGAATTGAATAAAATGGTACAGTACGCTTGAATCATGTCTGTTGACACAGGGAATTGCAGCGGGATTTACTCCTTGTTTGCAGATGCAGTGCTTGACGGCACCTAACGCCAGCGCGCGGCGTTGAATGAATAATTATTCACGGAGGATATCGAGGGTACATGAATTCGATTCGAAACAGCGCCGGTGGTATCCCGAAGTGATTGGAGTCGTCATCGAGTGGCGGCTGGCTCCCAAGACCACGTATTGTCTCCGGGATCTCATCATCAGCATTCCCGGGCAGCTGCATTGCTGTTCCTCGAACTTCGAACCGTCCTGAGTCCACAGCAAGCGCGAAATCTCTCACCTACGGTACTCGTCAGCGTCGCGCGGTGTAGGAACAAATAACCAACTTGCCTGCGCGCGATCCTCGATGACTGCGTACTCTTCGCTCGCAGCCACATCCCGGAGAACTCAGAGTCATTTTGAGCGGCGGCTGGCTCCCAAGACCACGCATTGTCCTCCGGGATCTCATCATCAGCATCCCCGGGAAGCTGTATTGCTGTTTCTCGAGCTTCGAGCGCGCCTCTACTGGAGTCCATAGCAAGCGCGGAATCTTCACCTACGGTACTCGTCAGCGTCGCGCGGTGCAGGAACAAACAACCAACTTGCCTGCGCGCGATCCTCGACGACTGCGTACTCTTCGCCCGCAGCCACATCTCGGAGAACTCAGAGTCATTTTGACGGTGCGTAGATAGCGCTCCTCGATGTCCGCAACAATTGACTGGAATACGTCAGTCGCGCGCATCTTACGAGAAAATTCGGCCTACCTTCGCATGCTTCCCCATCGTACACTAGGCCCTCTTTGCGTCATCTCACGTCGTTGAGAGCCATGGACACGGGGATGACTCCGGAAGCGACGACACTCCTGAAATCGCGTCCCATCATACGCCACCAAGACGTAGACCCTTACCCCGGGATAATGCATGCCACTGCCAGCGGTGTTCCACGCCGCGGTACACCCGGCTCGCACTCCCGACTCTCCCCAATCCCGCCCATCGCTCAAGATGAGGCCGTCCGTGCAGGCCCCATCGGCGCGCCACACTGCGCGGCGGCGCTGGGTTGCGCGGATGAGCAGCCATGCCACTCACGCTCGCGTACGCACTCCCACGTATGTGTCTGCTGTCGACGCGCGCGGGCACGACTAAGACACGACCCCGATCGCGTTGACTGCGGCGATATGAAGTCGAGCTCGAGCTCGAGCTGCCACGGTGTGCGTGCGCGCTTCCGGGGACGAGATACATGGCGCGAGCGAGAAGGAATCGGAGCTCGCAGGCCACCACTCGTGAGGCAGGAGTCGTCCCCGCCGGGTACCATTCCACGCTCATCATCCACCGTCGTCGCGGGGTCCGACGGGCAGCCCACGGCGCACACGAAATGGGTTGTATTCTGGCTGCAAGATGCACGGCGGCGGGGGAGTACAACCAGCGGCGTGTTGCATTACAAAATAAAGAACATGGAAAGGTCCGTTGGAAATGAAGCAGCGGTAGGTGTGCGGTTGCGGAGCAGAGCGACAACGAGGAAAAAAGCGCGAGGTAGTGTCTGTGGTAATCGCTAGGGACAGTCCATGTCCGTGTGGGCGGCTATGTAATGCGAGGAGATGCAGAGTTAGGGCACGAACGCGTGCGCGACGCGTTACTAAGGGATGGGGGCGGAGGCGGCGATGGCGGAAAAGACGGAGGGCGCGGCGCGGCGCTGTGAGCGGGGGATTCAGAATGTATGCAAAGGGGAGCCTAGAGAGGAAAGTAGAATGGGACGCACGACGATCCTACCTTGGCTTCACCCGCTCGCGTTTGCGCTCCTTTGCAACGCGGCGGTGCTGGCGCTAGGCTCGGTCCCGAAGGCGGGCGCCCCATAGGTGGCGTAGACCTTGTTGATGTCGATGTTGCGCACGTCGACAAGTGGGCCTCCGGTAGCTAGCGCACCAGAGGGATGAGGCGGGCACGGCGGGGAAAGTGAGCGCGACGGTTGTGGGCGGAGTTTCGATGAAGTACGGCATTCCCGTCGAGCATGAGGATGATAGGTGGGAGGTCCGGGATGCTGCGATGTGGTGGAGTACGCACAAAGGAGGGGTGTGTGAGCTCGATGGAGCGGCTAGCCAAACACGAGGTGCGGCGCGAAACACAGGTTGGAAGAGGTGGTGCCCAGGTGATGATCAGCTGCCTGGAGCTGGAATGTACAAGCTAGTGCTATTGGCCCCATGGTCGCGGCACGGAGCGAAAATTGCGCGACAGCATGGGGTCTAGGCCCGCTGATCCGAGATGACCGGAACTTGCCGCAGGTTGGCCACAGCTCTACAGCCCCGGCCGCAACAGCTTGGCAAAACCCAAGCTAGCGTTCGACAGCTCAACTCGTCGCGCCCATGTCGCTCAGCACTCAACACGCGTGATGCGTCGCGCACCAGCTTCAAAAAGCAGACTATTCAAGCACTCGCGGGGAGAAAGTGTTACGGCCCCGCCTGAACTCGACAGTCGCTGCGCTCCACTCCCGGGTCAGATCCCCTCGCAGCTCCGTCGATTCAAGGCCCAGAAGACCACCGAGAACAGAACCAACCCAACCTAATCTGCGCCAATTTTTCCTAAAATATGGCCGCAACCTCCCCTTCTCATCGGTCGCACGGTTTAGGGATTCGCGTCCCCGTCAGGACTTCAATTGAGCAAGTGCAGGTCCAGATCCAGGCATGTCCGTCTGATATGAACCAGTGAGGGAGGATCGTGACCATATCGCTTCCGCAGGCGGGTCGGAGACCACGCGTGTACAATCTTCACTTCACCGGCCCGCGGGTGTAACTTGGTACTGCTCTTACGCATTCGCACGCGCTCTCTGATCATTTTGGTCTAGGGATGCAGCCTCAGTGAACCGTTGACCGTTCTGCCGCGATCTCTGGTCCGTCCAATTACATGCCTTCTCGGCATATTGACATTATTCGGGGGAGCTTCCGGTGGAATATTTCAAGCTCATTCTGTTGGGAGGCGGCCGCAGGGGACTCGACTGGTCCCGACCGAGGTGACCTCTCGTGTCATGGTGATTTACTTCGATCAATAGGGAACACCTAGGCTCTCAATTCAGTTAGGTAAGCTAGCTAAACTCACCCATGTCGTCGGGTCGCCTAGAGCTTGCAGGCCAGTGCTTTACTCTCCTAAGGGTATCCAGCCAAAGTACATGTTGCTATATTGCCCCACTCATCTCTACAATGCGGCAAGACCTATTTGCGACTGGAGCGGCAGCGTGATTGGCCAGAGTGCTTTGCTCGCAGCGCATGACTTGTGATGGGGAGCTGTGTTCCGCGCTGCGGGAACATGTCAGGCGCTCAGAGGAACAGAAGGGGTGGGTGGGCAGTTTTCGAAGAACGGCGGGAAGTGGAAGCAGAGGGAATTGGAGCGGTTAAAACACAGGCAGGTCGTGGAGTGTTTATAATCAGTGAGCGATGGGCATAACACAAGGAATATCTATTGGCTGCAGGGATAAATTCAGACAGACGGACACTAGATGTATGCGGAGATAGGTAGGATTGAGGAGTAGCTCATCAAACAGAATACACTTGATGCAAGAATTAAAAGAAACTGCGCAGCCATGACAATCTTCCAGGTCCGGGACGGTTCGAGGAGCTCTGCGTCGCGGAGGCGACAACAAGTTCCCTCGAGGAACCAGAAATGCTCGCCTAAAATTAAATTGAGCTTACAGACGAGATCATGAATAACGGGGAGGGCATACCAGATTCCCCGCCGACTTCATTGCTCGGGAGTCCGTCGGAGTCCTCATCTCCACTACAGCTTTCGGTCTCTTCAACTATGCAACATCAGAAGAGAAGATACAGCGGCACGAGTTTCAATAACTCACATAATTCCAACTCAGATGCAACTTTGTAAAGCGGATATCCCAGCTCTCGGGCGACGTCTTGGCTGTACGGATCATAGCCTTTGCCTTCATGAAATTGTCGGAGCCCATTGTAAACACTTTCGTCCCAGGACAATCCGCTGGCCCACATCTCAAGCTTGAGATAGGGAAATCCGAGCTCTTCGGCCTCCTCCGTGCTCAGTCGTTCGGCTCCCGAGGGGTCGAGGGACCAGTATGCCGGGCACTCTGGATGTTGGAAGTGTGAAGGGATGTCGGTTTGAAGATCACGTAAAGGACATAGAAATAGATATCCTGTGGGGATGCTGCCAGTGTCGGACAGTGTTAGCCGATGCGTGATCATATTCACCGAAACTGGCGGACCTGGTTAGGGGGATTGGGATGGTTGATATACTGTGAACCTACCATAATCATCGTAGTTGGAGGTTATCCCGAAGCGATCGAAGAGGTGATTAGCCTGCGCTAACCACGATAAAAAATCCCTCCAAATGTCGCGGACAATGGTATGTCCCCCCTTAAGCTCCGAGGAGCTTATACTTCCGATTCAGATATTAGCAGAGCGAAATAAATACAAGGAAAGTAGACGCACCGAGTCCAGCCATCCTCCATAGCCAATTGTTCTGTGTGGTTCCCTAGCCACCCAGAATCGTCAAACATATCATCCGAGATGCCTGCGATCACCGTCAAATCTCCAATTCCAGCGCCCGCTGCGCATGAAATGATTGCCCCCAGTTGCACCGATGCATCCGGCGAAATTGGAAGCTCGCGATGGTGCCCTAGATGATAGCAGCAAATTTCGTAATACACCTCCAACGGAGTTGACTCGATGATCTGCGAGTCCTCGGGGGGTTCTGAACTCGAGGTGAGCGAGGATGACAAGTTTATCCTCCAAGTGGGTAGCACAAGGGGATCAAATTGGTGTCGCGTTAAGTCAACGCAGAGCCGACCGGTGGAGCAGCGTATCCACATCATACACTCCGAGGAGCGCTTGAGATAGCAATGAGCTACACAGAAATCACCGAGAGAAGCGACCCACCGGGGATCTTCCAAAAATAGATCTCATATATTGCTCGACATCCTACGAACGAGTTGGTGTGCTCGGGTTGAGTCTGATTCAATAGAGATTCTTACATCAAATTCACTATTCTGTGGACATTCAATAATTTAAACGGGCGGGAGATAAGATAGTGGACGTACAAGATACTCCCATAGATATACCGTCGAGAAATGGGAACCACTGTATTTCTCCAGGATTTGAGTTGCAGGATTAGCTCTAGGATGCTCGTTATAAACTCCCTGTTCTCATAAGCAGCGGCACAGATCATCGTGGAAAACAGCAGTGTGTATACCAGATCGACTCGCTGTCGCATAGAGCTGCACAATATTCGGATGGCTGTGGCCGAGATTTATATTGACAGGTGAGGCTATGGAATGACCGCTCACAGAAGCCATGAATATCGCGAAATATCTTCCCGCCATTCCTATTAAGGAGAATGAGTCCCAAGTCCAATGAAGCAAGAACGGCGGCACACTTTTTCGGCGTTCTCCCCCTGATATACGGCCACGGTAATTTTCGACTCGGAGCCTTGAATCCGTGCGGAGTACACCCTTCTCACTGATGCTCTTCCTTCCCCGCGGAATACCACACCGGATCTGTGCCGTGGGCGGATTTCTTCGCACAGATTCAGGTCTCCCATGGGGATCATACGAAAGTCTGGCGCCAGCGATCATCAACATCGCTCAGAGCGTTAGATAGTACTACACACCAGAAGGAACCGTTGGAGCTGCCTGCGTGATATTCGTGATACTCTTGAATTTTCCGCCAGCCACGACCAAATTTTGTGCCTTCGGGAAAAAAGCGCCTGTGTATCTGAAGCACGGGTTAGAATTTCTCTGAAGGGATACCCGCAGGTACCTACTGATCATTCCGAGGGCCATCTTCGTCCAGGCTCGACTCGGAGTGGAATTCGGCTTCAACGGGGTGCCCGTCGTCCATGGATCGTGAAGGCAGGAGAGAGAGAGAGGCGTTAAGCGCCCACTGCTGTGCCGTGTTCTAAATTCACCTCAGAGCTGTCAGATGGCTGGGTTCAGCCGTGTTCTCGTGACGCCCAGAGTGGGAAAAACTTACACAGCAGTTGATATAGCCGGATGCAGCGATGTTGAGGCGATGAGATGGCACAGTGAGGCAGAGTCGGCTGCGAGAATGATTCTCAGAATGATTCCGGAGTCAGTAACTCGGTCCGAGCTGTACAAAGTCAATCTGGCGCGGAAGTCAGAACAGCAAACAACGCGCTAAAAACGTTGGCATAACTGAAGAGCGGGATAGGAGTTCGATCCGCGTCGATTGGAGCAACCCGTGGGATGCCTTGAGTTTAAAATTGAGGCGAGGGCTCTAATTCACGTCGTTAAGGTTGGGTACCGAGCTTTGTGAGATGGTTCTGGTGCAAGCGAGGGAGGAGATCGAACATCTTTGACCGCCTTCGAATATGCTGCCTTGTGTGAACATCGATATCCTACAAAAGAAAATCAGCATCTGAGATCAGAGAAAAGGCGGCAAGAAGAAGAAAAAGATACCGTAGACCGGATCAGGACGCCCGGAATCAAAGTCATATTTCCGGCTTCTGGGGCAGTCTGCCTTCAAGCTTGCCTAGAACGTGAAGGGGGCGGGTTAAGCACCAGGTCTGATTCCCCGGGTACTGCGGGTTTCGTTATTCTAATAGTTGTGACCTATCGTCGTTTAAGAACACTTTCGAAGAAGAAGAAAAAGATACCGTAGACCGGATCAGGACGCCCGGAATCAAAGTCATATTTCCGGCTTCTGGGGCAGTCTGCCTTCAAGCTTGCCTAGAACGTGAAGGGGGCGGGTTAAGCACCAGGTCCGATTCCCCGGGTACTGCGGGTTTCGTTATCCTAATATTTGTGAGCTATCGTCGGTTATGAACACTTTTGCCGATCCAAACGAACGCCGGGACTCGAACCCGGTTCCCGCGCTCAGTCTAGTTGGATTCCTTTCGGCGTGAAGCGGGCGCGTTCCGTGCAACACGTTCGAATAACTGTGCTCGATCTAAATCTCCCTATGCTGCAGAAAAATCGGCGCCGCGGTTCATTTGGAGATCAGAGAAAACACACAGGAGGCAGCAAGAAAAAAGACATACGCATTCACCGAATTCGGAAGCCGGGAGTCGAGCCCGAGTCTCTTGCCGTACCTGCATGTATCACGTCCGAATTCTCTGCAATGCTCGGTACCCAGCTATCCGAGGGAGAATGCAGACCGGATAAGCTCATGAATCCAGAACGAAGGATGAAAAGCTGCGGCGACGCCATGATTTGCGCTTGGCGAGCTGCGAGCCGGGGATGGGGTCCGATCTGGTCTGGTCTGGACTGGTGTGGGAATGACGCGTGCTGGCTTCCTTCTTGTTGATTCTTCATATTTAGCTCATTGCCTCCTTGCCCCCTCCTCTCTCCCTTTCCCTCTCCCTCCTCCCTCTCCTACGACGATGTTCACGAACATCTGGTGCGCCTCACCCCATCCTTGGCGCATTCTCTCTCTAATCATTGCATATCATTGGCCCCCCGCAGCCTCACCCTCGCGCTCGGCGTCTCAGCAGCCCAGTCTCTCTCCGTGAACGCACCCAGTTCCGTCACATCGGGTGGGCAGACGACGATGACGTGGAGCAGCACCTCCTCCGACGCGTGCGCATGCCTCATCCCCGCCTCGTGCCCGACTAAGCTCTAATTCCCGAGCAGCACGTTCTCCATCGAGCTCATCCACCCCTCCTTCGTGCGTTCCCCTCCACCTCCACCTCCCCATACTCTCAATTACCCGCATTCATTTAATGGTGCACAGAACAATGCCTTCGCAATCGCCAACAGCGTCGACCCCACGACCAACACCCTCACGCTCACCATCCCCCCCGTGCCCGCCGAGGACGGCTACAGCCTCCAATTTGTCAACGTGAGTGACATCAACCAAGTGTACGCCACCAGTTGGTCGTTCGCTATTGGCGCCGAGGCGAGTGCCAGTTCCACCTCCACCTCTACCGCCAGCTTCAACTCCGCTGCGAGCGCCACCGCCGGTGCGGGTGGGAGCGCAAGTGCGAATGGAATGGCGTCCACGACAGGCGGCACGGGTGCCGCTGGGAACGGAAGCGGTAGTGTTAAACCAACGTCGTGCGTGCTTTGCCCTATTATTATGAACGCACACTGACCCCCGCTCACACCGCGCCCTCTTCCTCTGCTTCCGGCTCTGCACCCTCCTCTGGAACTGGCGCCCCCAGCAGCGCCGCGCGCGCCGGAACCCTCCCCGCCGTCGCTGCGGCGATCGTGGCACTCATTGGTGCTGCGTTCGCACTCTGATCGAATCGTGGAAGCGCGACCGCACGACTCGAGGAGTGGCAAAAAACGGTGCTACCACGAACACTACGTATCTCTTCGATTCTCGCTGTCGCTCCTCTGTTCTCTACCGCCGTCGCTCCGCGCTCTCCGGATGTGCGGCCCGTCCTTTGTTCTGCTACGCAGGTACGTTATCCGCGCACACCTACCGCTGTTTTACCGGAACTGTTGGTGTGCCTGTTTAGCGTAGTTTGGGGTAGGTCTTTTTGGTTGTGTGTGGAATGCATGATTCACCCTCTTCCCTGTTACCGCCTGTCATCGCATACATGGTGGGTAAGGCTGTTGGTCTAGGTCGATCACTAACTCGCTGCCCGCGCTACGTGCATGGAACGCCGCCGTCGTCTGATATGATATGAACCGAGCTGAGTTGAGATGGCATCCATCGGCCTTATCTACCCGGGCGCACCCCATGTCTGAATCGATACGCTCAACTCCAGACCCAACCCAGCTCGCCCTAATTTTGCTGCGATGCTTCAGATCTATCTAGCGCGGTGCACTAAAAGAAAAACAATATCTGACTGGCTATGGCTCGAGCACGAGTCGAACAGGCGGGGGCTGCATTATGACAAGATGAGCTGAATTAGATGCGCAGGTGCGGACCACTCCGCTTTCGAGCCTTATTGACTCTCCTCAAGTACCCTTGCATATACTGGAAATTACGCCTACGCATTTGGAAACGAGATGATTCCTTGATTGTGTATTTTATACACGTGTGAATTCATTCGTCCCGGTGCTTCATCGGTTGTCTGGTCGACCGAGGAGCGGAAGGCGAGATCAAATTCAAAGGCTGCTTGACAGGAATATTGGATAAATACTACGAAGTCGAGATGCGCGAGTGACGACATTTATAAAGATAGAGTACACTCAGTGCCAGGATGAGTGTAAGCTGCACACTGATGATAATCTTCCAAGTTCTGGACGGTTCAGGCTCTCCGTTATTGAGCGAGTGGAAGCTTTCCCGACCGAGGAATGAATTGAGAGCTAACATTTGCAATGGCAACGATCTGGAGGGGTGAGTTGGCCACGAGTCTGATTTGGCTGAGTGATTCGTCCCCAGAATGATCTCGGAGTCCGCAAGTAACCTCAGTGCAATGGGAATGAGACGAGCTCAACTCTTGAAGGTACGAGCCCCGCGGTATACGAACTGTAAAGCGACTTCTGTGCGTGTGAGGTCTCGTTGCAACTTGGTTTTACGCATATGGACCTCGCCCACACCCCACCCGAGCTGCTATTTTAATTTTGTTCAGTTGAGTTGAATTCCACATGCAGATAAAACACAGGCTGAGCGAGACTGAGGTGCACGAGGTTAGCTGCGGGAAGGAAAACGAATTGAACTCACTTCAAATACGCACCATATCCGGAAAAAATTATACATCGAAAAAACCGAGATGTCGACCGGGAGAGTCTTGCTGGAACTCGCAAGGCTCTAGCGGCGTACGTGGAGCGAAATCGGCCATGATCATGAAGCTGGGGCTGCGGGGACCTCAGGGGGGCGAGCTTACTGCGCAGTAGAAGGCTGGAGGGGTATAGCTCACCGGTACGCTTGTATGACACCGGGAATTGAAGCAGGATTTCTTGATTGTTTGGGATGCAGCGCTCGACGGCGCCCAACACCAGCGCGCGCCTTTGAATTAATACTTATTAATGCAGGATATCGAGGGTACATAAAGTCGATTCAAGAGATGGCGCCAGTGGGATCCCGAAGTGATTCGAGTTGTCGTCGAGCGGCGGCTGGCCACCAAGACCACGCATTATCCTCTAGGATCTCGTCATCAGCATATCCGGGGAGCTGCATTGCTGTTCCTCGAACTTCGAGCGCGCCTCTACCGTCCTCAGTCCACAGCACGCGCGGAATCTTGACCTGTGGTACTCGTCAGCGTCGCGCGGTGCAGAACACATACAACCAACTTGCCTGCCGCGCGATCCTCAAGGACTGCGTCCTCTTTGCACCCACGTCCCGGAGAACTCAGAGTCTTTTCTGACGGTGCGTAGACAGCGCGCCTCGAAGTCTGCAAAAATCGACTGGAATACATCCTCGTCAGTGGCGCGCATCTTACGGAAAAATTCGGCATACCACGCATGCTTCCCCATCGTACGCCAGGCCCTCTTTGCCTCGTCTCCCGTCCTCGAGACCCATGGGCACGGAGATACGCCGGAAGCGACTACACTTCTGAAATCGCGTCCCATCCTACGCCATCAAGACGTAGACCCTTACCCCGGGATAAAGCATGCCACCGCCAGCGGTGTTCCACACCGCGGTACACCCGGCTCGCACTCCCGACTCTCCCCAATCCCGCCCATCGCTCAAGATGAGGCCGTCCGTGCAGGCCCCATCGGCGAGCCACACTGCACGGCGGCGCTGGGTTGCGCCGATGAGCAGGCATGCCACTCGCGCTCGCGTACGCACTCCCCGTATGTGTCTGCTGTCGACGCGCGCGGGCACGACTAAGACACGACCCCGATCGCGTTGACTGCGGAGATATGAAGTCGAGCTCGAGCTCGAGCTGCCATGGTGCGCGCGCGCTTCCGGGGACGAGATACACGGCGCGAGCGAGAAGGAATCGGAGCTCCCAGGCCACCACTCGTGAGGCAGGAGTCATCCCCGCCGGGTACCATTCCACGCTCATCGTCCACCGTCGTCGCGGGGTCCGACGGGCAGCCCACGGCGCACACGAAATGGGTTGGATTCTGGCTGCAAGATGCACGGCGGCGGGGGAGTACAACCAGCGGCGTGTTGCATTACTAAAATAAAGAACATGGAAAGGTCCATTGGAAATGAAGCAGCGGTAGGTGTGCGGTTGCGGAGCAGAGCGACAACGAGAACAAAAGCGCGAGGTAGTGTCTGTGGTAATCGCTGGGGACAGTCCATGTCCGTGTGTGCGGCTATGTAATGCGAGGAGATGCAGAGTTAGGGCACGAACGCGTGCGCGACGTGTTACTAGGAGATGGGGGTGGAGGCGGCGATGGCGGAAAAGACGGAGGGCGCGGCGCGGCGCTGTGAGCGGGTATTCAGCATTCATGCAGAGGGGGGAGGGGGAGAGAAGAGGATGGGACGCACGACGATCCGACCATGGCTTTACCCGCTTGCGCTTGCGCTCCTCTGCAACGCGGCGGTTCTGGCGCTAGCCTCGGCACCGAAGGCGAGCACCCCACAGGTGGCGTAGACCTTGTTGATGTTGATGTTGCGCACGTCGACAAGTGGGCCTCCGGTAGCTAGCGCACCAGAGGGATGAGGCGGGCGCGGCGGAGAGAGTGAGCGCGACGGTTGTGGGCGGAGTTTCGATGAAGTACGTCATTCCCGTCGAGCATGAGGATGATAGGTGGGAGGCATGGGTTGCTGCGATGTGGTGGAGTACGCACAGAGGTGGGGTGCGTGAGCTCGATGGAGCGGAATCGGAGGGCTAGCCAAACATGCGGTGCAGCGTGAAACACAGCTTGGGAGAGGTGTTGCCTGAGTGATGACCACAGCTGCCCGGAGCTGGGATGTACAAGCTAGTGCTATTGTCCCCATGGTCGCGGCACGGAGCAAAAATTGCGCGACAGCATGGGGTCTAGGCCCTCTGATCCGAGATGACCGGAACTTGCCGCAGGTTGGCCACAGCTCTACAGCCCCGGCCGCAACAGCTTGACAGCACCCAAGCTAGTGTCCGACAGCTCAACGCAAATCCACATTTCGCGCCCATGTCGCTCAGCGCTCAACACGCGCACCAGCTTCAACAAGCAGATTATTCAAGCACTCGCGGGGAGAAAGTGTTACGGCCCCACCTGAACTCGACAGCCGCTGCGCTCCACTCCCGGGTCAAATCCGCTCGCAGCGCCGTCGTTTCGAGGCCCCGAAGACCACCGAGAACAAAACTAACCCACCCTAATCTGTGCCAATTCTTCCTGAAATATGGCCGGACCTCCCCCTCTCTCATCGCTCGCACGGTCTAGGGATTCGCGTCCCCGTCAGGATTCCCATTGAGAAAGTACAGGTTCAGATCCAGGTATGTCCGTTTGATATGAACGAGGGAGGGAGGATCGTGACCATATCGCTTCCGCAGGCGGGTCGGACACCATGCGTGTACAATCTTCACTTCATCGACACGCGGGTGTAACTTAGTACTATGCTCTTACACATCGGAAATCCACACGCGCTCATTGATCAGTTTGGTCCAGGAATGCAGCCCCAGTGAATCATCGACCCTACTGCCGTGATCTCTGGCCCATTCCATTTCATCCATTATCGGCATATTGCTATCAGTCGGGGAAGCCTCCAGTGAAAGATCTCAAGGTCATTTTTTGGGAAGCGCCGCAGGGCATTCGACTGAATTATCGACCCTACTGCCGCGATCTCTGGCCCATTCCATTTCATCCATTATCGGCATATTGTTATCAGTCGGGGAAGCCTCCAGTGAAAGATCTCAAGCTCATTTTGCTGGAGGCGCCGCAGGGGATTAGACTGGTCCCTACCAAGGTAACCTCTCGTGTCATGGTGATTTCCTTTGATCAATAGGGAACACCTAGGCTCTCAATTCAGCTAGGTAAACTAGCCAAACTCACCCATGTCGTCGGGTCGCCTAGAGCTCGCAGACCAGTGTTTTACTCTCCCAACGGTATGCAGCCAAAGCACATGTTGCTATATTGCCCCACTCATCTCTACAATGCGGCAAGACCTATTTGCGACTAGAGCGGCAGCGTGATGGGCCAGAGTGCTTGCTCGCAGCGGATGACTTGTGATGGGGAGCTGTGTTCCGCACTCCGGGAACATGTCAGGCGCTCAGGGGAACAGAAGGGGCGGGTGGGCAGTTTTCGGAGAACGGCGGGAAGTGGAAGTAGAGGGAATTGGAGCGGTTAAAACACAGGCAGGCCGTGGAGTGTTTATAGTCAGTGAGCTATGGGCATGACACAAGAAATATATATTGGCTGCAGGGTTAAATTCAGACAGGTGGACACTAGATGTATGCGGAGGTAGGTCGGAATGGGAAGTAGCTCATCAAACAGAACACACCCGATGCAAGAATTAAAATGAACTGCACTGCCATAACAATCCTCCAGGTCCGGTACGGTTCGAGGAGTTCTGCGTCGTGGAGGCGAGAACAAGTTCCCTCAAGGAGCGAGAAATGCTCGCCTAAAATTAAATTGAGCTTACAGACGAGATCATGAATAACGGGGAGGGCATACCAGATTCCCCGCCAACTTCATTGTCGGAGTCCTCATCTCCACTACAACTTTCGGTCCCTTGAACTATGCAACATCGGAACAGAAGGTATGGCGGCACAAGCGTCAAGAGCTCACATGATTCCAACTCAGATGCAACCTCGTAAAGTGGCCATTCCAGTTCTCGTGCGACGTCTTGGCTGTAAGGATCATAGCCTTTGCCTTCATGAAATTGGCGGATCCCGTTGTATTCACTTTCGTCCCAGGAGTCTCCGTAAACATGCATTTTGAACTCGAGACTGGGAAATCCGAGTTCGTCCGCCTCCTCCGTGCTCAGTCGTTCGGCTCCCGAGGGGTCGAGGGACCAGTATGCCGGGCACGCTGGAAGCCGGAAATGTAAAGGCAGTTCAGATTGAAGGTCCTGTAAGGGACATAGAAATAGATATCCCGGGGGGATGCGGCCAGTGTCGGACAGTTTTAGTTGATACATGATCTGATTGACAAAAACTGAGGGGGGCACTGTTTAGCGGGATTGGGACAGTTGATATACTGTGAACCTACAATAATCATTGTAGTTGGAGGTTATCCCGAGGCGATTGAAGATGTAATTGGCCTGTGCTAGCCAGCTCGGTCGGCATAGAATATTACTGAGAAAATGGCGGGCAATGGTGCGTCCACATCCAAGCTTTGAGGAGCTTATACTTCCGATTCAGATGTTAGCAGAGCAAAATAAATACAAGGAAAGTAGACGCACCGAGTCCAGCCATCCTCCATAACCAATTGTTCTTCATAAGTCGCTGACCACCCAGGATCGTGAAACATATTCTCCGTGTTGCCTACGATCACCGTCAAATCTCCAATTCCAGCGCCCGTTGCGCATGAAATGATTTTCCCCAGTCGCACTGATGCATCTGGCGAAATCGGGAGCCATCGAGAGTGCCCTAGATGAAAGCAGCAAATTTAGTGATACACGTCCAACGGAGTTGACTCTATGATCTGCGAGTCCTCGGGTGGTTCTGAAGTCGATGAGGCGAGTGAGGGTGGGAAGCTGAACCCCACAGAATATAGGTCCAAGGAATCAAATTCCGGCCGCGTTAGATCAACGCAGAGACGACCGGTGGAGCGGCGTATCCACATCATACACTCGCAGGAGAGCTTAAGATAGCAATGAGCTCCATGGAAATTGCCGAGAGAAGCGACCCACTGGGGATCTTTCAAAAATAGAACCCATATATCGCGCGACATCCTACGAACAAGTTGGGGGTGCTTTGGTCGGTTCCGGATTTGATAGAGATTCTTACCTGAAATTCAGTGTCCTGTGGACATTGGATAATTTAAACAAACGGGAGCTAGGAGGTGGACGTACAAGATAGCTCCACAGATATACTGTTGAGAAATGGAAACCGCGGTATTTATCCACCAGATTTTTGGCGGGCATCAAATCTAATTCATCACCACGTTACCCTGCGACAGTTAGTATCCAGAGAAGCGATGCCCACCGTCATGGAAAATTGCAGCGTGTACACCAGCCGAGGTCGCGGTAGCAAAGAGTTGAACGAGATTGGGATGGCTGCATTTGCATTCAATGTTGAATCCTCATGCAGAATGTGTGGGCTCACCGAAGCCATGAATATCGCGAAATATCTTCCCGCCATTCCTATGAAAGAGACTAAATCCCCAGTCCAATGATGCAAGGACGCCAACACACCTCTTCAGCGTTCTCCCCTTGATATACTGCCGCGGTCATTTTCGACTTGGAGCCGTGAACCCGCACAGAATACAACCGTCTTGCTGAAGATTTTCTCCCCCAGCGATTGACTACTCCGGAATCCAATCGTATTTCGTGCCGGAGATCCAGGTCTCCCATCGGGATCGTCCGGAAATCTATGGAGTATCAGTGAGAAGGTCGTCGAAATGAATTATGTGGTCACCAGAAGGTACGGTTGGGGCCGCCTGCGTGATATTCGTGATACTCTTGAATTTCCCGCCGGCCACGACGAGGTGATACGCCTTCGGGAAAAAGGCGCCCGTATATCTGGAGGAGGAGGGTGAGAATCTCTCTGAAGGGACAACCGTGGATACGTACTGATCATTACGAGGGCCATCCTCATCCAGGGTCGACTCGGAGAGGAATTCGGCTTCAACGGGGGCCCCGTCGTCCATAGATCGTGAAGGTAGGAGAGAGAGAGGCGTTAAGCGCTCATTGCTGTGCCGTGTTCTAAATCCGCCTCAGAGCTGTCAGATGGCTGTGTTCGGCTGTGTTTTCGTGACATTTGGAAGTCCAGTCTGAGAAAGAACCTCTACAGCAGTTAATAGGAGCGATGTTAAGGGGGTGAGTTGGAAATAGGGACTCTCAAAGCAGGGGCGCTTACGCTTACGCTTACGACCACATGCCGCTTACGCTGTCACACTCCCTTTCCCTTTCCCTTTCCTTTCGAGAATCTTTTGCGCTTCGTCTACTACACCCAGTATATCACACTCTTTATAATGGCTAAGAACAAAAGGGAGATTCCCCCCCATTGACTGGAAGGGCTAAATGCAAGTTTCCGGCCTTTGAAATATGGTTACATTCATGTAAATAACGTGTCTGTTCGATGGCTCTCAGCGAAATGATATCCGCAGAGAGCTGGGTAAGGATTTCGTCGAGTGCGCCTGCATCATCGTCCACCGGCGCAAACACGGCGCATAGGACAATATAGGTCAGGTATGACATCTTCATTTGGTTGTGATAGCTCTCTTGTGGCATTGGGATTCAGCTACAGCAGCTCAAGAGATGGGAGTGGGAGGCAAGTTATCGATGGCTATGGTACCATCCTGCATCGAGGCAGGTGCAGTCGCACATTCAGAAGATGCATTTACTATTTGGAATGTAACGGTGTAACGCCACCTGACCGTAAGCGGCACGTGGTCGTAAGCGTAAGCGTAAGCGCCCATGCTTTGAGGGTCCCTAATGAGTCTGCATTGGCTGAGGCATTAGTCCCCAGAATGATCTCGGAGTCCGTAAGTACAATTGAAAACAATTGGAATGAAACGAGCTCAACTTTTTGAGGTGCAGGCCCGCGAGATATGGACTGTAAAGCGACTGTGTGCGCGAGTTAGATCTAGTTGAAACTTGGCTTTACTCATATGGAACTCGACCACACCACACCAGAGCTGTTCTTTTAAAATCGTTGTGAAGCGGATTCTCGGCTCCCCATAGTGATGGACGGGCTTTGGCTTGGCCTGAAAGCCGTGTCTTTGGCCCGGCTTGGAGTGGCTTTGGCCCAGTAAACTACCAGGCCGGGCCACCACAGTTGGCCTTGGCTTGGCCCGGCTTGGCTTTGGCCCAGGCCATGGCTTTAGTGGTGATTTTCGAATCAAATACAATTATTATTCTATCATTACATCTGGCTCGTAATTATCGGGTGCATCATCCAGGAAGCAGTCCCAGCCCCCGTCCGAGTCGTCTTGAGGAACGGGGTCCTCGTCGGTGTCTATTGAGATGGGATGAGGGACACGGAACATGTCCTTACTCTTAAAGAGGGACTTTAGGACCTGCAGTGCCTCCACGATATCACCCTTCAGCCTGTTGCGCCGCTTACTGATCGTGATTCCGCCCGCGGAGAATGCGCGCTCGCTGGAAACAGACGAGGCTGGAATACAAAGTCGATCACGGGCAAGGGAGCGCCAGGTCGGAAATCTTCCCAAGCAGGCCTGTTGAAATTTTAATTCCTGGTTCAAAAACAGAGAACATTAGATCGACTTACTCCCCACCACGTTCCCATTGAAACACCAGCAGGCATGATCTCCGGACGAGAATCATAATGATCTTCAAACTCATCACGCCATGGTCGCGTTGGATCCCGATGTTGAGCAGAGAATGACGCCCCTTCCTCAGACTCACTGTCGGGGCTCAGTTCACGCATAAGACGGCCCAAAGAGGATGTCCGTTTCGGTGCCAGATTAGTGGCCACCGCTGCGTTAAGGTCTCGCCAGCGGTCCGCAAACTGGGAAGAACTCAATATAAGACCTGAGTCATTGAGACGGAGGAGACTTACAATTTCTTCTGCGGTTTTCCGAGCCTCGGCTGCGAGGGTGGGTCCCCATTGTTTCGCAAAATAGGTCCCCTTTTGTTCAGGATTAAGGACTGCGTGGAAATGGTCAAGGATACACAGTGAATGAACTTCGTGGAACGAACCTAGGGCCATGACTTGAACAGTTGAACGTGACGTCTTTTGATAATATTCATCGATTTTCGCGGCCGCCTTGGTCAGCGCGGCGGCATAATTTTCGTTCTCAGGCTTGACCGCTCGCTTACTCCATGCACGGTGCAGGGCCTCGAGGGCTGGAGTCGCATGATGTAATGAAGGGATAGTCCCCGAGGAAAATGCCTGCTGTGCACGTTCTGCGTGCTGCAAAACAAGATTAACACGAAGACGATGGGAAGTGATGCAAGACGCACGCCAAGGAGTCTAACAAACTTGTCGACTCTAGCCCATTCTTCAGGGGAAAGTCCGAGTGCCCGAATCTTGGCACGGTCCTCTACGGTCGGGCCATCATAAGATATATCAATCACAAACTCGTCGACACACTATCCGCCGAACATAAGCCAGTAACGAGCAGAGGAAATAATGAAAATTCGTCTCACCTCGCGCAGTTCAAGCGCCCGGAGTAGCATGTGGTAGGTCGAGCTCCACCGCACCTTCATGTCGAGAATAAGTTGCTTTCCCACAACGACACTAATGTCGACAATGTCCGAATTTGCCCGTCTCGCAGCCTTCACCTGCAGCCCTTTGAATATCTCCTTCCGTTTAGCGGAAGACCGTTCCTTCCGTCGGTGTTCAATTACTGGGAGATCTGATGAGCCCAATAATTACTCACTTTGACCGCAATTGCCCGGACAAGTCCAATTTCGTCGCGAAGGGTTGCCGTTGTGTCAGGCAAATGATCATCCGGTTTCTTGGGATCGAAATGAGGTGATTTACTGTACGTCGATATCAATACCTGAGTCGCGAGATTGATAATATGCGCCATGCAGCTGGGTGATTATTAGATCGGAGACGTGGCGCTATGAGGTGTACTTTACTCACGGCAAGTGGCGCTCCTCTGGGTCCCAAACGACGCCGTCATTCTTGAGCAGCTGGGCAGCGAACTCTATCGCCGCTGTGCCGTTGTTACCCGCACTATCAGTCGTTAAATATCCGACCTCACAATCATGATCAGTTGAGCGAGTGAACGAAGATCAATTAAAGCATACCCGTTTCTGAATCCCAACACGCTCCACGATCTGGTACAATGCCTGGCCGAGCCGAACACCATTGTGGGCATTATTGAGACGCGTGAATCCAATCACCGCCTCCCGGGATTCCCACACGCCGGGGGATACTTCTTCAATCCAGTGGCTAGTGACACAAAAATAACCATCACCGTTCGACGCTTGCCATGCATCGTCGGTCATCGAAATCTCTCCAGTCACCGTCGGCCCCTAATATTCTCAGATACAATTTCAATAAAGAAGCGAAGGATCTACCCTGAACTTCTCTTTCAACTGGCCTAGCCGCTTTTTGAAAGGGTTAATGATCTCCACACGCGTCGATTTTCTCCCCGGGATGCGGACACCATCTTTTGCACGCGCCGAAATGTCGATCATCTCCTTGAACTTCGGGTGCTCAAGCGCATCAATGGGCTACTGAATTAGACAATACACAGTTACGATATCATAACAAACGTACCTGATCGGTGGCTATTAACCATTCAATGGCGGCCTCGCGGAATGCTTCATCTGAATAGGGGATGATCACCTCCTTCGGTGGTATCTCCTTGAGATGAGCTTTGAGAGTGGGTTGAGAAGTAGCCGCTTCAGTGGCCGCCGCCGCCCTACGATCCCCGGGAAGAGCCGAAGGGAAGCCTTCTTTCGCTGCCCATCTGCGATATGTATTCTATAATGTAACCAGTGAGTCAATCGGGGGCAGAGTTACACAGATATGTACGCAGTGGTCTGATTCCAAATGACGGCGAAGGGTGGTTGCTTGTGCGACAATACTCTTCTTTCCACTATAGTGCATCAACAAACAGAAACGAAAATAGGAGGAACAGGAAACACACCCCGGACATTTAGTACAGATACGACGCGACTGGAAGTCACCGTTCGGCTTCTTGAAGGTGTATACAGACCCAAAAAAATGGTTGATATCCTTCGTTGACGCCGCTTTAGCCTTCTTGACACCCGAAATGGATGCTACGTCGATGTCAGCGAGAAATCCGTCGGCGTTGACGGCAGTGGGATCTCCCGTGGATTTTTCGTTCGAAGTTGCTGCATTATGGTGTTAATTCATGGTGAAGAGAACGTTCGCAAGACTCACGAGCGTCGTTCCCGCCTTCTGAATCAGAATCATGCACTTCTATCGACGAACTTGACTCTGCAGGCCCATTAGTCGTCCGGGAACCTGGTCACATCAATTATCAAACAATTGTGTAGATTGCACTGAATCCTACGTTTCTTGGGCCGTGCTGGGGAGCCCGAAGTTGACGCAGGCTTAGCTCGCTTCCGGGAGTGGACCGGTGGTGATTGGCTGGAGGGAGGAGATATGAGTGGCGGAGAGTCCGCCATATCGCGCACTCTTCCAGAGGGTTTACGAGAACGGTTTCCATCGAGCATCAGCCGTGGGTCGGGAACGTCGCGTGGCGCCATTTTGTGGGGGGGGATTTGGGTAACATTGTCCTGTAATCTTCCCAGCTTATATCCAGTTACTGTATCCCTGGCGGATCAACTGGGCGCATGGAAAATCATAGAAACACAGCGGAATACGTGGGGGGCCATATGGAATGTATAGACAAAGCATGGAATAGCGCATGGTGATAGCGAGCTCTGATACGAATGGCGGCGAGAGTCGGGTGGAATCAGGTTAATTTCAAAGTCGGAGTCCCATTTGGAAGCAGAAAACAAGGGAGACAGCGAAGGCTGGGGGCACGAGCCTTAGAAATAGAGTCAAGTTCAATTCGCTTGTAGCTAGTACCCAGTCATTGCCGGCACAGAAAGGCATAGTAAAGGCACGCGGCGCAATGCAGCAGTCAAGTTGGTCGATGTCGAGCTGAGTCCGTGCGTCCTGATCCGCGAGTGATTGCCGGATGTGCATTGCCACATATCAGCTGATTTTCAGACGCGACGCGACAGAGATAAATAGTGGCAAAGATTGTGTGAATTTTGTCATTTTATTACCCCCAGAAGTGACGGCTTTTGGCCCGGCTTTGGCCTAGAGGAGTCCTAAGCCGGGCCACAGGCCCTCCCAGGCCAAACTTTTGGCTTGGCTTTGGCCTTGGTACCAAAGCCAAAAAGCCACGGCTTTTTGGCCTCAGGCCAAAGCCAGTCCATCACTAGCTGCGTCCAGCGCGAACAGGAAGCGATCACGAAAGAACACCCAGTTTGTGCCATCGGCTTTGCAGGCGGGAAGCTTGGGGAAGTATTCACCAAGTTTGGCGGTCAAAGAGAATGTGTTGGTTGACATAGATGGGAAATGAATGAAGTAAAAGTTTTGAAGTAGTGAAATTCGTTTGAGGTGTAAGCGCGGGGGCCAATAACCTGTAGAATTTTGTGTGGTAGAATGTAGAAGCGGAGGGAGAGAAGAATAAAACGATAATCTATTCCAAGATTTACGAGGGTTTTTGTACCCTAGAGAACAATGTAGCATACAAAGATAAATAGCTACGTTGAACAATGAAGTGTACGACGTTTCAGTCCAGCTGAGACGTGTTTCACAAGACTGCTGTGCATCTCCATGCCAGCGTCGCAATGGCCACGTAGGTGCATGTATGCACGACGTGTCGGCTTGCTAATATTCCAACAGCCGGGTCCGCTGCGGCTAGTTTCGGACGAACCACGGGCACCCCTGGAATGTTTCTCACACCGATAAATTCACCACTTTTATACCAGCTCGGATGTAGGAAACACCCTCGCTCCGTGTACATCACCCCGCACCCCAGATCCAGCCATGTAGCGACCCCCTGCAGCCGAATACGCACTTCACTCGACAACCTGTTTTCAGTACAATCATCCCTGCCTGCAGTCTCATTGCCCTCCTCCCTCGCCCCAGGCTGATACAGAACGAACTGCATTCGGACAGGCTCTCTATGTGTGGTTCCAGTTTTCCTTCAGCTCAACGCACTTGGTTGTTCGGGAATGGCGTAGCGAACAGCCTGCGCCACCGCTGCTGTGATTCGGGATACACCATTAGCCGCAACGCCAGCGCCTAGACGCAAGTTGGATCCAAATTTCATTCAATCCGACTCCCCCCTCTTCCAAGCTCCATCTGGCTATCTATAACCGTGATGGTGCGGGATTGGGCTGCGGACATCAACACTCAAGATTCGATGATAACTTTCCGTCCGGTTTCTAGCTGTCTCGGTCCAACCTGAGCCTCAGAATAACTTGTGGAGGCACCATTCGTGTATAGCCTCGCCCGGAGTGACTGTCTGCCTCAGAAGATTATTATGGGAACCAATCCCTCCGCCATAGACTCGGTGTCCCAGCTCACCGCCTCGGCATCGTTGCTATGAACTGCTAGGCCGATGTCTTCTCACACTGGACTCTCGAATGTCACGAGAACACGGCTGGCGCCATCTGATAGCTTTGAGAACACGACACAGTAGTGGGAGCTTACATCTCTCTCTCTTACCTTGACGACCGATGGACGACGGGCCCCACGTTGAAGCCGAATTCCGCTCCGAGTCGAGCATGAACGGTGACGGCCATTGTGATGACCAGTCCATGCCACGCACCTGTCCTCTTGGAAAGGTGTTCACCCTGCTCCAGATACACGGCCGCGTTTTTCCCGAAGGCGCAACATTTGGTTGTCGCCGGCGGGAAATTCAAGAGCATCATCAATATCACGCAGGCAGCTCCAACGGCTCCTCCTGGCGCGCAATTCTATGCAACGTTCTGAGCGATGCTCATTGGGGCCAGACTTTCGTATGATTCCGATGGGAGACCTGGATCTCCGCGAAGAAATACGCCCGCGGCACAGATCAGGTGTGGTATATCCCCGGGAAGGAAGAGCGTCAGTGAGATGGGTATATTCTGCTTGAGTTCACGGGTCCAAGTCCAAGATGACCGTAGCCGTATATCAGGGGGAGAACGCCGAAGAGGTGTGTTGCCGTTGCTTCTCCGTTCAAAATTTCTTCACCCCTGTTCGTAGGAATGGCGGAATGATATCTCGCGATATTCATGGCTTCGGTGAGCCCATATCTGCTGCATGGGGTTTTGAAATTGAGCGCAATTTCAGCCATCCCAATCTCGTGCAACTGTTTGCTACCGCGACTTCGTCCGGCATACATGCTGTGATTTTCTATGACGGTGGTATCTCCCCATCAGCCGGCACTGGGTAACGCGGGAGTGGAATTAGATGTGGTCCCCGCACAACATATGCTCGATAAATACCATGGTTCCCATCTATCTACGGTATATCTCTACAACTACCTTGTACGTCAACCATCCTAGCTCCTGTCGCTTAAATTATCCGATGCCTACAGGATATGAATTTGATGTAAAATTCTCTATCAAACCTGCCCCAACCAAGAACGCCAATTCTTTCATAGGTTGTCCGACGATACATGTACTCTGTTTTGAGAACATCTCTGGTGGGTCGCTTCTCTCAGCGATTTCTATGTAGCTCATTGCTATCTCAAGTACTCCTGGGAGTGTATGATGTGGATACGCTGCTCCACCGGTCGTCTCTGTGTTGACCTAACACCCCCCACATCTGATCCCTTCGCTCTATACACCTGGTTGGGGGTGCACCTACCATGCTCGTTCGCTGCATCAAGTTTAGAACCGCCCGAGGACTCGAAGATCATGGAGTCAACTCTGTTGGACGTGTATCATTACATCTGCTCCCTTCATCTAGGGTACCTTCGCGAGCTCTCGATTTCGCCAGATGCATTAATGCAACCAGGGGCCATCATTATATGCACCGCGGGCACTAGAATTGAAGATTCAACGATGATTGCAGGCATCCCGGGAAATGTGTTTCACAACTATGGGTGGTCAGGGAACCCTACAGAACGATTGGTTACGGAGGATGGTTGGACGCGGTGTGTCTACCGTCACTGCACTTATCACGCTTTACTAATATTGGCATCGGCAGTGTGAACTCCGGTACTGGGGACGAACGAATTCACCGCACAATTGTGTTCACTTGTGATTATTTCCTTCAATCAGGCGACTGGCTCGCGCAGGCCAATTGCATCTTCAATCACCTCGGGATAACCTCCAACTACAATGACTGCGGTAAGTTCACAGTACGTCCACTCACCCAATACTGAGCACTGTTGCGACCAGTCTTGGTGCAAAGTATTCAATACCAACTAACACTGTCCGACCGTGGCGGGATCCCTTCAGGATATCTATCTCTCTGTCCCTTGACGGACCTTCAATTCGAAATCCCTTCACACTTCCGGCTTCCAGAGTGCCTGGCATACTGGTCCCTCGACCCGTCGGGTGCCGAGCGCCTGAGAACTAAGGATGCGGAAAACCTCGGATTTCCCCGTTTTGAGCTTGGTTTGGAGGTTTGGGGACGGTCCTGGGAAGAAAGTGTCTATACTGGGATCCGCCAATTTCATGAAGGGAAGGGATTTGATCCTTACAGTCAAGAGGTCGCCCGCGAGCTAGCATTTCCCCTGTACCAGGTCTCACCTGAGGTGAACACATTTACATCCGGTAAGTTCAAAAATAACCTCCGAATCTACATTGCTCTTAATCTCAAATAGTTCAAGACATGAGTGCAGAGGGCGAACGGAACCCAGCCGTCTCTGATGATCAATGCCAGCAGGACACAATTGGTGAGCCATTTAAAATATGACTCGCTTCTGGGACTAATCCGCTCACATTCAGACCTCGATTCACCGCTCGCTCGGGAAACCTTTCAACCGTTCGATAACAGAGAGCTCCAACCGTCCAGAAGCTGGAATATTATCGCGGGCCTTCAATTTACCCTCATTCTGGCAGTGTGTATATTCTATCTGTATGACTGTACAAGCGCTCGCCGGCGCTTCGCGCCGGCTCCCGCTTTTGATTTGGCTGATGTAATGCATGTCACAGCCACTGCGTTGACGCCAGTCCCAGAATAGGCGGAGTCTAGGCCCACTGAGGCTATGCCGATACACGTTTAGCCGTCTCAGCATCGAGCCGATGCCTGTTGATGTCGCGACGACGCACTTGACGGGGCGAAGTTTAGGTGGCTCGGCGGGCCTCGCCGAAGATTACTCGATGCTGTGAGGTCATGATGGCCGCCTAGCTCCGTCTTGCTCCGCCGCGTCAGCCGGCTGCTACGTAGCTAGACACTCCCTGAGCGAGGCGTCTCAACGTGCTCCCAGTCTATACCCTCCATCAATGCGGTGAGTGAGCCGTACGCAGAGCGCCGAGCGAGCCGTGGGAGGTGCTAAAGAGGGTGTTATGCCGATGGTGTCGCAACGAGCCGTTAATATATCCTTATGGGGATATAGGCTTCAGACAGACAGACAGACATGCTAATTTTATAAATAGGGAGATGCATTCGACTTTGTAGTATATATTCCTGCCAAGTCGCCTTGGACTTTATCCATCGCTCACCTAACTGGACATCCGGGGACGAATAGTTTGACACGCTCATCTTTTCCAGCCAGTGCACGTTAAGACAGAATCCTCTGTGGTCGGAGGTATACGTGCCCCTCAGGCTTCGGGATTTCCGGTAACCAAAATAAGGTACGCGAGATCTAGAGGGATCGTACGCCCGAGAGCGGAGTGGGTTTGCAGTGCACATCGATTACACTTGCAACTGCTCCGGCTGGACGCACGGAGTGCAGCCCCCGCTCGCCTCGCGCTCGAGCCCCGATTTCATCAGACGTGATTGTGAGCCACAGATAATCGCTCGCCGCGATAGCAGCATTGCCTCTCTTCGCGAATTCTTCTGCAGAACTGAAGGTACTAACGAGAGCTCTCAGCTTATATATATACGGGTTATACCAGTGACAACAGGCTGGGTTCTTTGGCATCGTATCCTGGGTGAGTGGGTGAGATATGTGTAATATCAACATGTGTTGAACTCAGCTTGATTCGCTCATATCTACTAATCATAAGTAGCACACACAGGCCAGATGGACGAATGGGACGCAGACAGCGGACAGACACTGGCGGCGCCGCGGCGCATCATCCCAGGCGCGCCCGTGGCGACTGAGGGCTCGAGCTAGTGACGCCTTGACATCCACAACACTATGAACACAAAGCAGAAAAGATTCCCATGAAGTGCCAACAGAACGACACCAACATCAAGAGGGATCGAGGAGAAATTACATACACACTGTCTGTCATGGTGTCCTTGTGCACCATTCCATGCCGTGGCCCATGGACGAGCCGACTCAAGCAAAAACGCGATGCCTATGAACGCGAGATCGCGTCCGCTGCGGGCCTACAGCCCCGGTACTCGACGCGCTGGGGGCGGGTGTCGGAGGAAGCGGTTAGCGGGGCTCATAACCGAAGGAAAGGGAAGGGACGCACTAGGTGGACTTCGCGCTTCCGCTTCCGCGCCCCGTGGCACGTGTGCCTGCCAGTGCGCCCGCGCTCGCCTCAGCGACGGCGAGAGAACCGCAGATGGCGTGCACCGTGGATGTTGCTCTCGGTGACGGTGTGAGTACTTACTATCCTCTGCTGCCGCGACACTCGCTATTGATAATTGGCAGGGATGAGTGGGAGCGGAGCGGAGAATATGGGACTGCGGCGTTGCGGGAGACGCACACATATGCGTTTGATGATAATGTGCTGCGGGCGGGGAGGCGAGCAGGCGAGGGCAACACATGGGGCGGGGGAGGCGGCGGTCGGGTCACGGAGCCGGGGACGTTGACGGAGAAGCCGGGGGCGAGGGTGCGGCTGCGGGTCCAACGAACGATCAGCGCTTAGCGCGGGCAAACGACACGGGTCGGGAGGATGCGGGAGAGAGGGGTGAGCGGTGTTCAAGAACGACTCCTTCGCACGATGGCATGGAGAATCAGCCATCTAGAGGCTGATGCCGGTAGCTCAGTACATTCGCGCGACAGGGCGCTGTGACGAACGACGGGCGGCCTGAAAGCGATGCGTGCCTACTTGAGATTCCGATGGTGACGCTTCCGGAGAACGGCGGGAAGTGGAAGCAGAGGGAATTGGAGCGGTTAAAACACAGGCAGGCCGAGGAGTCTTTATAATCAGTGAGCTATGGGCATAACACAAGGAATATCTATTGGCTGCAGGGATAAATTCAGACAGGTGGACGCTAGATGTATGCGGAGGTAGGCCGGAATGGGAAGTAGCTCATCAAACAGAATACACTCGATGCAAGAATTAAAATAAACTGCACAGTCATGACAATCCTCCAGGTCTGGGACGGTTCGAGGAGCTCTGCGTCGTGGAAGCGACAATAAGCTCCCTCGAGGAGCGAGAAATGCTCGCCTAAAATTAAATTGAGCTTACAGACGAGATCATGAATATCGGGGAGGGCATACCAGATTCCCCGCCAACTTCATCGCTCGGGAGTCCGTCGGAGTCCTCATCTCCACTACAGCTTTCGGTCTCTTCAACTATGCAACATCAGAACAGAAGGTATGGCGGCACAAGCTTCAAGAGCTCACATGATTCCAACTCAGATGCAACCTCGTAAAGTGGATATTCCAGCTCCCGGGCGACGTCTTGGCTGTACGGTTCATAGCCTTTGGCTTGCTGGAATTGGCAGATCCCATTGTAAACACTCTCATCCCACGACCATCCGTTGGCCCACATTTCAAACTTGAGACGGGGAAATCCGAGTTCTTCCGCCTCCTCCGTGCTCAGACGTTTGGCTCCCGTGGGGTCAAGGGACCAGTATGCCGGGCACTCCGGAAACCGGAAGGGTGACGGGATTTTGGATTCGAAGTCCCGTAGGGGACTTAGAAAGAGATATCCCGGAGGGATGCTCCCAGTTGCGGACAGCATTAGTTGGTAATGAATATAGTACACAAAAACTGGTGGAACTGATTAGCGGATTGGGACAGTTGATATACTGCAAACCTACCATAATCATCGTAGTTGGCGTTAATCCCGAGGTGACTGAAGATGTAATTGGCCTGCGCTAGCCAGCTCTTTCGGGATTGAAGATCACTGAAAATGCTGCGGACAATGGTATGGTCACCCTCAAGCTCTGAGGAGTTTATACATCCGATTCAGATATTAGCAGAGCTAATAAGTACAGGGAAAGCGGACACACCGAGTCCAAGCATGCTCCATAACTAATCGTTCTGTATGGCTCCCTGACCACCCAGAATCGTGAAACAAATTCTCCGGGATGCCTGCGATGATCGTTGAATGTTCAATTCCCGTGCCCGCTGCGCATGAAATAATTGCCCCAAGCTGCACTGGTGCGTCTGGCGAAATCGGGAGGAAGCGAAAGCGGTTTAGATGAAAGAAGCAAATTTCGTGATACAGGCCCAACGGAATTGACTCCATAATCTGGGAGTCGTCGGGCAGTTCTAAACTTGATGTGGCGAATGAGGATGGTAGATCTACCCCCAACCAGGGGTATAGAGCGAAGGGATCAGATGTGGGGGGTGTTAGGTCAACACAGAGACGACCGGTGGAGCAGCGTATCCACATCATGCAGTGATCCCAGGCCTTGAGATAGTAATGAAATACATTGAGATCCCTGAGAGGAGTGACCCACCATAAGCTCCCTACTGACAGAGCACATGTATTGATCGAGAGCCTAGCAACGAGTTGATGTGCTTGGTTGGGTGTAATTCGAGATGGAGGTGCTTACATAAAATTCACTATCCTGTGGGCATTCGATGATGCAAACGAGCTGCAGCTGGGATGTTGGACGTACAAGATAATGGTAGAGATACACCGTTGATAGATGGGAACCGCGGTATTTGTCCACCATATATTGCGCAGGCACCAAATCTAATGTCATCCCCACGTTACCCACTGCCTGCTGATCCAGAGAGATGCCCACCGTCATGGAAAATTGTGGCATGTATACCGGAAGAACTCGCTGAGGCGAAGAGTTGCACAAGATTGGGATGGCTGCCATTGCATTCAATATTAAACCTAATGCAGCATGTATAGGCTCACCGAAGCCGTGAATTTCGCAAAAGATCCCCCCGCCATTCCTATTAGGGAGAATGAATCCAAGGTGAAATGAAGCAAGGACGCCAACACACCTCTTCGGCGTTCTCCCCCTGATATACGGCCACAGTCATTTTCGACTTGAACCCGTGAATTCGCGCGGAGTACACTCGTCTGACTGACGCTCTTCCTTCCCCGCGATATAGCACACCAGATCTGTGCCGCGGTCGTATTTCTTGGCAGAGATCCAGGTCTCCCATCGGGATCGTGTGAAAGTCTTGTTATCAACAATCAGCATTGTTCAGAACATTGGATGGGATCCGTTCACCAGATGGAACAGTAGGAGCCGCCTGCGTGACATGGGTGACACTCTTGAATCTTCCACCGGCCACGACAAAGTTTTGCGCCTGCGGGAAAAAAAGCGCCCCTATTCCTGGCGCATGATAAGGACTCCTCTGAGAGACAACTGAGGGACACGCACTGATCATTGTGAGGGTCATCTCCATCCAGGCTCGGCTTGGAGTGGAATTCGGCTTCAAAGGGGGGCTCGTCCATCGGTGGTCAAGGTAAGAGAGAGAGATGTTAAGCGCCCATTGCTGTACCGTGTTCTAAATTCGCCTCAGAGCTGTCAGATGGCGGTATTCAGCTGTGTTCTCGTGACGTCTAGTGTGCGAAAAACTTACACCGCAGTTAATAGCGCCGGATGCAGCGATGTTGAGGCGATGAGTTGGCACAGTGAGGCAGAGTCGCCTGCGGGATCGATTCTTACAATGATTTCGGAGTCAGTAACTCAGTCCGAGCTGTACAAAAGAAATCTGGGGCGGGAGCCAGAACAGGCAAACAACGAGCTAAAAACGGTGGCACAACTGAAGAGCGGGATAGGAGTTCGATCCGCGTCGATTGGAGCAACCCGTGGATGCCTCGAGTTTAAAATTGAGGCGAGGGCTCTGATTCGCGTCGTTAAAGTTGGGTACCGAGCTTTGTGAGATGGTTCTGGTGCAAGCGAGGGAGGAGATCGAACATCTTTGACCGCTTGCGAATATGCTGCCTTGTGTGAATATCAATATCCTACACAAGAAAATCAGTGTCTGAGATCAGAGAACAGGCGGCAAGAAGAAGAAAAAGATACCGTAGACCGGATCAGGACGCACGGAAATGTTTCCGGCTTCTGGGGCAGTCTGGTTCCAAGCTTGCCTAGAACGAAGAGAAGCACTAGGTCCGATCCCGCGGGTACTGCGGGCCTCGTTATCTTAAACAAATATTTGTGCGCTGTCGTCGTTTAAGAGGAGTTTCGCCAATCCATTCGGACGCCGGGACTCGAAGCCGGGTTCCCGCGCTTAGTCGAGTTGGATCTGAAGCGGGCGTGTTCCGTGCAACACGCCCGAATAATTGCGCTTGATATAAACCTTGTTATGCTGCAAACAGATCAGCGGCGCGGTTCATTTTAAGATCGGAGGAGATAGACAGGAAAGGCAGCAAGACAAAGGCATACATATTGACCGGATGCGGACGCCGGGAGTCGAACCCAGGTCTCCCACCATCCACATATTCTTGGCACAACGTGGGCGGGATGCACCGTGCTCCACGTCCGAGGTTCAACCGGTCTGCCCATATGCCTCGCCGCATTCCATCACTCCTCAATCATCCCCATGTCGAGCATCCCGGGGAGCAGACCGTCAGCACGACGACATACACTCATCACGCCCGAGATCGAGTTGGAGATGGAGGCCATCAGCTAGGCATCGCCATCATCGCGCCTGCACTGGTGCACGAGGCCGCCCGAGAAACGCGCTCGAGGCTCCCCGTTGACGAGCCTTAAGCAATCTTCTTGCGCACACGGAGAGTTGAATGTGGCGGCATATATCACTTATGCTCGATACACGTGGTGCCGGAGATACATTCGGAGCGTAGTATTGAGAGGAAAGATGGTGGCCTCGATCTGCGCCGAATGTCGGGAGAAGAGTCCCCGCTCTTCAAAATCTCGGGCAGCGGACCTGGCTACGTATGTACAAGCGTCGCGCCGTACCTGACCAGTATAAGGAGTGAATCTGAGTTCGCATCAGATATGGCAGAAGAGTGGCCATATAAATCGAGCATAAATCAAACGGAGCTTGCAGTAACCACATCAGTTCGAGCCATTTAGCGCAGATCCCCTGGACGTAGCCACCCAGATGGAGAGTGGATGGCGGCCATTTGCGTCGTCCTTCAGGCCCAGCGTCTGACTCGTGGTTGCTGAGCAAGTTGTAGCGCGAGCGCCCGCCTTAAATACGAGCCCGAGGCACGTTTCCAAGTCAAGGAAGTTCATCGAGATAGGAGTAGCGCGTCCTTGGAATCATAGCAAGCTCTCAGAGGCCGTGGTACATGCCCCGAGCCGTATCTTGAATACGATAGGAGTGTCGGATGTCCCGTGCCAGATGATTCCAAGATGATTCTCCTGACAATGGCAAACGCAGAGTGCGAGCCCGGCTCGACTTCGGTGGGTGCCAACCAGAGTCGAAAAATATCTTCTCTTATATGCATGAAGCCCATGCCCTTGAAAGGGACCGGGACAAGACTGGATTGCGCAGGAGTCGAAGAATGTGAAGCGGAAAGAGAGAAGAAGCTGGCACCGCCACTGATTGAGCCCACGTGTTGTAATTCATAAGGCCCTCCGGGCACCCCTGGTACCTCTTAGAGACTTAGCTACATACCCTAAGCGAGAGGTCTCGGAACTAACGGCATGATCGAGAAAAACATTAGCGCTTTCTGGGGCGCTGGAAAAGGAAACGGTCTAGACCCCGGTCTCGGAACTTACCGCACGATCGAGAAAAATACATTAGCGCTTTCTGAGGCGCTGGAAAAGAAAACGGTCTAGACTGCGGTCTCGGAACTTACCGCACGATCGAGAAAAATACATTAGCGCTGGCTAAGGCGCTGGAAAAGGAAACGGTCTAGACCGCGTTCTCGGAACTTACCGCACGATCGAGAAAAATACATTAGCGTTTTTTGAAGCGCCGGAAAAGGAAACGCATGACCAGTTACTGTCAGATCTGATGGCAATCTGGTCCCAGGGGGGATGATCTTGTCATTCCTCGAACACAAACTGGTAACCAATCTATATCTTTTTTGTACTGCCAGAATGCCGATTTTGTGGGATTTTGATAACCTTCTTGCATGCGGTTTATACCTCAAGTGTAGGGTTCCTGTGCAAATCTTGTCACCGTTTCTACTCCTACTGGCCACTGCAGGAACCACATCTCGCCATTTTTCACTGGGTATCCTGTCGGGGTGGTGAGGGCTTCAGGTCATCTTAATTTACCAATACCGTCAGCCCGCATCAAACATCTGGCCGGGATCACTTCGGCTTCTTGCCGGGATCAATCAGTCTTCCGGTCACTTCCGGATAGCGATCCTGTCAGCTTTCTTCATACCACATCAGCTGCCAGGTAGATTTTCGTATTGGGTTATGTTCTAGGGTCGTTTTCAGCATGCGAGTCCAAGAAAAATATCAGTCAGGGCCCTAAATGAGTATTTGTCGAGCAAAAGCGGAAATACATCACTTCCTAAGTCTTCCTTCAACTATTGTGGGTTTCCTTCGGGAACTGAGGTGCCTTATAGCATCGCCAGCTATTTAGAAGGCCTCGTGACTCCAACGACGCAGGCTCAGCCATACAAGTGAGGCCCCAAACGAAATTGGTATCCAGTGCAATACCGTCAGCCCGCATCAAACATCTTGCCGGCATCACTTCGGCTTCTTGCCGGGATCAATCAGTTTTCCGGTCACTTTCGGATGGCGATCCTGTCAGCTTTCTTTATACCACATCAGCCGCCAGGTAGATGTCCATAATGTAATATTTTCTATGGTCATTTTCAGCATGCGAGTCCAGCAAAAATATCAGTCAGGGCGCTAGATGAGTATTTGTCGAGCAAAAGCGGAATACACATGACTTCCCTCAACTATTGCAGGTGTCCTTCAGGAAATGAGGCACATTATAGCACCCTCAGCTATTTGGAAGACCTCTTGACTCCAACGGCACAGTCTCAACCGTCCAAGTGAGGCCCCAAACGAAATTGGTATCCAGTGCAATACCGTCAGCCCGCATCAAACATCTTGCCGGCATCACTTCGGCTTCTTGCCGGGATCAATCAGTTTTCCGGTCACTTCCGGATGGCGATCCTGTCAGCTTTCCTCATACCACATCAGCCGCCAGCTCGATGTTCATAATGGGATATGTTCTAGGGTCGGTTTCAGCACCCAAGTCCAGCAAAAATACCAGCCAAGGCCCTAGATAAGTATTTGTCGAGCAAAAGCGAAAAATACTTGGCTTCACTCACCTATTGTGTGTGTCCTTTGAGAAATGAGGCACATTATAGCACCCCCAATTATTTGGAAGGCCTCCTGGCCTGTCAGACCATATACGACCCGCCACATCCACTCAGCATGAATGTCGCCTCACGGCAAATGAGTACGGCCTCGTGATCACCGAATTCCCGATTGAGGTTCTTGTCGTTACCCAATTTGAATGTCATAATTGTTCTTTGTGTTCTCGTGAGCTGTTCCCCTGTCTAGTTCATGTCACCGAACTGCCACATATACGTGGCCTCGCCCTCGTGTCGTCTAAAATATTAGTCCGAGGCGCTCCTACATTTCAAATTGATCGGTCACATCTTTTTTTTGCTCGCTTCACCATCTTGTCTCTGTCCTGTCATCTACATATTCTATACTCGGTCCATGTCCGTCTTTGTAAGCCAATGATACTCACTTGGAACCTCTACTCATCTGGTCTAGTCCAAACCCGCCATCACGGACCTGCCGCTCGAGGTTATGACGGAGATTTGGATGCTACTCAGACGCTCTCCAGCGTCTCTGAGCCGCATCATCCGCGTATCTCGGCAGTGGAACAGCGCCAAGGCTATACCCAGCCTCTGGGGGAATCTAAATCTCAATGAGAGCACCGATTGTGTGCTCTTATCACTTTGGCTCGCCCGTGCACAAAGCTCAGCCTTGGATATATCCATTGACTTTCATCGCTCAGCCGACCGGCTTTGGCATCCCCGCCAGCACAGTGACAGCCCTGCGGAAAAGCTCTCCCCACAGGCTGTAAACACGAAGCTGGTCGCACTGATGGACATCCTCGAATTGCATTCCCTCAATTGGCGCACTTTCCAAATCCGCGGTGCGCACTATCTGGGACCTATCCTGAAGATTTACCTGTCTTCCTTGCTCCCAACGCCTCGCCTGCTGCAGGTCTCTATCCTCCTGGAGCAGGCAGACTGGCCCGTCGTGTCCACCGTCCCACACGACACCTCACTCTTTCACTACATTATACCAGCCCTCCCCATTCTTCATGCCGAAATTGCCAGCTACCCCCTCGTGTGGCACAGTTTCCCTTTTCAGACTCTCACCTCCCTAACATTGGGTCCATGTGTCGCAGCAAACCCGCTCAGTTGGGATATGTTTGCCGTGGCCCTCGGCAACGCACCACATCTGATGTCTGTGGCCTTTACTGGAGCTATACCTTCCATAACTCAGCTTCAGCCCGCTCCCCACCTACATCTAACACTCCCCGCCGTACATTCGCTCACCCTCTCGCTCCTCGCGTCCTCCGAGCTCCAGCATCTCACCCAATATATGTTGCTGCCCGCCCTCCAATCCCTGATCCTCCGCCTCACGGATGAGGCTGACGATTTTCTACCGTTCATGCAGGAAGTTCCTGCGAGATTTCCGAATCTAACAAAACTGTCCATCGACCGCCTCTGGATTTCGCCCGCGCGCCTAGCTCCCTTCCCTCCATTCTTCGAATATTTCTCTGCCCTCACATGCCTCCGACTCAACTTCGATACCACCTATGGGCTTGACGTGGGATTCTGGCAAGCACTGCTGCGAAATGCACACAACTCCACCGTGCTGCCCTCCTTGACATCTGTCGTCCTTGTCGATGTTCCATTGAGCGCTGCACAGGACCTCGTTTTTCTCCGCATGCAGGCGAGCCGACCGATTTTACATCTGTCTATCCATCGGACGGAGCCCCTCACTGCACTGCGCACGCCAGCATGGACGAGATGGCTCATGGACAATACACGCGAACTGTCCTTGACATATGGGCATCACAACCCATGGGCCCCGGCCACTTTCGACCGCGATCTCTAGTACATAATCTACTGCCCTCGTGCCCCCCGGAATTGGTTCGTCGTTCATTAGCTGGCCTTGAGCTTGACTTATCTGGCGGCAAGGTTCTGCAAAAAAAAGTCACGCGAGGGTTGAATGTATACAGGAGACCTAAATAGCTGACTTCCCCAACTAAAATTGGTCTGGATGCTGGGAATCGACTTTCCCCAGCCACGACGACAGCGAAGAGAAATAGTTAAAATTTGAGGAAGAGCCGCGGATCGACAATTCGGCTTTCGTTGTTCGTTGCTGCCGCGCCCGGCAATCAACTGTCACGTCACTGACCAAGCTTACCTCCCGCTGCTACATCCAGCAATCCTGCGGGGCTCTTCTGAGCACGGCACCTGAGGCGTTACATGAGCAGCGACAAGAGGCAATCCTACCGATCATACTGTCTAGCCGATACTAGAATTCAAACAATGCCGATGCCAATTTGACACCAATTTCTGGACCTCATTTCCGATCCAGTACACTCTGCCGCTACCTGCTGTCTGAAATCTAGGGCCACTCGAACACCTATCCTCCTGAAACATCGAGATGTCGTTGTCATTTCAGCCTGATTCACTGTTGATGATCGCAATGTCATAAGAGCACCCTGTTGATCAGCCCGACCTGCACATTTAATTCACTGCCTCAGCACCTTCTCCGCTGCGTTCTCCCGACCATTTCAATACATTCCACGGTACCAGAGTCTCGCCATCGATCCGTGGATCGGCTCTGAATTTTCCTAGCTCCACAACCCCCTATTAAGATGGGACACCCGCCTCTTCTCCCGAGATGTTCACTCCATACCGCAGTACCTCCCGCCGTCATTGGCCTTTTGTACCTGATCTTCAATTCACTTGGGCTCCACAGCTCCTGTGTCCGAACGAGTATAAATCTGGCCCAATAACAGATCCCTCCATCGTCGAGCTCCCACGTCCTCTGTCGCTTCTGGACATTCGCTCCCCGCTGGTATTTGCGCCGGTACGTCCTCACCCCACGGGTCGTCATCCTCTCCTTCGCCCAATTCTCTCCGACGAACTGCAGCTCACTGTCGAATATAGGTCAGCCTCCCGCCGCCACCAGTATTATTCTCCTTCTATGCCACCGAAGCCACCCCAGCCGTCTCGCGGCCGCTCTCGGGGGCGTCCTCCTCGGCGAAGGAAAGCTCCGGGGATTGGTACAGATCCTGAAATCGTTCAAACTCCCGCTTCCCCGACGCCACCTGGTTCTACTCTTGACGACGCTGTGCCCACTCCCTTTCAGGGAATTCCTCTCACAGGTGATGCCGCCCGCTACGCTCTCTTAGCTGCGCAGAACTCGGAAAGGACACCTGGCTTCGCCGCTGGAGCGGGATCGGGGAAGCGCCTTTTTCTGAACGCTCTCCCCCACAAACCTGAGGACAATTGGAAGCTACTGAAGGATATGCCAGTGGAGGATCTTGCGCCCTGGTTCGATGATTTGGTGCGCCTCTCCCTGCCTTCATATCTTGAACGGCTGATCTAAGTCGTCCTTCTAAGCTTAACGACTTCAACCCTTACGAGATGCTGCCGGCTCAAGATTCTCCACAATCACTCGCCGTCGCCGTTCGCTGGATCGGGCACCCGGGTGACAGCCCTCGGGATCCAAGGGCCAGACGATGCTTTATTCGCTGGAACGATCCCCCTCCGGTGAAGAGCCTAATCGACAGGGCTGTTGAAAAAAAGACACCCGTTGTGCGATGGGATCTGCGCTGTGCAGGTGTGCACGACCTCGACTTCACCGCCCCTCCACCACCCGAATCAGCACCGGAAATCGAAGACGAGGGAACTGACGAGGTGGCTTTGGACGATGAAGAAGATGAGGAGGAGGCTGAGAGCGAGATACTTGTCACTTCAAACGTCAAGCGCTGGCGCGAGTGCTCTTCACTCGTCAAGCTTCATGTCAGTATCCATTCCTATCCCGCCTTCCACCTATTCACACTCCCCGTTAGTGCGAGGTTTACCCCAACGATTTGAGCAGGGTCTTTGTGTGGCAGCAAAACGACCATCCAGATGTTCCTCTTGCAGATCGCCGCAGGGGTTTGAAATTTTCTCGCATCCAACGTACCTTGTTCCTTGAGAATTTGCGCCTCCATGGTGCCAAGGTCTCGTCCTTGGTTATCGGTAAGTCGTCTGTGATCAAATCGCTGTACCGTTGCTGAGCCGCTCTATACAGAGGCTCAGAGGACTCCTTTCACCGTCCTTGGTCGCACAACCCCATTGCCCGAATGGCGCGAACCCGCTCCAACACAGCTGGAGAGCCTCTACGTTGCAGTGAAGCACAGACAGCTATTGGATCGGAATCCGTGGCGCGCTACTCATCTCCTGGTGAAAGCCAACAAAGACAAAATATTCCAGTACGTTATCAATATACCCGGGTCGCTCTTCATGGCTGAACCCTGCGCTGCAGATATCACCCTCATGATTTCTCCAAGCCTGACTCGGAATCCCAGTTCACAATCGGGCTTACCGATGACTACTCTCTCGATAGTAGTATCGCGTACACCCCCACAGAATCTTTAGGAAGCGACCAGTGTTGGCGAAACAAATCCCAGAACCGTGCGGCTTTATCCCTCCTGTGCACCGTCGATGAGGGTGGTCATATGGTCCCAGGTGTGTTCCCTACTCCCCATGTGTAGGGAATCTACAGTAACGCTCGATCACAAGTGTCCGTATTCATCTCAGCCAAAGCGAACCGTGAGACGATATTTGCCTTTCTGGACGGAACATACCAGAAAGTCATGGACCGAGCGAGAGCGATCGTCGCTGGTGAGTCGTTACGGTGTTGGCGAGAGTTCAGCTTCGATTTTTAATCTTTCTCAGATCCAAGCATAATCACCACACGCAATCGCTCTCCCAAGGTCATCGCTGAAATATTAGAAAATGCCAAGGATATAGTCGCCAACGGCTGGAGAATGGCAAGCATAATGATGGACAAGCACTGGCCCTCTCTACTGGCGATTAAAGACTGTGAGCTCTCCGTCTACACTCCTCCCATAGTCTAATCCTAAGCAATTATAACAGTTATCAAAAAATACAAATTGACCGTTTACATTCGCATCTGCCAGTTTCATGTCGTTCAAGCGATTATTCGTTGGGAATGGGAGGATGGCCGAAAAGGTCTGGAAGTTAGGATTGGCAATGAGCTGAAATTCCAGATCATTTGGCACTTTCGATTCGTCCAACGAGCGCGCAGCCTCACAGAGCTCGCCGCAGCGAAGACCGTTTTCTTCGCCGACATCCACGACTTGCTCTTGGGTGACGAAGCGGAGAGCCGCCGCCGTGGAAAGCCCAGGACTCCTGAGCAGAAGCAGAGTATGTATGATGCTGTGTGCAAGTACTTCACCAAGAACTGGTTCGTTCCATCATGGCAAGGTGCATCACTTTGGGTTTAAATTTTATGCGCCCGGTGCTAATTCAGTTCTCAAGAATACTATACAGATATTGGGATGCCTCCGAACCAGAGCAGAGACGGCACCTGGAACACAAATAACTGGACGGAGAGCGCATTCAAAACCTTTGATTCGGTCTTCCTCCAAAATCGACAGAACAAGAGGTCAGTCGAAACTGTGTTGCAGATCAATGTCCTTATTAAACTCACCCCCCTCCTCAATGCAACAGGATTGACCGACTCGCCTTGACGGTCTTGTGTGATTTCCTCCCGTACTACCAGTACTGGCGCCCGAGGGATCGTAACCCTCCCCAGGACGTGCTTGAGCGTCATTTCGAGGCTCATACTCTCTGGGATCGTGGTGCTGTGACGGAGGTTGAGCGCAACCGTTACCAGGTCGAGGTCATAATGTGGGTTTCCACTGCGTCTCTCCGTGAATGACCGACTGATCAAATTGAACTCAGGGGGGGGGAACCTCTGCTGTTCGAAGTTACGATGAATCCAATGAGCTGCAAATGCACCGACTACCAACAAAGCGGCAAGGAGTGCGTTCACATCCTAGCGGTGAAACTCCTCATATCAAGTGGGCCAGTAGAATCTTGGAAGGGTATGTGTCCCCGAAGTCCCATGTCATTTTTACTCGTACCTGATCTCCGCCGTCACAGCGGTTGAGGCTGTCTCTGAGACAGCCGTGGCCAAGAAGCGTTCGACAGACCCGAAGCGCAAGAAACAAAGAAGTGACGAGGCCGAAACCGCAGCGTTTTATGACATCCTAGACAGGCTCGCGAAGGCAGACGAAGCAGCACACGAAGAGTCGGCATCCCCGGAACCCCCCTTTCAGCCACCTGGAGACGTAGAAATGTCCGATTTTGGTATGTGTATTTCAGTTATAACCTATCATAGCCGTCGCTGATTCCACTGCACAGCGGAGATGGGGAAGACCTCGGGCAGGCCACAAAATTCAACCGTTCTCCAATCATGGCGTTCGCAAGGCTCGTCTGCACAACGAACCAGCGAGCCCCACTTCAGCCAGCGTCCCGGGAGACCCGCAGCAGGGCGCTTGGGCCCCAACAGTCTCTTCTCGGGAACTTTGAAAGGTGTATTGACGCCGTCTCGGCGGCCTCGACACGTCGATGACGGTGAGTTCTGGGAAGAGGAGCACGAGATGATCACTGGGCATGTTAACAGGTGGGGCTCGGAGGAGTACACGGTGCGCGCCGAAGAAATGGGTGTATGGACGGTGATTGGCAATTATTCGGAGGTTGCACAGCGGGATGGCTGGCTTTTCCTGTGTTGCTCACCCGTTTCCGTTACCCGCGATATAATGGAGAGCCTCGATTGGTCAACACCAGTGACAATCCAGGAGGTGCGCCTCTGCCTACGCTATAATATGACCGTCTCACCCCCGCTATTTCTAGCTCCGATCCAAAAAACTGGGCTTCTTGGCGGAGATCCTGGAAGCGCGCTCGAACAAGGCCTTGAATCATATCGTGTGCTTTCATCTCCACGTTGAGCATTGGACCGTCTTCCACCACGATCTCACTGGGGCCCGGACGGAAGTCTCGCGGTTGAATCCGCTCGTCGCACCGGCGGCGTTCATGCCTTCTACGATGGGATTCACGATCGAAGACCAGGTGGTCCTGTGTGAGTATCTCAATCCCAAACGCGCACTCAGAGATCAGCAGGGACAGCGACTTGCGAAGGTATATTCAGCGAGCTGCATGCCCTACTGTAACTGAAGCCTGCTCACACACAGCCTAAATTGAATTTCAACTTCCTCCAGTCACATTTGGGACTCCAACGCAGCGACTCCACTACCTGCGGTTTCTGGTCTGTTCTCATCGTGTTCTCATTTCTTCTGGGCTTCAAGCTGGACACCCGCATTATTCGCGACATGGACAAGAGACCGATCGATCTGAAGGAGCTCCTCGCCCCAGTCTATAGCGCCTTCTTGCGCGATCCGATTGGCACCCCTCTCAGCCTGGTCCAAGAGCTGTTCATGAAATTCTCCCCCTCCTGCAACTACAGCAAGCTTACAAGCGATTGGGTGAGTGAGGTCCGCAAGTGAGATGCATTATCTTGAAGGTCTGATGCCCGGTCCGTCGTAGTTCTCCTCGCGCCCCGCCAACATCCCCCGCGCCGTAGAATCTCCCACCGACCCTGGGGAGCGTCCCGAATCCTCTCGACAACCAGAGGACCTGGAGGGACCCCCAGTCCGAGATCCGGGCGTGGCACATCTCATAGATGCCGCGCTCGGGGATGTTCAATGGGTCATCGGGGCACATCTCCCCAGTGCCCAAAATATTCGGGATCTGCTTGATGGCAAAGAACTACACAATGTCGTCCTCGATGCATATCTTGATCTTTTTGTGCGCGACCTCATCGCCCCACCTGCATCGTACAGGATCACAGATTCAATCGTCGGCAACCAGATGCAGACACAAAACAAGAATGGCGCTGCGATCGAAGGTATGAAGCCAAAAACCAACAAACACCAGATGCGAGAGTATTGGTTTCCGAGCGAGGTAAGCAGGTGTGGTGTTCCGAGCTCTGTCACTCACTCCTCGGGTGCAGGATATTTTCCTCCTTGACTTCTTGATAATTCCCTGGTTTTGGGTTCGCCATTGGCTCCTAGTGGCCATAGATTTCAACCAGAAGCAGATCCGCGTTTACGACAGTCACCAGACCAACGGCGGGAAGAGTCGGGGGTTGGCTGCCACGCAGGTACGTCTGTATCCTGGTCGGTATATTCATCGGCTGACATTATATTGCAGCGCGTACATCAAATGTTGCGATTCGAACATCGCGCTCGCAACCAGTCCTTCCTCGGGAAAGAATGGAGCGCAGAGTTGACACTTGTAAGTCCTCCTGCCCATTGCACAATGATGGCACTCTCATGCATACAATCCACAGCTTGACGTGCCACAGCAAGGCTCCACTGTCAATTGCGGGGTATATGTGATTTGGTTTGCCAAGCAACTCGCTTCAGGGCACACCGACCTCAGTTCCTGGAAATTTACCAGCGGTGATTCGGATCTCGAACGAATCCGCATAGCCAACCGACTCTCCGCGGCAATACACGCCGACGTCCAGGAACGCAATGTTCGCCAGATGCATGCACTAGGTATCTCACTGCCGGTTAATGTGAAGGACGAAGACCCTCTTGGACGAGAGGAATATACACTTCACCTCTTGATGGTTGAGGCCATGCACCCTCGGTTGGCTTCGACGGACATCACACGCTTGCCATCTCTCGAAACCTGGTCTGCCGCGCAGCATCAGCGTCGCACTGTGTGAGTTTTATCTACGCGCCTGCTGCAGTCTACTCACCAGTTTCTTTCTGATTGGGGTCTGCAGCCCGGAGGTTGGCTCGTGTGTCCTGTTCCCCTTTGCTGCTGATCCGACATCCGACACAATGGCTTATCCTGCCCTTGTCACCCACATCGATGACTCGAATCTGGAATACCTGCGTGTTGCTCTAGAGTGGTTCCCCGGGATCTACGGTGGCGTGCCCGAGGGCACAGGCCTTCTCGATTCGGTCAGCTTGGAAGCCTGGGAGTACATGATAGAGGCCAGACTCTCCGTTGAAGAAGTACGTGTCTCTTCCTTTGCATCGCCATTTCTAATCTACATTGTTGTCCAGCTCGTAGAAATTGAATGGCCTGCACTTCTGATGAAGTCACCCAATTTCTTCCCGTCGCCAGTTTATCCCTACCAGCAGGGCTTGGCAGACCACTTGGTCGAGCTGCTGCCCTTGATTATTGCTATTTATCGCGACCCCACAGGAAACCCTCCTCACATCTTCACCGCTATCGATGCGCGATTCCGTGCGCGCGGTGATCCGGATGACTTTTACAAGCTCATTCTCGGTGCTGCCCCTGGTGACGAGCCCTTCTGTCCCGCCGACGAGGCATACTTCACCCAACTCGGCACCAGAATACGAGACGGCATTCCCTGGGGCGACGCGTACCCTGGTCGTTCTCCGCATGGGCCGCGCAACTGGATCAAGGGTGCTGCACGGGTTATGCTAGCTTGTGCGGCAGCAGGCCATTACCTGGACACAGACCTTGTTACGGCACTTGCTTTGTTGGAAGCACGGCAGGTATACCGAGCGCGCTCTATGTTTGAGCGTGTCTGGGACGCTTATATTCACAGTCTGAGCGGGCAGAGTGTGGCTGCCGGCCACAAAGCATGTGACAATCTGCAGATTGCGAGACCGGGGATTCAGGTTCCGCTTCCTCGTCGTAGAGAAGCAGATTCACCATAGAGCACACAAATGTAGTTGTGGTTTTGCGATTATGATCGGATTGTGAAGAAGAATGACCAAAAAATGTAGAAGTAGAAGTCACTTCTACTTCTACTACGCCCTGAAATCCCAGTAACATTCTTCTACTGAGTCGCACTTCTACTTCCACCCATAGTTCCCGACTCCTACTGGTAGCTTTCGCTTCTACTGTCACGCCCTGCGCTGCTTGGGTGCCGCCCTTCCCGCCCTCCAGTTACTTGATCGGGCAATAATGCTGATCCGGACGCACTTGAACCTGAGAGTGGGGGGCGCCGTAGTTAATTCTACAAATATTTGGAGATGGACTATGGAGCCTTGTGAGGCTCCCATTTGCACAGAATTAAACCGACATGAGTATTTGTGGATATTGGCAGAAAATCAGAACTGGTACATTTAGTCCTCTAGGTTTCCATCTAAATTTTCGTAACCAGCGCTCGGTGGGAATGGAGGCTCCAGTGCCGGATTGAGCTGAACTACTAAATTGGATAGCATCGGAGCTGATAGGAAGGCAGCCTGCTCCGCATATGCTGCTGGGACAGGAGCTAGCCCAGGGCCCGCCTCGTCTGATGAGTCTGGAATATCCTCGGACAAGCCTGCCAGTTCGCTCTCATCGGGCCCTTTTACCTTCTCGTTTTCCTCTTGTTTTTTTCCTGACGCCACTGGTCGCTTGATCTTCCCCTTGAGCGCTTTCACCTGCTCGTCAGTCCCTTCCATTTCCTCGCGCGTATGGGACCGGTCCAATGCCTTGTGGTAGTTTTCCAACCGCTGGGAGGCGTTGTTGCAGTCGCGAGGGCCCTTGAAGTTCCGGTGGTTGATAAGAACACATCGCTCTTCCATTATAATTTGATTTTTGCCTCGACCTGGAGATCCGTGATATCGACGACATTAGAGCGGGGGGGAAAGCTGAGTAATGATTGCATCGTGCTAGTACTTGATTCGTGCGAACCGGACTGTACTGTGAGAGCAGCGGGTGGGATAGGAGAGGATTGATGGGCTGCCAGGGAGTGCATTGGTGTCGATCCTGGTACCGGCCTATGAGTGGAAGGGGCGCGGGGGGCTGGAGTTGATGGCACAGATACAGCGGCGGCGTGGTTGAGCCACCACATAAACTTGTCGATATCAAGCCAATTCACAGCACTTTCGGCAGTACAATATCCCAGAGCAACTAATGGTGGACGGAAACGTCTGGATTTCGCGAGTAAATTCCGGCGCAGGACGGGAGAAAACGATACAATGTATGCATACCTGCTTTATGTATGCTGCCAGATGTTCTTCATCTGCAGCCGCTACAATTTGATTTATTTTCTGTGCAGCGGCAGGGCCTATTTCGTCCATTGGGGCCAGGGAGGATGGAGGATAAAGGAGGAAAGCGCAGTGAATTTGGTTGGGTGGCCTGCATCCTTACAATGGGTAGCCACAGATTACCTGATTGGGAGATGTGTCGGGCGGCGTCAATGGGAAGAAGCAAGTACGCGTATGTCACATCGCGCACATCTACTGGGCCGACTTCACTTCTACAGGCCTTGACTTCTACTTCTACTGCGGCACTTCTACTTCCACTGGAGAACTTCTACTTCTACAACTTCTGTACTTGCTCATTGTGAATGATTCCCTGTTGAAGTATTGAAAAAACAACGATAATGTCTCCAGGGCTGAACTTCCTTGTGCGAATCTGGGGGTCTCCTGTTCTGCGGAGGCTACATTGTGCCACAATTGATTTACTGCGGGCTGCAACACCAATATCCCCCATTAATCTTAAGAGTACGTGCCTGGTGGCCGCATTGTTTGTCCCACTTACGAAATTATCTGTATGGATTTGGTCACGTGTTCGCGTTGCGTCGCGCGTGTCAACAATAAGTTTTGGGCTCCCCTTCGCATAGAATTTGTGTGTTCTGAAGCAGTCTGACATTTTGTGATTTGTTCCACATTGATATGTAGAGTTCCGCGGTTAATAGAGACTGTAAATTCGCGATAATAGGCTCAATCTGTGGGAAATGAGGTCAGAGACTAGTAATCACCGAAGGGAAATGTCGTTGGGTATTTATCTAGGACATGGATTAGGGTATGGAAGATTATAGTACAAGGTGGGATCGAGGTACAGCAGCGGGGATGGATGGTGGAGAAAGGTGACAGGACGGGCATGTGCGGGACAGGGTGGCCATATCGGGGACAAGATTTTGATCGGATCTGACATTCCTCATTAGGGGAAAGGAAACGGTCTAGACCGCGTTCTCGGAACTTACCGCACGATCGAGAAAAATACATTAGCGTTTTTTGAAGCGCCGGAAAAGGGAAGGGCCTAGGCCGCGGGCTCGGATCACAAGATCATAGATAACGTGATATCTGACTTTGGGAATTTTTGGACGTAGACCTGGTCCCTAAATCGGTACCAGGAACACAGCCTCATCATGCTTGGCACGTCCGCGGCCTCCACCACATGGAACGCGATGCCGCTTGGATGCCGCCCTACCGCCCACTGGCAGCCTTTTCCTCCTCCTCCTCCTCTGAAGAGAACGATATGGATCAAGTCAAGATGATGCGCCGCGAAAGGGATAGGAGGCTCAAGCTAGGGCGCGGTGACGACGATGGCGAGGATGCTGAGGGCCAGAGCGGCCAGGGCGAGGGCGCAGATGATTGCATGGTACGTCATTCTCTGGAGCATCGCGATTAATATTGTTTGCAGCCAACTGATTTGCACCGAGTGAATCTGGGGGTGATGCGGGCAGTAGACGATATATCCGTTTATGGCGCCTGTGGTCGTGAAATGCTAACGCAGGCTCTGGTTTCGTTCGTCCACGCGCGGGTCGTCGCGCTCTTCTCAACTTCTCGATGTTCAACCTTAGAATCCATGCCGTGCGTTTCGCTACGCCGCTGAAGTTGCCTGCGCGCTCAAGCTGGCGGTCCTTGCTTCCTCCGTTCACCTCTCGTTCCGTCTACTCTCCCCTTTCTGTGTTTCTACTCCTATGCTTGCTCCCTTTTGCTCACCCCGCCCCTTTCTCACTCTATTGTTCTCTGCATTCAGCTGGTTCGTGGCATTTCGCCTGCGGCCCTCTCCTCGGCGCGTCTGCATCTGCGCGCGTGCGGCGCGCGAATGCTCCTCGGTTTCCCCTTCCTATTTATCTTCCTCTCCTTTGTCCGTTCCCAGTTCCCCGTTGCCGTTCTTCTTTCCCTGCACTTGTGTGCTCCACGCCGTCTACCGATGTCTGCTCCGCGTTGTGGATTCAGATGCGGCGGGCTCTCCCTGTTCTGCGATCTGGCGTGAGCTCTGCTATCCCGCGCGATGGTACGTTGCAAGCGCGTCGTCGATTCGATTCCTATTCATTTTCTTTCGCCTGCATCTCAAGTGTCTGGATCCTGTTTCCAGTATGCAAATCACTTCGCACCCGCACGCGGCTCCCCTCACCGGAGCTGATCAGTTTCTTTCGGTCGAACCATGGGCAAGCCTAGAATGTGACCTTCACCGACGAATTCACAACTTTTATACCAGCTCGGATGTACGAAACACCCTCGCTCCACCTGCACCCCCCCGAACCCAAGTTCGAGTGATGTACCCGGGGGGCGCTTAACGCTTCCCTCTGTCTTACCTTGACCACCCATGGACGAACCCCTGGGAGCAAATTGTCTACAGTGGACTCCGAGAATGCCACCAAGGGAACGGCTATGATCCTCACAGCCAAGATATCGCCCGAGAGGTAGGCTATCCCTTCTTCCCGGTCTCATCAGAGTTGAACCGCTCGTTCCTACGCGGTGAGATCGTTAATTCCCTCCGAATATTTGTATCTTAATCTCAACAGTTCAAGACCTGAGTGAAGAGGATAAGTCCGAAGCGGATGAAGAGCTCTCTGGCAATGCTCCGCAGGATGACCTGCGACCTTCCCTTTTCCAGATCTCATCACAGAGGGACGGTCCATTTGCGCAGAGTGAGCTCATAATCACGTCCGAATCTAAATTCATCCTAACCTCGAACAGCTCAAAACCTGGGTGAAGATGACTCATCTGACAACTTGAAGGATAAAGACCTCTCCAGGAACGAATAACCGCAGAAGGTAGCTCCCGGGGGATGTGAGGCGTCCGAAATATTTCCAGCTGAGTCGCTCGTCTGCGCACATTCAGGCCCCGATCCATCCCTCGCTCGGGGCGACTTCCCACCGCTCGATACCCGAATCCTCCAGAACCTGGAAGAATATCATGGGTGTGCAATTTACGTTCATCCTGGCACCGAGTCTACTCCATCTTCATGCCTCTATGCACTCACGTCTCTCGACTTTATAGTAAATGTATTCCGGCCTTGGACTTTATCCCCTCGTCGTTCATCGTTCAATCGACCAGACGACTGCTAAAGCGCCATACGAATGAGCTCCCACGCTCACCCTATGCTGCCAGTGCCCAGGGAGAATACAGGAATCGTCGCGCGCCGGAGGGAGAGCGCAGGCGGCGCCATCACCAAAAGTGGGAAAAAGTGGTGATCGTCTGTGATGGCCGCAGACACGTGCCACGCTGGCGCTGTTCTGCAAGGGTTTGCAAAGCCATCACCGACCCTTACAAGAGCGATGCCGAGCTGGTGAACACTTGGCCTAGGCCCACCAGGATTTTCATCCATGGCCCTAGTTCTAATAGGTTGGTGTCAATATCGGGCCAATGCCCAGTTCGTAGTTGATTAAAATTTGTAGTACCGTATATTATTCCCTCCTGAAATTACAATAAGGAATCCAAGAAATTGTGAATCCCATATCCCGCGTGGTTGTCTTCGAAGTCTAAGTCCGCCGGCATGATCCGGCGGCTCGGGGCGGAATTTTATTACCAGGAAGAACCTGCCCATCTGCCCATCTACACTCATCGGAGGCTTGAAGTTGATTCAGTACTTATTTATCGAAATTGCAGTGCAATTACAGTGCGTGCATCGGGTGGGCGCATCACATCAGATGCACACGTGGGACGGCGCGGCGGGATTCCCTGTATAGATCACGGTCCCCCAGAGAGATAGCACGCCTGGCGCCCGAGAGCGAAGTGGGTCCGCACCGCACATCTATTACGCTTGCAATCGCTCCTGCTGAACTCGCAGATTGCAGCCCCCCACCCGCTCCCATTCTCTCAGACGGGATTGAGAGCCCTCGATTAATATGCCTAGATTCTCTAGATCCTCCCAGGAGCGTTATTTTCGTGTCGACAACGCCCACCCACGTCGTCCCGCGATCAAACATTGCCTCTCTTCGGGAATCCTTCTGCAGCACTGAAGGTCCCAATGTGAGCTCTCAGCTTATATATGTGGCTCCTCTCCTACCCCGCTGACTCAGGATCGAGGCCTACATATTCAGGCGGACTTTGTTTTGTTTGGGGGCGGGTGTTATGCCAGTGACCGTAGGCTGGGTTACTTGGCGTCGTAGCCCGTGGGTGGGTGGGATACATGTATTATCAACATTTGTTTAACACTTGTACATATCTAGTAGTAATAATAATAATCTACTTATCATAAGTATCACACGCACGGATAGCCGGCGCAGCATCATCTCAGGCACGCGCGTGGGGACTCGGACTGAGTACTGGGCGCTATGGTTTGGCATCCACAACCAACGAAAAAGATCTGTGTGATGTGCACTAAATAAAAAGACAAGGACGCGGCAGAAAAAGTCCCCCAGAAATGGCTTACGTGCTAATACTACGACAACAACAACAGGGAGAGAAACCAGATACGTGGTGTCTGTCCGTGCGTAACATTCCATGCCGTACCTTCCCCTCGCGCACTCACCATCCGCACCGCTCGTCCATGGGGAGAAGCGATTCGAGGCAAAAACGGGTGGCGGTAACTCAGCAAGCTCGTGACGGGGCGCAGGTGGTGGACGACGGGCGGCCCGCGGACGACGCGCGCATGCGTGAGATGCAGATGGTGACGCTGACCGACGTAGTGTGCTGCGGGCGGCGCTGGAGCAGCCCCGGGTGAAAGGCACGCCGTCGAAGCGCCTGCAGGAGATCATGAGGGTCAGAAGGAGGATAAGGAGGAGGTGAATGAGAAGCGCGCTGCACCCGACGACGACCGCGTCCTGCATCCATGCTGGCACAACCCACACGCGTACCAGAGGGAAGGGTGAGCGACGCATACAGTCGCGGTAGAAGAAGCGCCTTTTCGCGGCGGCCGGGACTCTGTGCTTGGCATGTCGAGCACGGGGTAGGGATGTACGGGCTAGTGGAATGGCCCCGGAGTAGGTAGGAAGGCGGTCGTGATCGTGGCACGGAGCGACAAACGCGGCCAAATTCAATGCAGAAGGTACAGCTGGCCGTGGGAGTGTTGGGACACATGGACCGGTCCAGGCCCGCTGATCCGAGATGACCCGGAAAGTGGTAGCTCAACACGCTTCGCACGTCAGCCGAGGTACTACAAACCAACTACAAACTCCATCTTTTGAAGTGTATGTCTACGACAGACATCGAGGCCGCGCGTGCTAGAGCTCGAAACAGGGGTGCTGACCGTACCGTATACGGGGACGGTCGTCATTTTGACGGTTAATTACGGCTGAAACCGTCCCGTATCTCGTCCCTTAACAATTTTTCAAAGGCCAGCCGCCGGCGGTACGGCATGGCCAAAATACGGCCGTAATACGGCAAGACAGGTCGTAAATAATATCAGCGAGGCTCTACACATTCTACAGGTGCTCCAAGTTCCCTTGGTCATCTCCTGGACCGCCATACGTATGAGCCGTAGGCGCTGTTTGACAATCATCAGCTGGCTCGGCGGAGAGAGATGGTGTCGCAGCCACCAGAGAAGATATATTCGACCGCAACGGCAGAGCGTGTGGAGGAAGTGTAATGAGTACGGGCAGTGATAACGGAGTCTGGAGGCTTACCGGGAATTGTGACGATATCGCGTGCGAGGCAGAAAGATTGGGGAATTGCGCGCAAAAACCACAACACTAGAGCGCCCGAGGTGCAGTTGGTGGCTAATGGACGGGAAAGGGGGGGATGACAGTTGGTGGCGGTTGGCGATACCAAAAAGGACTATGTGTATTACGGCCGGTGTTTGAAGTATCTCAGTCGCGGAAGGCTGGGAGCAAAAAAATCCCACTTTCACACGGGGATTTAAGAATTGAACTCCTTAGCCTCCCAGTACAGAAGGGTAACCACAAGGAAGCCGATGATATCAGGCAGGTGGACACTTTAACATAGAAATCAGGACATCGACATCAGGATAAAATCGTGCAAGATTCCGGGAACCAACCGGGAACACCGACAATGCAAAGGACCAAAGCCACGGAAGGGCCGGGGTGAAGCTGTGTGGTGAAGCTTGAGCGGAGCATGTACTCGAATGAACCGGCGCGTCCGAGACCTACAGACAGCCTTCAGAGATGTGAATGTTGTGTGAATGACAGTCGAAAGGAGATTAGGTCAGCATTGGCGGCGATCACGATTGCGGGTCATTGCGGGGTTTAGATTTTCCGCCAATTTCTGTTCCGTTTCGCTCCGTGGTAGAGAGTTTTAGGATCCCCGTATATACGGCTTTGATGCCGTATGCGGCCGTATTTTCTACGGGTATGGCTATGACGTTAATGGTGAAGGCCTGTGTGAGTGGAGTCTGAGAGCCGAGATCCCCCGAAGTTAGGAACCTAAATGGTGATGCGTCCGGTACAGAGACGAGACACCATATAAAATAAGCAAAACCGAGGACATACCAATCTGCGAGCGCCAAAGTGTTGTGGGCCATGAGTGAGTGTATTCGCAAAGGTCGAAAGTTCTTGTTCTCGGTCGCCCGAGGCAAGAAAATGGAAATGAGATTGGAACTGAATGGGAACTGGGCTGGAGATGGAATGACAACGGTAAGGCTCCAACCGTTTAGTTTCGTTTACAAAGGCCCATAAACTAAACGGTAAAAAGATCACAAACGTTTACTTCTGTTTGCAAAACGTTTAAAAACGATAGATTTGCGGGCAGTAAATTATATGAAATTTTAGATCTACAACGAAGTTACGACGGTTTCGACTTGAATAACCCGGCCTTGATCCACATCTTCGTGCGCATGGCTTTCATGATGGTGTCAGCATGCATGGAGGAGCGGGTTTCGCAGCAGAGATGTCGTGATTCTGAGAAAAGGCGCTCAACAGATACACTGGTACATGGAATGGCGAAGAAGTCGCGAGCCATCGCGGCAATGACGGGAAAGTTGTGCTCGTGTATCTGCAACACCAGATCGTCAGCAATGACAGGGAGAACCAGCAGTGCCATACCTTCCACCACGCCCAAGGTGCGTCAAGCACGCCGGACCCGTAAGTAACTGCTGCGTCATAGAATCATTTACCACGCTTTTTCTAAGATTTCGATTTTGTGGTAATCGAGGCTTGGAAGAGCTCTGAGGCCCGTCTTAAAATAATTCCACAAGGTCAAAAAGAGCTCGCTCACGATCCATCTTCTTTTCATAGCCTGGTTCCTTGGTAAAGCTTGGTCGTGAGTTCGCGTCTGTACATGCAGACGACTCGTTCGCCTTGGTTTTGGCGGATGATTTACCGGACTTCACTGGTTGTTTGTCCGAGTCATTGGTGCTAGTCCGTATGAGCCCGCAGTCGGAAAAATAAACAAATACACGACGCACCATAGATACTCCAACTCATCAGCCACCCTTGTCAATTTCGGCTCTGTGAGATCGAATGGAATCTCGGCCGACTCCCAGTGAATAGACTCGAGGTATTCGACAACACATCCCATCCCATAATCCCCCCGCCGAATATTTTTCAAGCGACCATCAGAGCTGCGAGTATCCCCGCCGAACAGGATGTCAAATCGGCGATTAAAAGTGGCAGCCACGGTGCCATCAGGGTGCTCTACACGGGTGATGATGCGATGAATATCATCGCCAGCTGGGGCTTCTGGGACAGTCTCTGGGAGCAATGCCGAAAGCTTTCCAATCTTCTTGATCAAATCGAGAATCGGTTTTGCTGCCATCCAGTAAGTGACCACATTCGACGCGTCCTATACGGACGTAGGACGCGTCGCACATACCGGCTAGAACACTCTGATGTACGCCCCTGGGCGCTTCGCCGTTCGCACCATCAGCCACTCGGGTGGATGCCTGGACCAAAACTTCAAAAGAATTACCGTTTGAACCGTTTTACTGTTTACCAGGGTCCGCAAACTAAAAGGATTATTAGTCAGTTTACAAACACTTTTGAACGTTTGAAAGTGAAAAAGGTTGGAGCCTTAGGTCACAATGGAGGTCGCGGTGCGTGGTCGCCTGAGGCGTTGGTCGCGGTGAACGTGAAGTTCGCCAGCGTTCGGGCAAGACTGATTTTTTCTTGACACTGCGGGGGCTCAAGAATTTTTGATGCATCAAACATTCTCCAATAGATGTTAGCTGTTTCGTGACCAATGTTTCTAATTTGGGAAGATAAGATAAAGAAGAAGTTGTATTTCCTCTTCTCCGTTGTGATCAAAGAGCAGTTAATTTCCCATGCCAACCAGATGTTGAAAGACGACTTGTGTTTCCCAATCCCTTTTGACCGGAAACATCAGTCATGCTTGCCATTGAAACATAAATGCTTTTTTGTACTTATATTTCAGCTAGAAACATCACTGATGCTCTTGTTGGAACCAGATGAAGAAGAACAAGTCATGTTTCAAAATCCAGTTTGAGTTGGAGCATCAATAATAGTTCTGCTGCCAACATCAATCCCAAAAAATAGGTCATATTTTCGTTCGAAAGGTCGAAATATTGAGTGTGAATTGCCCAATATTTTGAATGGAAACATTACCTACGTTTTTGGACTAATGTTAGTACTGGAAACTCTATGGATGTTTGGACCAGAAGTGGACGTCAAAATATCACTTGTTCTTCTTCATATGGTTCCAAGGGGAGCATTGGTCATATTTTTAGTTGAAATACAAGTGCGAAAAAGTGTTGATGTTTCAGTCGCAAGCATAACTGATCCTTCTGGGTGAAAGGGATTGGGAAAGATGAATTGTCTTTCAACATCTGATTGACATCAGAAAATAACTCCTCTTTGTTGACAAAGGAGAAGAGGAAACACAACTTCTTCTTTATCTTATCTTCCCAAATTAGAACCATCGGTCCCGAAACAGCTAACATCTATTGGAGAATGTTTGATGCATCAAAAATTCTTGGGCCCCCGCAGTGTGAACGCGTCCGAACGCCGAACCCGACGTCGTTATTCTTGTTCCGAATTGACCGATTTATGGTCCAAATGGGTCAACTAGCGTCTCGGATGGTGCATAAGTCGTTGAATTAACGGCGTTTAAGCTCATTCCTCCCACACGCTGTCAAGTCCGCTCCGGAAAGTGAACACGCCGCAGCTCGGCGTTGCCGTGGGCAGAAGCATTATCTCTCTGCCCAACTAGAAATGACTTCAAACACATTGCAAATTGCATTTAGTGGGACATAAGTTCTTTTAGTGTTTCTCGCCATCGATTTTGGTCATTTACTGCCCTCTTTCGGTCGTTGCATAGTAATTTGATCAGTTGACCGCCAAAAAAGTTCGGTTCTGCGTTCGAACGCGGTCGAACGCCGAACCGAACGCGCTGAACCTGGACCTGGCCCGAACCGAACGGAAGTTCAAGTTCAGGCTTCGGAAAAGAGAGGCCCGAACCTGAACCGAACCGAGCTTTGACAACACTAGTTTGCAGCCCCGCCTGAACTCGACACGCGCTGCGCTGCGCTCCCGAGTCAAGTCCTACCGCAGCTCTTTCGGCACACGACCCCGCCAGACGACCGAGACCAAACCCAACGCACTCTGCACCTATTTCACCAGGAACATGCCTCTCTCTCTCTTTGCTCACACGGTCTAGGTATCTCGCGTACCTGGCAACCCACTCGACCTACACAAGTCCAGCAGGTCCAGATCCAACCATGTTTATATTGTTTCCGCAGACGGATCAAATACAGCCTGTGTAGAATGTTCAGGGCACGGATGTAGAAGGCATGGGGCTGTACACAGCACGTATTACTATAATTCGACAGACGCGAAATCTATTCGTGACTTGAGCGGCATTTTGCTGGCGTGGTGTCCTGAGTGCTTTGTTTTCACCGCATGGCTTTCGACAGGGAAGTGTGTTCCACGCCGCGGGGTCATGCCAGATACCCCCAGGAGCAGCAGGTGCAGGTGGGAAGTCTGCGGGGGGTGGTGGGCCGGAGGGAAAGGGGAAGCTAAGGAAATCGGGGCTGAATTCCGGCCAGGCCGTGGAGTTTGTTTAATCGGTCAGTTATGGGCATAACACAAGGAATATATATTGGTTGCAGGGATAATTCAGACAGGTGGACGCTAGATGTATAAAAAGGTAGGTTGTAGTGGGAAGTAGCTCATCAAACAGAACACACTTGATGCGAGAATTAAGATAAACTGCAGACCCATGACAATCTTCCAGGTCCTCGACGGTTCGAGGAGCTCTGCTTCATCGAAGCGGGAACGAATTCCCTCAACGGGGTAGGAGTCCTCGCCTAAAACTCAATTCAGCTTAAAAGTGATATCATCAATCAGGCAGTGGGCATACCAGAATCCCCGTCAACTTCATTGCTCGGGAGTCCGTTACCCTGTTCGCAATCCTCGTCTCCACTGCAGCTTCCGGTCTCTTCAATGGAATCCTCGCCTAAAATTAAATTGAGCTTACAAGCGAGATCATTGATCATGAAGTGGGCATACCAGATTCCCTGTCAGCTTCGTCGCTCCGGATTCCTTCATCCTGCTCGGAGTCGTCATCTTCACTACAGCTTTCGGTCTTTTGGACTATGCAACATCAGAACAGAAGGTACGGCGGCACGAGTTTCAACAGCTCACATGATTCCAACTCAGATGCAACTTCATAAAGCGGATATCCCAGCTCTCGGGCGACATCTTGGCTGTATGGGTCATAGCCTTTGCCTTCGTGAAATTGGTGGATCCCCCTGTAGACAAGTTCATCCCACGAGTCTCCGTAAACATGCATTGTGAAGTCAAAATGGGGAAATCCGAGTTCCTCCGCCTCCTCCGTGCTCAGGCGCTCGCCCCCCGAGGGGCCGAGGGACCAGTATGCCGGGCACTCCGGAAGCCGGAAGTGTGCCGGGGTTTCAGATTCGAAGTTTCGCAAGGGACATAGAAATAGATATCCTGCGGGGATGCGGTCAGTGTCGGACAGAGTCAGTCGACATTGAATATGATCCACGAAAACTGGTGGCGACGCTGCTCAGGACTGGGATAGTTGATATACTGTGAACATACCATAATCCTTGTAGTTGGAGGTTATCCCCAGGCGATTAAAGATGTAATTGGCCTGTGCGAGCCAGGCACTGGGAAAGTTTTGATTGAGAATTGTGCGGTGAATTTGCTCGTCCGCAATATCGGAAGAATTCACACTTCCGAGACAGATATTAGCAGAGCGTAATAAATACAGGGAAAGGAGACCCACCGAGTCCAACCATCATCTCCCATAAACAATGGTTCTCTATCTTTATTGTCCCGGGACCACCACCCACAATCCTCAAACATATTCTCCGGGATACCTGCGATCATCGTTGAATATTCAATTCCAGTGCCCGCTGCGCATGAAATGATTGCCCCAAGCTGCACTGATGCATCTGGCGAAATCAGGAGCTGGCCAGAGTGCCCTAGATGCAGGGAGCAAATAACATGATACGCGGCCAACGGAGTTGACTCTATGATCTGGGAGTCCTCGGGGGGTTCTGAACTCGAGGAGAGCGAGGATGATAAGTTAATGACCGAGGTGTAAAGCCAGAGGTGAACATGCGCGGGAGGTGTCAGGTCAACGCAGAGACGACCGGTGGAGCAGCGTATCCACATCGTACACTGGGAAGAGTACTTGAGATAATAATGAGACACAGAGAGATCATTGAGACATGTCGCTGACCAGGTGTGTTCCCAAAACAGAGTTCGTATATAGCCTGAGATCCTACGGAGATGCTGGCGTGTTTCGTTGAGTCCCGTTTGATGGAGGTTCTTACACAAAATTCAGTAACCTGGGTAGATTTAAAAATGTAAACGGGCGGGAGCTAAGACGTTGGACATACGAGATAACTGTAGATATAGACCGTCGATAGATTCGAACCACGGTATTGATCGAGCCTATTTTGCGCGGGTACCAAATCTAATTCATCACCACGTTACCCAGTACCTGCAGATGGAGATAGATGCCCACCGTCATGGAAAATTGCAGCGTGTATACCGGATGAACTCGCTGTGGCAAAGAGTTGCACGAGATTGGGATGGCTCCAATTGTGTTCGATGTTGAATCCTCATCAAGAATGTGTGGGCTCACCGAAGCCATGCATATCGCGAGATGTCCTCCCGCCATTCCTATAATTAATAAAGTGAGCGGATACAAGTCTAATGAAATATGAACGGACACACCTCTTCGCCATTCTCCCCCTGATACACGGCCGCAGTCATCTTCGCCTTGCAGCCGTGAACCCGGGCGGAATACACCCGTCTCGCGGAATTCCTTCCCTGCCAGCGATTTACCAGCCCAGATCTGCCGTTCAGTGGCATTTCGTGCCGGAGATCCAAGTCACCGATCGGAATCGTCCGGAAATCTATGGAGTATCAGCGAGAATTCGATTGAAATGAAATTAGGTGGTCACCAGAAGGAACCGTTGGAGCTGCCTGCGTGATATTAGTAATATTCTTGAACTTCCCGCCGGCGACGGCAAAGTTCTGCGCCCCCGGGAAAAAAGCGCCCGTATATCTGGAGCAGGGTGGGGACATCTCTGAAGAGACAGATGCGGGGCACATACTGATTATTACGAGGGCCATCTTCGTCCAGGCTCGACTCGGAGTGGAAATCTGGTTCAAAGGGGGGCTCGTCGTCCATGGGTGGTCAAGGTAAGAGATAGAGATGTTAAGCGCCCACAGCTGTGCCGTGTTCTAAAGAACCGAGCTGTCAGATGGCTGTACTCAGCTGTGTTCTCGTGACACTCAGGGTGTGAAAAACCTACACAGCAGTTGATATAGCCGGATGCAGCGATTTTTCCAGAGTCGGTAACTCAGTCCGAGCTGTATAAAAGATATGGCGGCGAAAAAAAAAACAGTCTGAAAACGGTGGCGCAGCTGAGGACCGGGATGGGAATTCGTTACCCGGAGATTGGAGCAAAATATTCAACCCGTGGATGCCTGTTTTAAGTGAGGCGAGGACTCTGATTCGCGTCGTTGAGGTTGGAGACCGAGATGATTCTGGTGCGAGGGAGGAAGGAGATCGAATGTCTTTGACCGCTTTCGAATATGCTGCCTTGTGCGAACATCAATATCCTACAAAAGAAAATCCACGTATCAGATCGGAGCAAAGGCGCCAAGAACAAGAACAAGATACCGGATCTGGACACCTGGAATCTCAGTTGGGTTTCCTGCCTCTGGGTCAGTCTGACTTTAAGCTTGCCTAGAACGTGAAGAAGGCGTGTTCAGCACCACGTCTGATTCCCCAGGTACTGCGGGCCTCGTTATCCTAAACAAATATTTGTGAACTGTCGTCTGAGACCACTTTCGCAGATCCATTCGGACGCCCGGACTCGAACCCGGGTTCCCGCGGTCAATCTAGTTGGATTCCTTTCGACGTGAAGCGGGCGCGTTCCGTGCAGCAAGTCCGAATAATTGGGCCTGATATCACCTCGCTATGCAGCAAAAAAGTCAGCGCCGGGATTGATTTTGAAATCAGAGCAGACACACAGGAAAGGCAGCAAGAGAAAGAGTTAAGCGTTGTCACCGCGAGCCGAACCCGTGGCACAGCATGGGCGGGGGCGCACCGTACACCACGCCCGACTTCTGTGTAATGCAAGGTACCCAGCTATTCAAGGGAGAACCTCGTGAATCCAGAGGAAAGAACGGAAAGCCTCCGCCAACGTCATGGTTTGTGCTTGGTGAGTCACGAGCCAGGGGCGGGGTCTGGCCTGGCCTGGGGTGATTCTACCCGGAATTTTGATTTTGCCTCATTCTTCATTCTTCGGGAGCTTTCGAGGCGATGAGCCATGGGCACATCAGCGCCGGTGAATCGAAGGAAAGACCCGCGTCGCCCGTCAGCCATGTAGTGCAGCCGTTGCGACAGTTCTGTCGGCCTCGGCAAACCCCGAGATTTTGAGTCCTGCAGCGCTTTTCAACCGGGCTGGCCATATACTTCATTCTCCCCGACCTAGCCTACCCCTTCACTAAGTCATCCCTGTTTCGAGCACCTTGCGGTACAAAGTCCAGACCCCCAGCATGTGGACATGCACACATTACGCCCGAGATCGCGTTGGCACCCATTCTAGCGGGACGCGCGGCACCCGAGGAACGCCCTCATGGCTGCGCAGCTGCCCGTTGAGCAACCTTAAGCATACGGAGAGTTGGATCCGGCGGCGTATACCACTTATGAGTGATACACGCGGTGCCGGAGATACATTTGGAGCGCAGTATCGAGATAGAATATGGTGACTATTGGAATAAACTGAGCAGGTTCAGCTACATAGACGACGCTTGGGTTTTGCGGGGTATTTGATCTGCGCCTAATGGCGGAAGAAGAGTCCCCGCGCTTCGGGATCTCGAGCACCAGCGATGGCCTTGCCCTGGCTTCGTACGCACCAGAGTCGCGCCGTAGATGGCCAGTAGAAAGAAGTCAAGTTGATTGGTGTGCGCATCACAGAGTCGCCATAGATCGAGCCCAAATCCAAAGGAGCATCCTGCAGTACGCCAGTAACCACATCGATTCGAGCCATGTATCGCAGGTTCTATGCCGTAGCTGCCTATATCTGGAGTGGATGGAAGTCATCTGTGTCTTCTGTTGGGCCCAGCGTCTGACTCGTGGTTATTGAGCAAGTTGTAGCGCGAGCATACGAGCCTGAGGCACGTTTCTAAGTGAAGGAAGTTCATCGAGATAGAAGCGGCGCGTCCTTGAGATCTTAGTAAGCTCAGAGGCCGGCCTCCTGAATACGGTAGGAGTGTCGGATGTCCCGTGCCACATGACTCAAAGACGATTCCAAACTGAGAATGGCAAACGGAGAGCGCGAGGCCAGTTCGACTTAGTGTTTTGCTGGCCCTGGCTTCAAGCCAGAAGCCAGCCAAGCCAAGCCATGGCTTCGTCAAGCCAGGCCAAGCCTTCCCACTGGCTTACCCTGGCCCTGGCTTCTGGCTTGAGATTTTCCAAGCCAAGCTAGGCCAGTCAAGCCATGGCCCGACCTGGCACCCCCTAAACTGTTGATTGAGGAATATTCTACATGTATTCACTGGGTAAGTGTGCAATCTGAATGCATCTGTTTGTTACTGACCCGTTCATGGGCAAATGTTGCGTTATTTCAACATGTCGTCCCAATTAGGCCGGCTCTAGTTCAACCAATGTCAGATCAAAGGTGATATAACACTCTTATGGCCGGTAAATCCGACTATTTCTGTTCCTAAATTGTTCAAGTAATAGGCAGATGCACAATACAACTCATCTGGGCCCCAGAACCTCAAGAACTGCTGCGCAAAAAAATTCTGCTCAAGCCCTGGCTTAAGCCACTGGCTCTGGCCTGGCCTGGCTTGCTGCTGGCTTTGGCTCTGGCTTGGAAAATGCTGAGCCAGAGCCAGACAAAGCCAAGCCAAAGCCATGGCTTCCGGGCCAAGCCAAGCCAGCAAAACACTAGTTCGACTTCGCTGGGCACCAACCAGGGTCGCAAAAATGCCTTCTTTTAGGTGCATAAAATCCGTGCCATCCAAAGGGACCGGGTCAAGACCGGATGGCGCAGGCTCGAATGAAGGAGAAACGCCGGAAAGAGAGAAGAAGCTGCACCGCCACTGATCAGACCCACGTGCTGTAACACAGCTTCATTATGCTTGGCACATCCCTCCACCACACCTCCGAGTCGAGCACGAACGCGGTGCCGCCCTACCGCCCATTGGCACCCTCTTACTCCTCCTCTGAAGAAGGAGAGGGCGATATGGATCAAGTCGAGATGATGCGCCGCGAAAGGGATAGGAGGCTCAAGCTAGGGCGCGGTGATGACGAGGATGCTGAGGAGGGCCAGGGCGGCCAAGGCGACGGCGTACGCGAACGCATGGTACCTCATCCTCTGGATCTTGCGCTGTCGTCGCCATTGTTCGCAGTCAACCGATTTACACCGCAGCGAATCTGGGTGGCAGATGATGCGGGCAGTGGTCGATATATCCGTTTATGGGTCGTGAAATGCTAACGCAGGCTCTGGTTTCGTCCACACACGCGCGGGTCGTCGCGCTCTCTTCAACTCCTCAACGTTCAACCCCAGAATTCATGCTGCGCATTTCGCTACGCCGGTGAAGTTGCGTGCGCGTTCAAGCTGGCGGCCCTTGTTCCTTTGATTGCCTCTACTCTCTCCTTCTTGTGGCTCCACTCCTATGCTTGCTCCCTCTGCCCCGTTCACTCTGTTCCTCTCTGTGCATTCAGCTGGCGTGTGGCGCCTCGCCAGTGGCCCTCTCCGCGTTGCATCTGCTTCTGCGCGCGTGCGGCACGCGAATACTCCTCGCTGTTCCCTTCCTCTCCGTTGTTCGCCCCCCGTTCCCCATTGCATTTCTCTTTTCTCCTCCATCTCGTCCGCGATAGCTCGCCGTGTAATCCGAACCGTCCTATCGACGTCTAGGCGCGTTGTGAATTCAGATGCAACAAGTCTCTTCTATTCCGTGATCTGGCGCGAGCTCTCGTATTCCGCGATCTGGCGCGACCTCTTCTATTCCACCCGATGGTGCGTTTCGAGTGCGCTGCCGATCCGATCACTATTCCTTCCCCCCCCCCAGCATCGTGAAGCCTGGTTCCAGTATACGAGTCAATTCGAACATGCAGCTATATTGAGACCGACATCACCTTGCTGAGTCGATCCGGATCCCTCTGCTCTCCTCTCCTCCGTTTCAGTTTCGTCGAACCAAGGGCAAGCGTAGAATGTTTCACACACCGACGAATTCTACCAGCTCGGATGTACGAAACACCCTCGCTCCACCTGCATCTCCCCGCGCCCAAGTTCGAGCGATAGACCCGGGTTCGATTCGCATCCAATTACTTCACTCATCTTCCCCTCAGGCTGATGACGGAGAGAACTTTATTAGGACCGGCTCTCTATGTGTGCTCCCAATTTTCGGTCGCCGCACCGCACTTGGTTGTTCGGGAATCGCGTAATGAACTATATTTGCATACTCACCCGCACCCGCTGTTCATCTTACTTCCCACTCTTCCAAGTTCCGTCTGGCTCTCTATCATCTAACCGACGCCGTCCTCGTGCTGGACTCGGCCGCCCACACAACATTCAAGGGTTTCTCGTCCCGTTCTTATTCGTCTCGGGTCCTACCTAAGCCTCACAATAGTAAAACTTGTGAACGCACCAAGACTTTTTTGTACAGCCTCGCGCGGAGTTGCTCGCCGACTAGACTCGAAGATTATTATGGGAACCAATCCCTCCGCCATAGACTGTTGGAAATATTCCAGGCTGGACTGGAATTGGTTGCGAGCAGCACGGAGCTCGTGATCATCGCCGGATGGCACGGACCACTTTACGTAAGCCTTCCATGATTTCTATCACTTTGTCTTTGTGGACGCCATCCGTTTGCCTACGTACGACCACCATGTACATGTAGGACAAACATATTTTACCTCTTTGTTTGCTGATTTCTCTCCCCTGTGCTTGCCAACCCATAGCCTTGCTGGGATTATTCTAACATAGACACGGTGTGCCAGCTCACCGCCTTAGCATTGCTGCTATTAACCGCCGTGCAGGTGTTTTCTCGCACCGAATGGCACGAGAACATAGCTGAACCCCGCCCTGACAGCTTTCAGAACACGGTCAGTAATCATCGCTTAACATCTCTCTTCTTTACCTTCACGACCGATGGACGACGGACCCTCCTTTAAAGCAGAATTCCGCTCCGGTTCGAGCCTGGAAGAAGATGGTCTTTGCCCTGACCAGTCTGTGTCCGCGCTGTTCTTCGCTAGAAAAGTCCTCACCCTGCTGCAGATACATGGGTGCCTTATTCACTGGGGCGCAGACCTTTGTCGTCATCGGCGGAAACTTCAAGAGCATCACTAATATTACGACAGCTCCAACAGCACCTTCTGGTGCGCGGATGTGATGTATCGAATCCTCTGAATAATGCTGATTGCTGATAACAAGACTTTTGCATGGTCCCGATCGGAGACTTGGATCTCCGCGAAGAAATACGACTAGACTGCGGATCTGGGGTGGTCAATCTCTCGGAAGAACGAAAGTCAGCTAGACGGATGTACTCTGCCCGTATTCACGGCTCTAAGTCGAATATGACTGTGGCGGTATACCAGGGAGAGAACGCTGCGGCTGAAGAGGTGCGGTGACGTTGTTCCTTCATTGGACTTGGATTCGCTATCGCCCGTAGGACGCGGGAGAATATTCCGCGAACCTCGTGGCTTCGCTCAGTGCTCCCTCCATCGATTCACCTGTTGCTATAGATCTCAGTTGCACCCATCCGAATTTCGTCCAACTCTATGCGACAGCGAGCCCATCCGGTATCCACGTGTCTAGGATGTTCAGCGCGTGAGTGTAACTTGAGGCTGCCATTACGCATCCGCACCATTCACGGGCGGCACTCATTAATCATGCGAGAGGGATGCAGCCTCAGATGGATCGTCAACAGTTCTGCCGCGATCTCTGGTCCAGCCGAATACATGGTTTCTCGGCCTATTCGGGGAAGCCTCCGGTAGAATATTTCAAACCCAATTTTGGGGAGGCAGCCGCAGGGGTCTTGACGTGAGCTCTCGTGTCATGGTGATTGTCCTAGATCCAGATCTATGACCTGGGCTCTCGACGTAGCCAGGTCAGCCAGCTACTAGGCTCACCCATGCGGCGCTTCATCAGCAGCTTGCACTTACTTCACAATCACATCCTCTGGCGTCCGGCCAGCGCGCGCTGCCATATTGCCCCGCCAATCTATACAGTGCAGCAGACGCGACATCTATTTGTGACTGGAGCGGCATTTCGCCGCGTGGTCGTCCCGAGTGTTTTGCTTGCAGGGCATGGCTTTCAAAGGGGAGCTGTGTTCCGCGCTGCGGGTACGTTTGAGGACCAGAACGGGGGTCTGCGGAAGGCGGTGGGATGGCGGGAAGGGGAAGTAGAAAATTGGAGCGTATAATCAGTGAGCGAGGGGCATAAACACCAGGAATATATATCGACTGCAGGGATAATTCAGACAGGTGGATGCTATGTGTTTAAGGAGGTAGGTAGTAGTGGGAAGTAGCTCATCAAACCGAGCACACTCGATGTGAGAATGAGGATAAACTGTAGGGTCATGATAATCTGCCAGGTCCTGGATGGTTCGAGGAGCTCTGCATCATCGAGGAAGGGGTGAATTCTCTGAACAAGCGAGGAATCCTCGCCTAAAATTAAATTGAGCCTGCAGACGAGATCATGAATCATGTAGTGGGCATACCAGGTTCCCCGTTAACTTTATTGCTCGGAAGTCCGTCGGAGTCCTCATCTCCACTATAGCTTTCGGTCTCCAGAACTATGCAACGTCAGAACAGAAGGTACGGCGGCATGAATTTCAACAACTCACATGATTCCCACTCAGAAGCGACCCGGAAGAGGGAATATCCCAGCTCTCGGGCGACGTCTTGGCTGTACGGGTCATAGCCTTTGCCTTCATGAAATTGGTGGATTCCGGTGTATACACTTTCGTCCCAGGAGTGTCCCACAACCTCCATTTTCAACTCGAAACGGGGAAATCCGAGTTCCTCCGCCGCCTCAGTGCTCAGGCGCTCGCCCCCCGAAGGGTCGAGGGACCAGTATGCCGGGCACGGTGGAAGGCAGAAGTGTGACGGGATTTCGGGCTGAAGGTCCTGTAAGGGACATAGAAATAGATATCCTGCGGGGATACTGCCAGTGTCGGATAGTATCAGTTGATATTGAATGCGGTGTATAATGGCTAGTGAGACTGGTTCAGGACCGAGATAGTCGATATACTGTGAACATACCATAATGATCGTAGTTGGAGGTTATCCCGAGGCAATTGAAGATGTAATTGGCCTGCGCAAGCCAGCTCTCTCGGGATAGAACATCACTGAAAATTTGGCGGACAAAGGTGTGTTCACCTCCATGCTCTGAGAACCTTATACTTCCGATTCAGCTATAAGCAGAGCATAATAAATACAGGGAAAGTAGACACACCGAGTCCAACCATCCTGCATAACCGATCGTTCTGTACCAGTCCCCTCCCACCCATAATCCTGAAGCATATTCTCCGGGATGCCTGCGATGATCGTCAAATCTTCAATTCCAGCGCCAGCGGTGCGTGAAATGATCGACCCAGGTTGCATTGATGCGTGTGGCGAAATCGGGAGTTCGCGAGAGCGCGATAGATGAAGGGAGCAAATTTCATGATACACGTTCAACGGAGTTGACTGTATGATCCGCGACACGTCGGGCGGATCTGAAGTCGATGAGGCGACTGAGGGCGATGAGCTGACCCCCACAGTGTATAGGAAAAGGGGATCAGATTCGTGCCGCATTAGGTCAGCGCAGAGACGACCGGTGGAACAGCGTATCCACATCATGCACTTCACGGAGTGCTTGAGATAGCAATGAGCTACATAGAAATCGCCGAGAGAAGCGACCCACCGGGGATTTTCCAAAGCTATAAACCATATATTGCTCGACATCCTACGAACGAGTTGGTGTTCTTGGTTGGGTCTGATTCAATGGAGATTCTTACATCAAATTCAGTATCCTGTGAATATTTGATGATTTAAAGGGGCGGGAGCTAGGAGGTGGACGTACAAGATAGTTCCATAGATAGACCGTCGAGAAATGTGAATCATGGTGTTTCTCCAGAAGTTGAGTCGCAGGGATTAGCTCTAAGTAACTCGCTATGAAAAACTGGGTTTGATGAATGGCGGCACGAACCATCGTGAAAAACAGCAGCGTGTATACCAGATCGACTCGCTGTCGCATAGAGCTGTACAACATTCGGATGGCTGTAGCTGACATTCATATTGACAGGTGAAGCGACTGGATGACCGCTCACAGAAGGCATGAATATCGCGAAATATCTTCCCGCCATTCCTGTTGTGGAGAAGGAGTCCCAATTCCAATGAAGCAAGAACGGCGACACACCTTTTCGGCGTTCTCCCCCTGATATACGGTAACGGTCATCTTCGAGTTGGAGCCGTGAATTCGCGCGGAGTACACCCGTCTCATTGACGGTGTTCTATCCCGGCGATTGACTACTCCGCAGTCCAATATTATTTCGTGGCGGAGATCCAGGTCTCCCATCGGGATCGTCCGGAAATCTATGGAGTATCAGTGAGAATTTCGTTGAAATGAACTATGTGTTCACCAGAAGGTACAGTTGGGGCCGCCTGCATGATATTCGTGATACTCTTGAATCTTCCCCCAGCCACGACAAAGTTCTGCGCCTGCGGGAAAAAAGCGCCCGTATATCTGGAGCACGGTGATGACCTCTTTAGGATCTCTCGATGAAGACAGGTGCAGGTACATACTGATCATTTCGAGGGCCATCTTTGTCCAGGCTCGACTCAGAGTGGAATTCCGGCTCAGAGGGGGATTCGTCGTCCATCGGTGGTCAAGGTAAAGAAGAGAGGGCGTTAAGCGCCCACTGCTGTGCCCTGTTCTAGATTCCCCTCAAATCTGTCAGACGGCGGTGTTCAGCTGTGTGTTCCTCATATTTGGCAGTCCACTGTGAGGAGGCATCTCCACAGCAGTCAATAGCAGTGATGTTGAGGGGTGAGTTGGCAACGAGTCTGATTGGCTGAGGGATTGCTCCCCGGAATGATCCCGGGGGCCGCAAGTAACCTTAGTGCAATTGAAAACAATTGGAATGAGACGACCTCAACGCTTGGACGAGGCCCGCGGGATACGGACTGTAAACCTACTGTGTGTGCAAGTGAGATCTCGTCGTAACTTGACCGTACACCACACCCGAGTTGCGATTTTAAATTCATTGAGGTGAGTCCGATTCTAGGCTCCCATGCAGATAAAGCACCGTTGGACCGAGACTCAATGACATTAGGTCAGCCGCGCGAGCGAACACTGGGGATCGGCAACCCTGCCGGAAATCAGTGATGCAAAAGATGGTATTGCCGCATTTGGAAGGTTCACCCCTATGTCTGCTAGTTTTTCACTGTGAAGGCTCTGTGAGCTCTGGAACTAAGCTGAAATATATATTAATGCAACATTTAATGTCCTTGGAAAGGCTTGAATACATTTTTCAGCGCTGAAACAGCATGAATCTGGAGATATTGATTTGTGCCGAACGACCTGCCACCAAACTTTTGTGCGCAACAGGTAGCATAATGAGATGATTTGAATACCAGATCCATGTATTAGGACCTACTGAATATGTTCTATTGGGCTGATTTCTCGATTTCCTCTCCCTTCTCATGCGGTCAGCCATTTTGTGTCCGAAAACAGGTGGTTCTCAAAATGAGGACAATATATTGAAAAAGCGCCCAATAGAAGCTGCTGCGAGAGCAATTACATTCACTTTTCCCCGCGAAAAGTAGCCTTCAATGTGGATAAATGGCTCACAATTTCCACTGACCATCACTTGAGCCAAAGTCGGATTTTGAATTTGGCGCTGCATTGCCGATCCCGACGAACACGAATTGAACTCACTTCAGGTACGCACCATCATCTGGAAACAGGTTTCTGGCTGATAGAGCCCGCCCCACGTGGTAGAGGTGGCGGTGTCTCGGTGGAGCCCGGTAGAGGCGTGACTTCCGCGTAGAGCCGCATAGAGGTGTCTTGTCTACCATGGCGAGATCCCTCTCCAGACCTCCTCACCTTCTACCTCGCTCTACGGACCCCAGCGCCGCTTCCATGGCCGACTCCTGCTCACAAACTCATAACTCCGACTTGGCTTCATCCTTTTCCTTTTACCCAGAACACTCTCCGACTTAAAGTTTCCACCACCCTTCAAGTTCCCTCCAAAATGGACTTTGTACCAACCTCCCAGCCATTTGAAGATGGCGAACATCTGTTTCCAGTCGAGCCCCTCGGTCTCTCCCCATCACCGTCCGAATCCTCGACTGGCGATGACGACTCGGATTTCGACTTTGTCGGAACATCTCAGCCATTCGACGACGGAGAGGAGGATCTGCGGATCCACTACGGGTTAATGGTGTGTCGATATACCACCATCCTGTTCCATATTGGATCTGACTATGTCTATTCCTTCTACCCGGCAGACACCACTACCACCTAATGCTCCCTGTGCCCAATCACCGGATTTCCGCGAACTTTGCGCTTCGGTAGACAACCAACCGGACACAGACACCTTGGCCTCGGACATTCCTGCTCGCCGCGCTCGCCTCATCAGGCGCGCCCCCCCAGCGGTACGTTGATCGTCTCGGTTCATGCCCTGCATTTTTGACGCTCTCGTTTCCAGCTACCGGGCAAGCCCTCCGTATTAACAAGTCCTTTCCCTCGCAGCTTTAATCTAGTGCACCGTGTTACCCGGGGCCCTAATAAATTGGTGCGCTCAGTCGTTATCTATTCATACTTGTACCCACCCAAAAACTAGGCTGCTGAGCTGGAGCGGAAACAGCAGCAAGCGCGCGATAAGGCCCGACGTATCTCAAACAAGATACGTGCCCTTGCAACGGCAACCGCTGGTCTGCGACGCAAGCACCGGCTGCTGTGCGCATTTGCTGCATCGGGGAAGAACAAAGAGAATACCTTGAGATAGGGTATATATTACATAGGCTTCTCTCCATTAATACACATTTTATCTGCCCTCCAGTGAATGTGACGTCCTCGCAGCGAGCGACCTCCGAGTCTGTTAGCGCCCGCATTATGTAAGGCGGCACCGCAGTGCCTAAGTTAGCGCTCATTCACTGATTCAGCTCGAAAACCAGTGAAAATCCTAGTAATAGTACACTGTCCATTAGCTACTGATGCAAATTTATTCTGTTACACTGGAAGACAGTCTCGGAGGTCCAACTTAAACATACAAAAAGTGTGCCCGTCAATATGCGAATTAACACGAAATTTCGAATCTTGGCCCCATTTTTCAGGTATCAGCATAGCGTTTCGAGCGATGCGGTCAACCGGGATGATTTCTGCGTAGGGGCCGTCCTGCCCCCGCATTTTTCGAGTGGAGCGGCTGATGTGGTAGTAGCCATCCACGTTATTCGGTGTCCGGAGGGGTGTAAACCACTCAATGTACGCCAGCGGTTGGGGAAATTTGGTAGGGTATGTTGACGGCAGTTGGAAGATGACGCGAATTTGTGCAATGCGAAGGCCTGAAATCAATAATATGAGCATAATCCTCATTTGGAATCGAGGAAGAGACCTTTAAGGGCCGTTCCCTCGGTCGACGTATTCTCCTCCCCTGTCCGGACCAGGGCGAAGTCGTGGTGCGCGGCTTCTTCCACGACGCCGAACGCCGTCACCGGCGCCGTTGCACGAACAATATTAAGTGCGTGCCGTCCGCCCACCTCGGGAATATCGGGCAAAGTGAAGGTGATGCGTTTCCAGGTGCCAAAGATGTCAAAATCGTGAGGAACAAATGAGGATCCAGCCTTGGAGAAAAATGCCGTCAAGGCAGGGAGGAAGCGGGCAGCATTGTGACCATCGGCCGCAATAATGTCGGATGCAAGAACTTTTCGGGTGGCGCTCGGAGGGCGCTTCGCTATCCTATAAGTCATCGTCAGTGAATCCGAGTCTGTTGCCTTGGATGCAGTCTGATTGGGTGGCTTAGGAGAGGCGGCTGGAACCGGGGGGACCGAAGCAGGAGTGGGAAGGGAAGACGTGGCTGCGCGCGTCTTCTTCCATTCTAGAAATGCCGTGAATCTCGCAACCGACTCTTGGCGTTGCAGCCACAGGGTCATCTGGTCAATGTAGTCCTTGCGGTTGCTAGCACGGTACGCATTTTTGGCGTAATCGATATGGAGTCGCTCCGGAGACTCAGTATTGAATCCGTCGGCACTGCCGAAAAGACGGATGAGAGCTACGTAATGATCCAGCGAGTGTAGCTTCGGAAAATTGAAGTCATTCTTGCGAGCGTTTAAGTCGATGAATATTTGTTTGTGGACATGGAACTCGTCGAGAGCGGCGCTTAAGCGTAGGAGGGTGATGGAAGTGTGAGACTGAAGAGAAGCCAAGTAGGCGAAGTCAATGAGGGCGCGCACAGCGCGGACTACTTTGTCATCCGCGTCGGCAGCAACCAGGCCCAAGAAAACCTTCTCCATCTCCTTGTGCTCCGTACCCGTCCACTGCGAGACAGAAGAGATCCCGTTTTTGAAGTGACGAAGCCCAGGATGGTCCGGCATCTTTCGAAAACGATTGTCGACTTCCGCTTTCTGAATGATCTCAGTGCACCATTTGACGAGATGATCTTTAAAGACACCCTTGTGAAGTTGGTGCAAGAGATCTGGCGTAAACGCCTGGAAAATATCGGAGTGGGGGAGAGTTGCCCAGAAGGGGGGGTACACAGCACGTATCCCGTCGGCCTCAAAAACCGTGTCCTTCTCGCCGGTTTGCTGACGTGCCATGAAGAACAAAGTCTCCCGTTGATCGCGCTTGTCAAACCCTTCATGACTTCCTCGCTTCTCCGGCGGTACCGTGCACAAGGGGCACCGATTCTCCTTGCAACATGCGACCAGGCACTGCTCGGGATAATCGGCGACATAGGCAGCCATGATCGGCCACACATTCCGCACGAAGTTATCCGTGCACACCATGTCGACGCCGGCCTGCCCAGCTTCCACAACAGATTCCATGATGACAGACATGCATTTGTGGAAGTGGCGGTACTTTGCAAGCGCCCGAGTGTTTTTATCGAAGCAGTCGAACTTTGGGACGGGGAGGTAACCAATAAGGACGGTCGCGTGCGCCGAGACTTCGCGTCGCTTTTCTTTGCCAATGTTTCCAATGGTGAGATAGACTGGCCATGCTGAATTGTCGCCACGAAAATTAGAAAGCATAGTTTTGTCCGAGGATAGAATTAGTGGCGCGACGGTAGCGCCTGCAGGTAAGCGTTTCTGGCATCGCGGTCAGTTACGTACACTGATGATGATTTCGAAGCTCGCTTTACCTGTATCTCCCACCACCACTGGGCCGTCCACATTTCGTTCACCACCTGCACGTCTCCCAGCGCATCCGCGTACAATTTCTCGGGCGCGAACTTCATCACATCGCGGAAGGTGGGATTTCCAATCAACTCCCGCACACATTCAACTGGATCTCGCCACCAAACTTCCAGTTGTTCGGAGCGCAGGATCGCCCCCGTCGGATCCTTATCAAGATCAGGCAGGTCGCCCTCAACATCCATCTTTCTACATTGCCATTTGACACCTCCGGGTAGATCATCAACCTTCTCAAAGAAACCCTTTTTCCCAGTGTAAGATGGTTGAGCGCGTTCACTGATCTGAGGTAACACAGTCAGAATTCGAGTCAAAGGGAGGCAGGATCGCACTGACAATCGACAACTTCAGGAATTCGTCAGCAGCTGTGTGCCCAACGTGCTTAATCAACCACTTCGCCAACTGCCATTCTGCATCGTCTTTGAACGGGCCCAACACCTCTGCCCCCTTCAAGATCTCCTCGTCAAGGATAACCTCAAACGTGGTCTTTCCCTGACCAAATGTGGCTCCCGCAGGCCCGGGGAAGGGCTCTTTCCACTCGGGGCGCTTCGCAGGGCCAGCCGTCGATGGGTGATGTTGCTGGGGCGGCGCTGCATTGGGATCCCCCTCCCCGGATGGCTCCTCAATCTCGACATCTGGTGTGTTCGTCGCGGAGTCAAATGCCGTTGAATGATCGTCCTCAAAGACTGGGTCCAGTGGAACGGCTACATTAGGTGCGCCACGTTTCGTCGGTTTTTTCTTCTTCAATTGACTTTCTGCACGGATACGCTCCAGAGCAACTTTGTATTTCTCGGCTTTTTTTTTTTGCACTCCGGACTGTTGGCCTGATGACGAGTGACGTTCGTCCACGATGTGCACTTTGTCTGGCAATATTGGCACTGGGCCATTATACAGAGGAGGGACGACGGAGAGACGACGATCGGGAATCGGGATGTGTGACTTGTGTGACTCGCTTTTTTTCTCTCTCTCGCCTTTCCCTCCATGGCTGATCTCTCCGAGCAGGCGTTCCAGAAGAACCAACTCGCGCCGCCCAAGCGGAAGGCACGGGCGACACCCGCCGGTGCTGAATACGGTAAGCCTTCATATGCTCCAGACGTCTTTTTCTGAGCACCTAGCGCAGCTGCGGTGAAATCAAAAAACAAAAAATCCAATGAGCTACGACAGGCTACGATAAAAAAGAAGAGGATCCAGCAGCAGCAGGTCGCTTCTCGTCAGCCCCCGCAGTCGTCTGTCCCTGCCCGTCAGCCCCAACGCCCTCCTCCTTCGAATCAAGCGACGACACCGAATAACGGACAACCACGCCATCCTCCAACGGCACTGATGCAGACGCCTCGGGTGCCTGTTGGCCAGTACTCCTCGCCTACCCAGAACGGTTTCCCCCACGTACCACTGCACCACGGACCCCCTCAAGCTCTTCCGTGGCTGAATTTGGCCACCGGGGAATATCAGCGCACCCTGCCCATCCTTACGACTCCAGCTCCGTCCTCCGAGCCGCGTACAACTCCAGCTCCGTCCTCCGAGCCGCGGCGACCTCTGCAAATCGTCACCAACTCGCAACAGCAACTCTACCCAGATTTTAGCCAATATCAGTCGTCGCCGATGGGCTCGCAGCAGCCACAAACACCAAAGCCACCTTTCATTCAGCCGCGTGCACCTCAGCCGTCCCCTGTGCCCCCTCCTGTATTCCAGCCTTCCATGGATCCGACGACAGCTGAGCGCACGCACTTCAATACCTGTTTCAATGACATGTCCGTGGAGAATCGACGGTCCCTTCTTGCTTCACGTATGTCCATCTCACACATGGCACGGATATGGTCTAATCTTCCGCGGACCCAGTCAATGACTCGTCGCTCGACATGCACGGTAACGAACTCTGCGGATCATGTAGCTCTTACTGACCATTCCTTTAGCCGGTCCCCAAATGTATCAAATGTACGACACATCTCAAGACCGCGGTCTAGGCTTTGGTGGTGACGATGTAGACGGGGGTCGGGAGGATGATGTAGGGGATGGACGGTCGCAGGAGGGCGGGGACGGGGATGAGAATGAGAATGAGGAATACGAGGAAGACCCATGGAACCAGGAGGAGGAGGGGGAAGTCCCTTGCGACCCCTTAGCGGCCTCCTTGGCCGATGCGACCTCCCTGCTCAAGGCCAGTCCTTTTGTTCTCTTCGCCGCTTGAGACTCATCTCAATTCACAGGTCAAAATGCGGACGGTAGAGCCTGCGTATGCAAGTCGACTGGCCAAGCGTCGCCATCGCGAGAGTCAGGCTGCATTGGCTACGGACTCTGTGTCCGGCTCGGTGAGTGCTGTCTATTCCCCTTTTCATTGAAACGCTCACATTCAAGCATATAGCAGCCGTCGGATTCGGAATCAGAATCTGACCAAGCGCCTCCTCCTCCTCCGAAGAATCAAGTGTCCCGGAGTATCAAGGCCGTCGATGCTGACTTACAAGATATAGATCCTGCTCAGGTTGGCTTAACCCAAATCTGTTGTATCACAAATTGGCTTAAAGCTGCTTAAGCCAGTTAATCCTTGTATTAGTACTGTACTACACATATAATACACTACTGGGAGCCCAACGGTATCTTCTAAGCGGCTTAAACAGCTGCTTAAACGGCTCGAAATGCTTCAAGCCGTTCAAGCCGACTGAATCCATCGATCCCGCCCTTCAATTGAGCCGCGGCTTGGGTGTAGTACGGGGTTTGAGTAATTTTTGGTTTCGTTAAGCCAGCTATCCCAGGTAAGCTGAATAATACTTACCAGTTTTTGCAGCGCCTAACCGGCATCGACACCGACGGAGCGGGTTGCAGGGCACAGGGCACGGAAAGGGTAAGTGGGATGTCTCTTAAATAGCCAAAAATATTGAAGTGTGGTTCTTGCAAGTTGCCAATGCGTCCAGAGCGTGCCACCGTCCACCAACTCGGGAGTGATTATGAAGCCGATGTAAGGCGGCCGGATGCGGGGTAGATGCGCTCTCGATGCGCGAGTTCTTGACTGTGGAAGTATCCGCCTCTGATGTTTTATGTTGGCGACGAGTTGACATGTGTGCACCATGGTGTGTGGAGGGCAAGTGGAGAGAACAAAGAAAACAGGGGCTGTGGAATGCGAAGCCAAACATGAACACACAGTGCTACACACTTCTTTCTTCTTCTCAATGACAATGGCCTCGTTCTTCTCCTCCATCATCCTCCCAGACAAATCTCTGGAATAAATTTGATAACAGCCCAGCGCTCAAAGTTTCCTTTTGAGCCTGCTCAGACCTCGTGCGTGTACACTGGACTCCAGCTTACCAGCTGAGTTCCTCCGCAATAAGCAGCAGTACATTGTGCACACCACGTCTTCAAGCTAGCGCCACTGCTCATTGTGCCGACGAATGGAGCCACTCACGCCATATCCCTTGGCTACCCGCCTCGTCGGTGTCATCCGACGCCGTCGGCAGCATTGTCATCAGGAACGCCCGGTTTATTCAATTTTGAACTCACCGTGTATTACCCCAACAAATTCATAGGTCATTCAAAGACCATCCCTCCACTGTCTCCGCGTGCTGCGCCCCTGCCCCGCGCCCATGTCGATGGTGATATCGTAAGCGCTGCAAAAACTGGTAAGGATCATTCAGCTTAACCGAGTTCACTGGCTTAACGGAACCCCGAAGATGGCTCAAAGCGCTTAATCCACCAAGCGGCGGCTCAATTGACTTGAAACGTAAGGGCGGGCTCAATCGGTTCAATCGGCTTGAACGGCTTTGAATCCTTCATGCCGTTCAAGCCGTTTAAGCCGCTTAGACATAGCAATGGCTCCCAGTTACCCAATAGTTTAGCACATGTGTAGTACATACTAATAGAAGGGGTTAACCGGCTTAAGCAGCTTTAAGCCAATTTGTGATACAACGTGTTTGGGTTAACCCAACCTAAGCAGGTGACAGACAAGATATATGCGCGGTCGCATTCAATTACCTCAAGATATTTCTCACTCATATCCTTCCTTGGCCTCGCGTTGGCAAGGCAGGTGGACCGGCTACCACCGACGACCAGTTTGAGAAGTTACTTCTCAAGGCATGGCATAGCGCGTGCGTCGAAATGGGCCTCGGGGATGTAGCGCCCGATGATGACTGCCTCCGAATTGTAAGCCCCGCTGCTCATTACGTGGTGCCGCTGACAGGTTTCAGATCCGCTCCCGCGTCCCCCAATTTCGCTCGGGCCTCAAGGGTCTTGCACAGATCCATGTCGCGGAAGCGTACGGCTTCAAAGACGTCCGGACGCTGCCGGAACCCACCCCCGAGAACATAGCTAAAGTTGTAGCTGACAACCGCAAGCTTGTCGCTGAATTGCAGACGACATTCCACTTGCTTGTACGCCCCCTTTCCTCACGTCTATCCTAGCCAGCGCTAACTTGTAATTCAATTCTTGTAGAACCCCAAGGATGCCAAAACACCCAACACCATGTGCCGCAATGTAATCTTCCAGATCTTGTACGCCGCTTATTGGTTTGGGACGGGCAATAACCATCGTGCCTACTATTTCAAGGGCCGCACGCACTTGGAATGGGAAACACTAGCTCTCATTGCCTCCGCAGTAAGTTATCCCCTTTCTACTGCCATCTGGGAGCTTAATACGTCGAAGGTTCTGTGCGCTATTGACCAATGGAAGACTGGCCGATTCGCAATGGTCAAATTCGAGCAGCGGATGTACTACCCGCAGTACAAGAAGATTCTAGTCGGTTTGCGCAACTGGGAAACCTTCTGTACTGCCGAGACGGCGAAGACTGGGGTCAGGAATCTCGCTCTGGAGCTCAAGGAGTCGATGCTGCGTGATGCCCGGTATGCGTCGTCACCATTCAGCAATATCATCTAACGACGATACAGGGCTACAGCTGAAAAGGAAGAGTCGGACGACGATGCGCCGGAGGGAGAGGACGCGGAGGAGGGTTTTTTCAGCATGGCTATGTTCACAGCCAACCAGCTACCTGCGGAGGATTCTAGTAGTAGCATCCCGTGAATACAATCGGTTCTGTCGCTCCTCCCTGTGTCGTGGCCCGATTAGGATGTCTGCTTTTGGGTGACATGTCTGCTTTCAGAAGACACGTGCCTGTCTCTATGGGGAGCACGCGCCTCTACCGAGCTCTACCGAGCTCTACAGCTCTATGCATCTACGGCGCTAACAATCTACTCGGATCTTTGTAGAAGGGGGGGGTAGCTCTGGCTCTACTTCCCTACATGACCCTCTCATGCACTACATATCCACTAGGTTTTTTCCAGATGATATCCGAGCGAAAGGACAAATACACATCGAACAAACCGAGATGTCGGCCGCGGGAGTTTTGCTGGAACTCGCAAGGCTGTAGCCGCGTACGTGGAGAGGACTTGGTCACAATCAGGAAGATGGCAGTGCGGGGACCTCAGGAGGGTGAGCTTACAGCGGAGTAGAAAGCTGGAGGGGTATAGGTACCTCACCGGTACGCTTGTATGACACCGGGAATTGAAGCAGGATTTCTTGATTGCTTGGGATGCAGCGCTCGACGGCGCCCAACGCCAACGCACAGCATTAAATAAATACTTATTCATGCAGGATATCGAGAGTACATGAATTAAATTCAAGAGACGGTGCCAGTGGTATTCCGAAGTGATGGTCGTCGTCGAGCGGCGGCTAGCCACCACGACCACGTATTGTCCTCCGGAATCTCATCACCAGCATCCCCGGGCAGCTTCATTGCTGTTCCTCGAACTTCGAGCGCGCCTCTACCGTCCCGAGTCCACGACAAGCGCGAAATCTCGACCTGTGATACTCATCATTGACAGCGTTGCGCGGTGCAAGACACAAGTCACGCAACCAACTTGCCTGCGCGCGATCCTCAACGACTGCGTACTCTTCGCACCCACGTCGCGGAGAACTCAGAGAGTCGGTTGACGGTGCGTAGATAACGCTCCGCGAGGTCTGCAAAAAATCGACAGAAATACGTCCTCGTCAGTCGCGCGCATCTTGTGAAAAAACGCGCCTTACTTGCATCCTTCTCCGCCATATACGCGCTGGGTCCCACGCATCACCTGGCGTCGTCGACACCGAGATAGTGCGGGGAATGAGGGCACTCGATTCCCTGGGATTGTTCTGCATCCAACGCGCCCCATCCTACGCCGCAGAACGTAGGTGCACCGTCACCCAGCACGAAGCATGCCACCGCCACCGCCCAGCGCACCAGGTGAGGCCGTCAGTGCGGGCCCCGTCGGCGCGCCACACTGCGCGGCGACGCTGGGCTGGGGGATCTGCAAATCGCGCGCGCTCGCGGAAATGCCCTCCCGGGTAGGTGTGCCACTCGCGCTGGCGCACACACCCCCACGCACATGTCTGCTGTCGCTGCGTGCGGGCACGACTACGACGCGACCCCGACCACGTCGACTGCGGAGATATGACTTCGAGCCCGAGCACGGTGCGCTCGGGCGCTTCCGAGGACGAGATGCACTGCGCGAGAGAGAAGGAACCGGAGCTCGCAGGCCACCGCTCGTGCCCAGCCGGGTACCATTCAACGCTCTTATCGCCATCACGGGCTCGGACGGGCATCCCAACGCGCCCACGAAATAGGTTGTATTCTGCTGCAAGATGCCCGGCGGCGAGGGAGTACAACCAGCGACGATGGTGCATTACCAAAGAAAAGGACATATAAAGGTCCCTAGGAAATGAAGTAGGTGTGCGGTTGCGAAGCAGAGCGACAAGGGGATCAAAGAGAGAGCGAGGTAGTGTCTGTGGTAATCGCTAGGAGCAGTCCATGTCTGTGCGCCTGGTCATGTAATGCGAGGAGATGCAGAGTTAGAGCACGAACACGTGCGCGAAGCGTTGCTGGGGGATGCGGGCGGCGGTGGCGATGGGGGAAGAGGCAGAGGGCACGGCGCTGTGAGCGGGGAATTCAGGAGGTATGCAAAAGGGAGCCTAAAGAAGGGGGAATGAGACGCACGACTATCCGACCACGGCTTCACCGCTCGCGCTTGCGCTCCTCTGCAAGGCGGCGGTCCTAGCGCTAGCCTCTGCCCCGAAGGCGAGAACACCACAGGTGGTGTAGCCCTCCTTGATGTCGATGTCATGCACGTTGATGAAGTGGGCATCCGTTAGCTAGCGCACCAGAGGGGTGAGGCAGGCACGGCGGGGAGAATGAACGCTACGGTGATGGGCGCGGGGTCGATGCTGTGCCCGCCAGCCCAAGGGCGTCATTCCCGTCGAGCATGAGGACAATAAATGGAAGGCGCGTGATGCTGCGATGTGGTGGAGTACGCACGAAGCAGGGGTGCGTGAACTTCATGGAGCGTGACCGGGGGCTAGGGCTAGGTGCGGCGCGAAACACAGCTTGGAAGAGGTGCTGCCGAGCTGATGACTGTCTGCCCGAGATGCCCGAGCTGGGATGTATGAGCTGGTGGAATGGGCCGCGAAGTGGGCGGCACGGAGTGAAAATTGCGCGAAGACACAGCATGGAGCAGTCTAGGCCCGCTGATCCGAGATGACCGGGACTTGCCGCAGGTTGGCCACAGCCCATTACAGCCCCGGCCGCAACAGCTCGGCAAGAACGAAGCTAGCGTCCGGCAGCTACACTCAAGTCCATATGTCGTTCCCATGTTTCTTAGCGCTCAGCGCTCAACACACGTGACGCATGGCGCCCCAGCTTCAACAAGCGGATTATTCTGATATTCAAGCACGTACGGAGCGCGCACTCGCGAGAGGAAAGTGTTACGGCCCCGCCTCAACCGACAGCCACTGCGCTCCGCTCCCTGGTCAAGTTGCTTCGCAGCTCCATCGTTTCAAGGCCCCGCAGACCACCGAGACCAAAGCCAACCCAATTAATTCGCGCCAATTCTTCCTGTAACATGGTCGGAACCTCCCCCTCTCTCTTCGCTGACATGGTCTAGGTATTTCGCGGGGCCGTCAGGACTCCAATTGGGCAAGTGCAGGTCCAGATCCAGGCATATTCATTTATGGGATGCCTGGTATGAACCAGTGATGGCGGATCGAAACTATATCACTTCCGTACGCGGGTCGAACACCACGTGCGTACAATGTTCAATTCACTGGTGTGCGGGTGTAACTTGGTACTGCTATTATGCATCCGCACGCGCTTATTGATCATTTTGGTCTAGGGATGCAGTCTCAGATGGATCGTTAACAGTTCCGGCGCGATCTCTGGTCATTCCATCCCATGCTATCTCGGCATATTGGTATCATTCAGGAAGCCTCCGGTGGAGGATCTTCAGTGTATTCTTTGGAGGTGCCGCAGAGGACTCGACTGGTCCCTACTGAGGTGAGGTCTCGTGTCATAGCGGTTTTCTTCGACCGATATGGAACACCTAGGCTCTCGATCCAGCCAGATAAGCTAGCTAAGCCTGCCCATGTCATCGGGTCACCCACATCTTGCAGACCAGTGTTTTATTTCCCAACAGAGGGGGTGGGTGGGGACAGTCTCCATCCACAGTGCATGTTGCTATATTGCCACACCCATCTCTACAATGCGGCAGACACGAGATCTATTCGTGACTGGAACGGCAGTTCGGGTGTGGTAGTCCCGAGTTCTTTGCTTTCAGCGCATGGCTTTCGAGAGGGAGCTGTGTTCCGCGCCGCGGGAACATTTGAGATGCTCCGAGGAGCAGAAGGCGCAGGCGGGGGAGTATGCCGAGCGCGGTGGGAAGGCAGCGAAAGCGAAGGTCAGAAGATATGAATGATTGAACCACAGGCAGGCCGTGGAGTGTCCATAATCAGTGAGCTATGTACATAACACCAGGAGTATATATTGGCTGCAAGCATAATTCGGACAGGTAGACGCTAGGTGTGTCAAGAGGTAGGTAGTAGTGGGTGATAGCACATCAAACAGAACACGCTTGATGCGAGAATGAGAATAAATTGCACACCCATGATAATCTTCCAGGTCCTAGACGGTTTGGGGAGCTCTGCGTCGTCTAGGTGGGAACGAAGTCCCTCAACGGGGTAGGAGTCCTCGCCTAAAATTCAATTGAGCTTAAAAGTGATATCATCAATCAGGCAGTGGGCATACCAGATTCCCCGTCAGCTTCGTTGCTCGAGAGTCTGTCGTCCTGCTCGGAGTCCTCGTCTCCACTACAGCTTTCGGTCTCTTCAACTATGCAACTCAGAACAGAAAGTACGGGCACACGAATTTCAACAACTCACCTAATTCCAACTCAGACGCGACCTGGAAGAGGGGATATCCCAGTTCTCGGGCAACGTCTTGGCTGTACGGGTCATAGCCTTTGGCTTGGTGGAATTGGCGGAGCCCAGTGTAAACACTTTCGTCCCAGGAACATGGCAGAACCTCTATTTTCCACTCGAGACTAGGAAATCCGAGTTCGTCCGCCTCCTCCGTGCTCAGGCGTTCGGCTCCCGAGGGGTCGAGGGACCAGTATGCCGGGCACGCTGGAAGCCGGAAGGATGACGGGTTTTCGGCTTGCAGGTCCCGTAAGGGACATAGAAAGAGATATCCCGGGGGGATGCTGCCAGTGTCGGACAGAGTCAGTCGATATTCAATATGGCCCACGAAAACTGGTAGCAATAGTTCTCAGGATTGGGATAGTTGATATACTGTGGCTGTACCATAATCATCATAATTGGAGGCTATCCCGAGGCGATTGAAGATGTAATTGGCCTGCGCTAGCCAGCTCTTTCGGGATAGAAGATCATTGGAAATGAGGCGGACAATGGTGTGTTCACCCTCAAGCTCTGAGGAGCTTATACTTCCAATTCAGATATTAGCAGAGCGTAATGAGTACAGGGAAAGTGGACACACCGAGTCCAGCCATCCTCCGTAACCAAAGGTTCCGTAGAGTGCATGAACCGCCACCCATAATCCTGAAACATATTATCCGGGATGCCTGCGATCATCCTCGAATCTTCAATTCCAGTTCCCGCTGCCCATGAAATGAGTGCCCCCAGTTGCACTGATGTATCTGGCAAAATCTGCCAGACCTCGTTGTAGTCCCTTAGATGACGGGCGCAAATTTCATGATACGCCTCCAACGGAGTTGACTCTATGATCTGCGAGTCCTCGGGGGGTTCTGAAGTCGATGAGGCGAGTGAGGGTGCTAAGCTGACCCCCACAGTGTATAGGAAAAGAGGATCAGATGTGGATGTGCGTGGTGTTAGGTCAACGCAGAGAGAACTAGTGGAGCAGCGTATCCACATCATACACTCCGAGGAGTGCTTGAGATAGCAATGACTCACTGCCAATGAGCCATATAGAAATTAGGGAGAGAAGTAACCCACCAGGGATCTTCCAAAAATAGCCATCATATATTGCTCGACGTCCTACGAACGAGTTGGTGTGCTTGGTTGGGTCTGATTTGAGATGGAGATTCTCACATCAAATTCAGTAATCTGGGGGCATTCGATGATGTGAATGGGCGGTAGCTAGGCCAGTGGACATACAAGATAGTTCCATAGATAGACCGTCGAGAAATGTGAATGACGGTGTTTCTCCTGGATTTGGGTCGCAGGGATTAGCTCTAAGATGCTCGTTATAAACAACTTTTTCTTGACGAATGGCAGTACAAACCATCGTGGAAAACAGCAGCATGTATACCAGATCGACTCGCTGTCGCATAGAGCTGCACAATATTCGGATGGCTGTAGCCGAGATTTATATTGACAGATGAAGTGATGGGATGACCGCTCACAGAAGCCATGAATATCGCGAAATATCTTCCCGCCATTCCTATTAAGGAGAATGAGTTCCAAGTCCAATGAAGCAAGAACGGCGACACACCTCTTCGGCGTTCTCCCCTTGATATACTGCCGCGGTCATTTTCGACTTGGAGCCGTGAACCCGCACAGAATACACCCGTCTCGCTGAAGGTTTTCTCTCCCAGCGATTGACTACTCCGGAATCCAATCGTATCTCGTGGCGGAGATCCAGGTCTCCCATCGGGATCGTCCGGAAGTCTATGGAGTATCAGTGAGAATGTCGTCGAAATGAGTTATGTGATCACCAGAAGGTACAGTTGGGGCCGCCTGCGTAATATTCGTGATACTCTTGAATCTTCCGCCGGCCACGACGAGGTGGTGCGCCTTCGGGAAAAAGGCGCCCGTATATCTGGAGGAGGAGGGTGAGAATCTCTCTGAAGGGACAACCGCGGGTACATACTGATCATTACGAGGCCCATCCTCGTCCAGGGTCGACTCGGAAAGGAATTCGGCTTCAACGGGGGGCCCGTCGTCCATGGATCGTGAAGGTAGGAGAGAGAGAGGCGTTAAGCACCCATTGCTGTGCCATGTTCTAAATTCGCCTCAGAGCTGTCAGATGGCGGTGTTTAGCTGTGTTCTCGTGACGCCCAGAGTGGAAAAACTTATACAGCGGTTGATAGAGCCAGATGCAGCGATGTTGAGGCGATGAGATGGCACAGTGAGGCGGAGTCGGCTGCGGGATTGATTCTGAGAATGATTCCGGAGTCGGTAACGCTGTACAAAGTCAATCTGGCGCGGAAGTCAGAACAGGCAAACAACGAGCTTAAAACGGTGGCATAACTGAAGAGCGGGATAGGAGTTCGAGGCGCGTCAATAGGAGCAACCCGTGGATGCCTTGAGTTTAAAATTGAGGCGAGGGTTCTGATTCGCGTTGTTATGGTTGGGTATCGAGCTTTGTGAGATGATTCTGGTGCAAGCGAGGGAGGAGATCGAACATCTTTGACCGCTTGCGAATATGCTGCCTTGTGTGAACATCAATATCCTACAAAAGAAAATCAGCATCGGAGATCAGAGAAAAGGCAGCGAGAAGAAGAAAAAGATACCGTAGACTGGATCCGGACGCCCGGAATCGAAGTCATGTTTCCGGCTTCTGGGGCAGTCTGAATCTGGTTCCAAGCTTGCCTAGAACGTAAAGAAGGCGTGTTCAGCACCAGGTCCGATCCCCCGGGTACTGCGGGCCTCGTTATTCTAAACAAATATTTGTGAACTGTCGTCGCTTAAGAGCAAGTTCCCCGATCCATTCGGACGCCGGGACTCGAAACCGCGTTCCCGTGCTCAGTCGAGTTGGATTTGAAGCGGGCGCGTTGCGTGCAACACGTCCGAATAATTGGGCTTGATATAACCTCGTTACGGTGCAAATAAATCAGCGCCGCGGTTCATTTTGAGATCAGGGGAAACACAGGAAAGGGAGCAAGAAAAAGACATGCACATTGAACAGATTCGGACGCCGGGAGTCGGTCTCTCGCCGTACCTGCAGAACATTCGTACAGTCTGGGCGCGGTTGCACCGTGCATCACGTCCGAATTCTCTGTGATGATCGGTATCCAGCTATCCGAGGGAGAATGCAGACCGTCGGATAAGCTCGTGAAGAATCCATAGGAGCTTGGCTTAATCATGGGGCGTTGAGATATTAATCCGGGTTGAAAGCAGAGATTATCGAATCCGGATTAATTGTGGTGAGCGCTTGAAGGCCGGGCAGCGTCGGAGTGAACTCGGTTTAAACTGGTTCAAACGAGTGAGTGACGGAATTGTGATTGATTGATCATGAACCGGATTAAACACTGGACAATGATTAAACACTTGATGGATCAAGACAAAAACAAACATCCAGTGGGGCTCGATCCGCAGGCCTCGTCAGAGTAAACCACAGAAGACAAATCCGTAACTTTACCAACTGAGCTAAACTGACACAACGAATGCCTGCACAAGATAATCACCTCAGATGTCGTTGAATCAATTACATTCAGCCACAGCGCGAGGTCACTGAAACAAGAAAGGCTTTCTATCGAGCTTGTATCATAGTACATGAGTCAAGCTATGTAGATAAGCGACCAGATAAATATTGTTCCTCCATCCGTTCCCCTTGATAAACTCGATTAGATCTGCCGTTAGCGAGAGTAATGCCTGGTACCCGCCCAGCCTGACCAAGTTTCGTGCATCTTCCGCGCTCATACATTCACGCCTTCTGACGAGCGTAAGCCACATGTCCTGGCTGGTTGGCGTGTGAGTCCCCCAGTTGACTCCATACCGACTGCATCTTGATGTAACTCCGAATTGTCCAGAGCAACTCAACAAGTTTCTGCTCCTTCTGTTCTTGCCATTGCCGCATCTCCGCCTCTGTGCGAAACCATTGAACCCCATCACCTAATAACAGATTTAGAGAGTCAAGGCTGTCGGGGAGAAGTTCAGCAGTACCTTTGTTTGACCGTTCCTCCATTTCACTCTGAGAAAGCCTCCCCATCTTCCCCAGCTGCCAAAACCATCTCTCAGGCCGCCGAGAATCGAGATTTTGTTGCTCTTCTGGAGTGATCATATGTTTGCATGTGGCAATCCCGACGCTTGATGGTATCCTGTATATTATCACTGGTCCTACTATTGTCCTTTCGTTGCCTTTCATCCGACCTCCTCAGCTCCGAGATCGACTAGATCAAGTTCCCATTGCTCACCTGGGGGCGCTTCTGAGACGTTCCATACCCCCACTCCACATGATTTCAACCTTGTGCAATCCCAAGCCGTCCATATACCAGTCCCACACACTGATGAAGACCCAGATAAGTGAAAAAATGTGTAAGTCTTCGTATGTGTTCTGACAATATGATAGTTGATTCCACTGCTCCGATTCTCCCAAATACTACCAACAACGGGTACACTTCGCGGTTTTACCTGTGGTGACACCTATACTTATTGCATGAACTTCAGTCCAATTGAAACTAGTGGAACACCGGCACCTCAAGATATTGTGCAGAATGTAAAACACTCCAAGCAAGTGTTCTACTCTGTCTTGGCAGTTACGGTACTTATGTTCTTTACTAGCCACGACGAGCACTCGGAGATCACAAAGCCCCGAAAAAAAGAGCCAAGCAAGCATCATTGTGGGATCTCTACATGCAATTTTCTCAGTGTCTTCCAGTCAGGGCGACAAGAATCACCCCTCAAAGTCCGAAATCCTGTGCTGTAGGTCCATTTTCCCCTGGCCATCTGTGGAAATTAATATCTGATCATCGGAAGCGATGGCCATTGACAGAGCCGCAAGGGCAGCAAATCTGCCATCACCTCCGCAAATAAGACGCCGCGGAGATCGACACACCAACCGGCAGCCAAAGTGTCCACGGCAAATAGCGAGAAGAAGGGTGGGAGGCCCGCTCGGCGCCGAAGAACTCTGTGTGTACATATAATTTTCTGCATGGTCAATCCTTGACTTTCCAATGGAGGCTTTGTGTATGGCAGGCAGGGTGAAAGTGACGTTGTGACGTTGCACTGACGTTTGACTGACGCTGTGACGTTTTCAGTTGATGCGGATGGGCGGGTTGATTGACGCAGCAATGTCACATTGCCGCAGTGTCACACTCTAGGCATATTGTGGAATTCCACTTCACATCGTCAAACGCCACTGCGATTCGGGATTTCGTGGATATTTGTCTCCAATATCATATCGAAATACATCTGCAAAATGATAACACCCAAATGATCATGTGTGAACCCGAATTCCATCTCCTGCGAATACAATTCAAGGGGCATGTTCACTGTCATACTGACTTGTACACGATACGGAGGAGTGCCAACAACATTCTGAACATCAGGATCAGTACTCAAGAAGAGTTGTGGCAAACTTCACGTTGGGAGGAACAGGAAATCTTGTCAGGTCTTGAAACAAATCTGTTGTGAATTGGCGGATCACCTTGTGATCCAATGATGCACCTAGTCAGCGCGCTGCACCGAAGTCCGCAACTACTGTGCCGTAGTTACGGCGCAGTTTCTCTTTTGTTCTCTTACTAATATTCTGGATTCCGTAGTATTCCGTAGTCGTACGCAGTAGGTACTTTTAGTATATAAATCTTGTAAACTTCCTGTAATAAACATCGTATTCTTTCTTTTCCTCACTCGACTCGTTACGCATTGAGATATTCTATGGAAAATTGATGCCGAAGTGTATTTCGCGGCGCTGTTGGATTTGATGTCCATGTGGCTTGCAAAGTATTTCTGAACTTGAAGACTATTGTGTGAATAACTCGGTGAAGGTTTGGAACGACAGGTTCCTGTGCTTACCAGGTGCTACAGAGAATATAATAATCGCGCTCAATAATCCCGAACACCATCTGTGGATGCATCAGTCAACGTGAGTCCGACTGATGCAGGATGGCTGTGCACTAGCGCAGAGCGGCGCACACATTGACGCTGGTCAGTGCACGGATTGGTGAAGCACTACTGCTGCAAGCAATGATTTTTTTTGTATGATCAGTACTCACTGGGGTGATATTGAAGCAAAAGCAACCCATTTGTGGAGTTGTGGAGGTTGAACATTGGGAAAAATTTCAATGATGTTGAGAGTGGCAAATATGATCCTCCTGTTGGAGTTCTTCTCTTCTATGTGTTACAAGACAGTACCAGAAACTTGTAAGCTAGGCCCTTTGAGGGTCTGGAATAAATATGAGTCCGTGGGCGCTGGATACTAATTCTTACCGAAACATTATTTCTTGAAAAACTTCTACAAGGTGGAAAATCGCGGGTTGTTGTGGATGTTGGGTATTGTTAGGGATGTATTAAAGTTGTTATATTGAAGCCCATCTGTGGAAGCGTCAGTCGACGTCGGTCCAAACTGACGCAGGGTGGCTGTGCATTGACGCAAGGCGACGCGCCTACTGACGCAGATCAGCGCCCGCAATTGGGGAGCTTCGCAAGCGCGGCTGGCAGACTTATAAACCTATCTCCATGCATGAGGAATGTATTGGAAGAGTTCGGGAGCTGGAAATCTTGAAAATACACCTTCAGGATAATTCAACCGATCTCAACAACACAACGTCCGATTGATGCAGCGGCGGCGTGAATTTTTTCAACACAATTTAGATAGGATTCCTCATTTGTGATAATCAGGTCGAAGCACAATGCCCAACAAAATAGGTCTACAAGGGGGTGAGTATGACCGCCGCGAGGACCAACCAGAGAAAGCGTAATATCAGACATTGAGAGTGCGAGAAATGGGCGACCAGAGTGGCCAGAGATTAGATAATTTTGTGGGATTATGAGACAAAAAATATTGACGGCATGGACGTTGGGCCCAAGAGATCGGGCAGAGCGACCTTGACCGACGCAGCATCGGCGCAGAGTGGCGCATTGGCGGCGCAGAGAATGTTGAAGTTGAAGCTGCATTGACACAGGTAGGTCACACTGACATTGTGTCACGGCGCAAGACCGGTACGCGCAGACTGACGCAGATGAAGCGCAGTACTGACGCTGCGAGCGCCACGACTGACGCAGCAGAGTGCCGAATTGACACTGACAAGTGACGCTGCAGAGTATTTGACGTTGTTTGGTTGACGCAGATTGACGCAGACTGACGCTGATTGACGCAGCATGCAATTTTATTTTATGTCTCCGACACCCTCAACGTGAACCATTCGTAACAAATCCAACCCGTAACGATGCAACAATCCACCTGGTATGTCTCTACACACTTGGTGAGGTCTGAATGGCTGCTCAATGTCGGTTCAACAAGTGCCACAAGTTCAACTGACGCAGATTGACGCTAGGATTGACGCTGCATGCGTAAACGGCACTGCATCGTCAAAATCCTTTTTCCCGTGTATGGCGATGAGAAGTCGGAGACGTTTAATGAAGATTAAATTGGTAACTTCTCTTCTTATGTACCACCCTCACAGACTGAATCATTCCTTTGAAGCTCAACTTCTTCTGTCAATCGGTGTCAAGAAGACACTCAACTCAACTTCTATTTCTACTCTAACTCGTCTTATTCGTCATCACTGAGCCTCCTGTGGTCGTTGGTATTCATCCGCTGATTAATCCGTGTTCATCAATCCACTTCGTTTAATTCTTCCTCGTTGAGCTTACTTTTGTCATTGGGATTGATCTGGTGTTTAATTCGCATTCATCCATTTGTTTAATCCATCCACTTTGATTTGATCGGTTGGAGTCTTGCAGCAGTATTTAAACCCCTTGTCCAATCCTGCTCAATAACTCAATGAACTGCCTGTCCTTGCTCAATTGATGCACATCATCCTGAACTGTCGTGGAGTTGGTTTAATCCTCATTAATTATGCTCAATTGATCATTGATTAAGCACCTCCGACGCAGGGGTGTACCGTACAATTGTGCAGGCAGTAGGATGGTAGAGGATGAGAGGTACAGGTGGACGCTAAAGTTCAGATCCATGTCATCGGTCAAATAGTCTACTTGGAATCTTCGTCTCCTTGATCAACTGGTTGAACCAAAGAGGTCCGGGGTTCGACCCCGCCTGGTGGTCTTTTTTGAGCTGAGACCTGCCTAAACTTTGAACCTGCTTAAAGGCGGTGCTGTTCAAACACCCGGCCGCCACTGACGGCATTAATCTGGATTCGATAATCTCTGCTTTCAACCCGGATTAATATCTCAACGCCCCATGATTAAGCCAAGCTCCTAGGGTTGCTGGCTCGTGAATCCAGAACAAAGGATGGAAAGCCTCCGGCAACGTCATCATTTGCGTTTGGCGAGCAGCGAGCCGGGGATAGGGGCCGGTCTGGTCTACACTGGTGTGGGGCGATTCTAAGCGGGATTCTGCGTCATTTTCGGGAACTGTCGGGGCGATGGGGCGCATCAAGCCTGGTGAGTCGTGATTCACACCAGGAAGAGCCCGCGTCGTGTCGCCCAGCCAGTGATTAACAGAAGAGTAACGTAGCCCAGTCGTTAGAATTAGATCTTGACATGGTTAGGATCTAGAGTAGGTCCTTTTGAGAGACGTAGTGGACGTGGTTATGAGGGAGAGAAGAAAGGCTGCCTTGGTGAGGGCAACTGATGGGAACCGATGCCATCAGGGCTGAACATTTTAGTTCGAAAATCGCCGCTGGGCGCTAACGAAATCGAGTCCCGGTGCATTCCCAGTGAGAACCGGCTCTGCTGTGGGCTGCTGTCAGTTGCTGAGAATGACCGTGGTCAAAATAATAGATGCCAGCAAACCACAGCAAGTGGCAGCAGAAAAATCGGAATTTATTTCTGCTGCCAGTTGCTAGGAGCTGCCGGGTACTACTCAATATGCTGGGATCGTCCCCGATTTACTTCGAATATATATATTCATTTTATATCGATTACACGCGCCGCACCCGCACCTGCACCCGCACCCGCACCTGCACCCGCACCCGCACCCGCACCCGCGCCAGCTCCTACGCCCCCGCATTTACGCGCCCGCCTCCACTCTTGCGCCACCCCGCTCCGCACCCGCGCCCACAACCGCACCCACACTCTCGCCCCGCCCTCGCACAGGTGAATCCGCCAGTTCACGTCGCTCGCGCTCGTTTCGCTCCGTATCAACGATGGTTTAGGATTTTCTGAGGTACCGCTCAGCACAACATTAAGACGGAGACACAATCTAATAAACGCACCCCGTTGTTGGCCGTGTTCGCGACCTTTCTCTGCGCGTTGAAATGCTGTGTGCGTGAAGCAGTGAGCATAACAAATAATGTCGCAGGGGAAGGACTTGCCATTTCGAGAAGGCTCGTTCGCGCGTCAAGCTGATGGGTCTGGCATCCGAGGTCTAGTAAGAAGGGGAAGGTGTAAGAAAAACATCACAATGAAACAAATTCAGTGGCTCACCTCCGTCGAAAAGCGGACCTCGTTCGCGCCGGTGTAGCCGCAAGAAGTCGAGCGAATCCACCTCGGCCGCGTTGATCGTGGGCCCGCCGAGACGATGACGATGCTCATCGAGCCGTAGTCGAGGTGCTCTCTCGGCGGCTAAGTTGGGGCTGCGCGGTCTTGCGGATCTTCACCGAGACGCGAAACCCAACGCACGCGCTTACGGGTTTTCCGCGGATGGCGGTCACCTGGGGCGGGTGAGAAAGGGTAGGATGCAGAGGGTGAGATACTGTACGACGTACGGTGGGGCGGGCAGGGGAGGTGGCCGACATCGAGTCGGCAGTGAAAGCAGTAAGACGGCGTGGCCAGTCGCGCACGTACCCATGCTCTTCACACGAAAGGGGACTAGGAGGTCATTCACGTCAGCTCGTAGGTGCACGCGTGCGCTGCCCATCGGATGTCGTTCGCCTTGATTGTAGTGTCGTCGTGCGCCGCCACGTCACAGCAGGATAGAGGAAGCAGAGTCATCGAGCGCAGCGCGGCGGTACCAGTGCAGTGTCCACAGAAGGAGGAGGAAGCAGGCATTAGATAGTAGGTGGATGGGGGAGCGAGCCTAGAGGAGGAGGAGGGAAGCGAGAAGGCGGAAGAGAAGGAGGCAATTGAAAGTCCGACACATTCGACAATCGACATCAACGGACTTAGCGCGCATAAGAATCCGTGGTGTCCTCAATGGAAAATTTGGTTTTCAAAAACAGAACGTTACAGAACTCCCAGTTTTTCAGCTTTCTAGACAACTTTTCAAAAAAAAATCAGAATCAGTACAGATTCCAGCAGATGCCAGCATCGGGAGTCGATCCCAGCCGATCGTAGCAAACCCCAGCAGAACCTGTTCTCACTGGGGTGCATTCTCTATATACACGCACTTGCCCGCAATATTTCAGCTTACCTTTCACGAATAGAAACTACCGGGTCGTGCGACAACCATGCATTCAATGATCGGAGGTGGCATCAGTTCAGCGAAGGTTCTGGTTCCATGACGTCGTGGGAATGACGCGTGTTGGCTTCCTTCTTGTCGATTCTTCATATTTAGCTCATCGCCTGTCTCCCTCCTCTCTCCGCCTTGCTCCCTCCCCCGCTCTGTCCCGCCCCATGACAACCATGTTCACGAAAATCTGGAACGCCTCACCCAATCCTTCGCGCACTCTCTCTCTCTAATCACCGCATATCCTTGGGCCCCGGCGCGCGCTCTCTCTAATCATTGCATATCATCGAGCCCCGCGGCCTCACCCTCGCGTTCGGCGTCTCAGCAGCCCACACTCTCTCCGTGAACGCACCCAGCTCTGTTACATCGGGTGGGCAGACGACGATTACGTGGAGCAGCACCTCCTCCGACCCGTGCGCATGCCTCATCCCCGCCTCGTGCCTGGCGAAGTTCTAATTTCCCGCGCAGAACGTTCTCCATCGAGCTCGTCCACCCTTCATTCGTGCGTCCCTCTCCCCTCCATCTCCCAATACTCTCACTCACCCGCTCCTTCATTTGGGGCGCCCAGAACAACACCTTCGCAATCGCCAACAGCGTTGACCCCACCACCAACACGCTCACGCTCACCATCCTGTCCGTGCCCGTCGAGGACGGCTACACGTCAACGTGAGCGGCATCAACCAGGTCTATGCCACCAGCGGATCGTTCGCCATCGGCGCCGAGGCGAGCGTCAGTTCCACCTCCACCTCCAGCTCAATCTCCCCCTCCAGCTCAATCTCCCCCTCCAGTGCGAGCGCCACCGGCGGTGCGGGGAGTGCAAGTGCGAATGGGACGCTGTCCGCTACGGGCTCAGGGAGCGGAAGCGGGAGTGTTAAGCCAACGTCGTACGTCGCTTGCCCTGTCCGTATGGATGCACGCTAATATGTCTGTTACAGAACCGCGCCCTCCTCCTCTGCTTCCGACTCCTCCTGCAGCGATCATGGCGCTCGTCGCCGCTGCGTTCGTGCTCTGATCGCCCCTTCGCACTGCGCATGTGCGGTTAAAAACAGTGCTCAGCAAACCGGACACTACTTACGTATCTATTTGATTGCTCGCTGTTCCTGCTGTTCTACCTGTCGCTCTACCGCGACCGTCCTTTGCGCTGCGACACAAGTACGTTACCCGCGTACACCCACCGCTGTTTTATCGGGACTTTTGTTGTCTTTTTATTTTAACTTGGTGTGGGTCTTGTTGGTTATGCATCGCCGTGTGTGGATTTACCGTCTTCTCTGTTACTGTGCTTCATCGTGTGCCAAGTCATTCGGGGTGCCAGTCTCAGTCAATATCTCACTCGCCACAAGGAATGATACGCCGCCGTCTGTCCATTCATCCGAAATGATATGGATCTAGCGGAGTTGAGATGTCATTCATCTACCTTATCTACGCGGGCGCACCCCATGTCTGAATCGATACGTTCAACCCCAGAACCCAACCCAGCTCGCCCTATTTTGCTGCGATGCTTCAGATCTATCTACCGCGGTGCACTAAAAGAAAAACAATATCTGACTGGCTATGGCTCGAGCCCGAGTCGAACGGGCGGGGGCTGCATTATGACAAGATGAGCTGAAATAGATGCGCAGGTGCGGACCACTCCGCTTTCGAGCCTTATTGACTCTCCTTAGGTACCCTTATATATACTGGAAATTACGCCTACGCATTTGGAAACGAGACGATTCCTTGAGTGTGTTTTTTATACGCGTGTGAATTAATTCGTCCCGGTGCTTCATCGGTTGTCTGGTCGACCGACAAGCGGAAGGCGAGATCAATTCAAAGGCTGCCTGCCAGGAATATTGAATAAATACTACGAAGTCGAGATGCGCGAGTGAAGATATTTATAAAGAAAGAGTACACTCAGTGCCAGAATGAGTGTAAGTTGCACACTGATCATAATCTTCCAGGTTCTGGACGGTTCAAGCTCTCCGTTATCGAGCGGGTGGAAGTTTTCCCGACCGAGGGAGGAATTGAAAGCTAAAATTTGCGCGGATGAGTTCCAGAGTGAGGCATAATTCAGACGGCTCACTTGAACCCTCGGCGACTACCTCCCGCAAATAGTTGTCGCTAGAGAGATCTTCTTTCTTCTCGGACTCGTCCTCTTCACTCAGGTCTTGGACTACTTGAGATTAAGATGGAAATATTCGGATGTGATGTATGATCTCCTCGTGTGCAAACGAATAGTCTGTGCCTTCATGAAATTGGCGGATCCCGGTTAGAAAGCACCTCCACAGCAGTCAATGGCAACGATCTTGAGGGGTGGCTTGGTAACGAGTCTGATTTGGCTGAGTGATTCGTCTCCAGAATGATCTCGGAGTCCGCAAGTAACCCCCGTGTAATGGGATTGAGACGAGCTCAACTCTTGAAGGTACGAGCCCCGCGGTATACGGACTGTAAAGCGATTGTGTGTGCGAGTGAGATCTCGTGGGAACTTGGTTTTACATATATGGAATTCGACCATACCACATCCGAGCTGCTATTTTGTCGGATTCTAGGCTCCCCGTGCAGATAAAGCATAGGGTGACCGAGGCTAAATTATATTAGATCAGCTGCGCGAAGGAAAACGAATTGAATTCACTTCAGGTACGTACCATATTCGAACGAAAGGAAAAATATACATCGAATAAACCGAGATATCGGCCGCGGGAGGCTTGCTGGAACTCGCAAGGCTCTAGCTGCGTACGTGGAGCGGACTTGGTCACGATGATGAAGCTGGCGTTGCAGGGACATTAGGAGGGTGAGCTTACAGCACAGTAGTAGGTTGGAGGGGTATACTGTAGGTACCTCACCGGTACGTTTGAATCATATCTGTTGACCCCGGGAATTGCAGCGAGATTTACTGATTGTTTGCAGATGCAGCGCTTGACGGCGCCCAACGCCAACGCACAGCATTAAATAAATACTTATTCATGCAGGATATCGAGAATTAAATTCAAGAGACGGTGCCAGTGGTATTCCGAAGTGATGGTCGTCGTCGAGCGGCGGCTAGCCACTACGACCACGTATTGTCCTCCGGAATCTCATCACCAGCATCCCCGGGCAGCTTCATTGCTGTTCCTCGAACTTCGAGCGCGCCTCTACCGTCCCGAGTCCACGACAAGCGCGAAATCTCGACCTGTGATACTCATCATTGACAGCGTTGCGCGGTGCAGGACACAAGTCACGCAACCAACTTGCCTGCGCGCGATCCTCAACGACTGCGTACTCTTCGCACCCACGTCGCGGAGAACTCAGAGAGCCGTTTGAGGGTGCGTAGATAGCGCTCCGCGAGGTCTGCAAAAAATCAACAGAAATACGTCCTCGTCAGTCACACACATCTTGTGAAAACACGCGCCTTACTTGCATCCTTCTCCGCCATATACGCGCTAGGTCCCTCGCATCACCTGGAGTCGTCGACACCGAGATAGTGCGGGGAACGATGGCACTCGATTCCCTGGGATCGTTCTGCCATCCAACGCGCCTCATCCTACGCCGCAGGACGTACGTGCACCGTCACCCAGCACGAAGCATGCCACCGCCACCGCTATCCCACATGCCGCGGCCGCACTCCGACTTGGCTAATCGCGCCCATCGTGCCAGGTGAGACCGTCAGTGCGGGCCCCGTCAGCGCGTCACACTGCGCAGCGACGCTGGGCTGGGGGATCTGCAGATCGCGCGCGCTCGCGGAAACGCCCTCCCGGGTAGGTGTGCCACTCGCGCTAGCGCACACACCCCCACGCACATGTCTGCTGTCGCTGCGTGCGGGCACGACTACGACGCGACCCCGACCGCGTCGACTGCGGAGATATGACTTCGAGCCCGAGCTCGAGCTGCCACGGTGCGCTCGGGCGCTTTCGGGACAAGATGCACTGTGCGAGCGAGAAAGAATCGGAGCTCGCAGGCCACGACTCGTGAAGTAGGAGTCGTCCCCGCATTCAACGCTCATCATCATCGCAGGGTCCGACGGGCATCCCAAGGCGCACATGAAATGGGATGTATTCTGGCTGAATGACGCACGGCGGCGAGGGATTACAACCAGCGAGCATGATGTGTTACTAAAAAAACAGGACCTAGAAAGAAAGGTTCCTTGGAAATGAAGCAGCCGTAGGTGTGCGGTTGCGGAGCAAAGCGACAACGAAGATCAAGAGCGAGGTGGAGTCCGTGGTAATCGCTAGGGCCAGTCCATGTTCGTGCGGGCGGCCATGTAATGCGAGGAGATGCAGAGTTAGAGCACGAACACGTGCGCGAAGCGTTGTTGGGGGATGCGGGCGGCGATGGGGGAAAAGGCAGAGGGCACGACTATCCGACCACGGCTTCAACCGCTCGCGCTTGCGCTCCTCTGCATGGCGGCGGTCCTAGCGCTAGCCTCTGCCCCGAAGGCGAGCGCCCCACAGGTGGCGTAGCCCTCCTTGATGTCGATGTCATGCACGTTGATGAAGTGGGCCTCCGTTAGCTAGCGCACCAGAGGGGTGAGGCGGGCACGGCGGGGAAAGTGAACGTTACGGTGTTGGGCGCGGGGTCGATGCTGTGACCGCCAGCCCGAGGGCGTCATTCCTGTCGAGCATGAGGACGATAAATGGAAGGTGCGTGATGCTGCGATGTGGTGGAGTACGCACGAAGCAGGGGTGCGTGAGCTTGATGGACCGTGATCGGGGGCTAGGGCTAGGTGCGGCGCGAAACACAGCTTGGAAGAGGTGCTGCCGAGCTGATGACTGTCTGCCCGAGATGCCCGAGCTGGGATGTATGAGCTAGTGGCTAGTGGAATTGGCCGCGGAGTGGGCGGCACGGAGTGAAAATTGCGCGCGAAGACCCAGCATGGAGCGGTCTGGGCCCGCTGATCCGAGATGACCGGAACTTGCCGCAGGTTGGCCACAGCCCACTACAGCCCCGGCCGCAACAGCCTGGCAGCAGCGAAGCTAGCGTCCGGCAGCTACACTCAAGTCCATATGTCGCTCCCATGTTTCTCAGCGCTCAGCGCTCGACACACGTGACGCATGGCCGCCAGCTTCAACAAGCGGATTATTCTGATATTCAACCACGTACGGAGCGCGCACTCGCAAGAGGAAAGTGTTACGGCCCCGCCTCAACCCGAAAGCCACTGCGCTCCGCTCCCGGGTCAAGTTCCTTCGCAGCTCCATCGTTTCAAGGCCCCGCAGACCACCGAGACCAAAGCCAACCCAATTAATTCGCGCCAATTCTTCCTGTAACATGGTCGGAACCTCCCCCCTCTCTTCGCTCGCATGGTCTAGGTATTTTGCGGGGCCTGCAGGACTCCAATTGGGCAAGTGCAGGTCCAGATCCAATTATTCATTTATTGGATGCCTGCTATGAGCCACTGATGGCGGATCGAAACTATATCACTTCCGTACGCGGGTCGAACACCACGTGTGTACAATGTTCAATTCACTGGTGTGCGGGTGTAACTTGGTATTGCTATTATGTATCCGCACGCGCTTATTGATCATTTTGGTCTAGGGATGCAGTCTCAGATGGATCGTTAACAGTTCCGGCGCGATCTCTGGTCCATCCCATCCCATGCTATCTCGGCATATTGGTATCATTCAGGAGGCCTCCAGTGAAGGATCTTCAGTGTATTCTTTGGGGCGGTGCCGCAGAGGACTCGACTGGTCCCTACTGAGGTGAGGTCTCGTGTCATAGCGGTTTTCTTTGACCGATATGGAACACCTAGGCTCTCGATCCAGCCAGATAAGCTAGCTAAGCCTGCCCATGTCGTCGGGTCACCCACATCTTGCAGACCAGTGTTTTATTTCCCAACAGAGGGGGTGGGTGGGGACAGTCTCCATCCACAGTGCATGTTGCTATATTGCCACACCCATCTCTACAATGCGGCAGACACGAGATCTATTCGTGACTGGAACGGCAGTTCGGGTGTGGTAGTCCCGAGTTCTTTGCTTTCAGCGCATGGCTTTCGAGAGGGAGCTGTGTTCCGCGCCGCGGGAACATTTGAGATGCTCCGAGGAGCAGAAGGCGCAAGCGGGGGAGTCTGCCGAGCGCGGTGGGAAGGCAGCGAAAGCGAAGGTCAGAAGATACGAATGATTGAACCACAGGCAGGCCGTGGAGTATCCATAATCAGTGAGCTATGTACATAACACCAGGAGTATATATTGGCTGCAAGCATAATTCAGACAGGTAGACACTAGGTGTATCAAGAGGTAGGTAGTAGTGGGTGATAGCACATCAAACAGAACACACTCGATGTGAGTATGAGGATAAACTGCACAGCCATGATAATCTTCCAGGTTCTGGACGGTTCGAGGAGCTCTGCTCCGTCGAAGCGGGTAGAAATTCCCTCGAGGAGTGAGGAATCCGCACCTGAAATTAAATTGAGCTTACAAACGAGATCATGAATCATGCAGTGGGCATACCAGATTCCCCGTCAGCTTCGTTGCTCGAGAGTCTGTCGTCCTGCTCGGAGTCCTCGTCTCCACTACAGCTTTCGGTCTCTTCAATTATGCAACTCAGAACAGAAGGTACGGGCACACGAATTTCAACAACTCACCTAATTCCAACTCAGACGCGACCTGGAAGAGGGGATATCCCAGTTCTCGGGCAACGTCTTAGCTGTACGGGTCAAAGCCTTTGGCTTGGTGGAATTGGCGGAGCCCAGTGTAAACACTTTCGTCCCAGGAACATGGCAGAACCTCTATTTTCCACTCGAGACTAGGAAATCCGAGTTCGTCCGCCTCCTCCGTGCTCAGGCGTTCGGCTCCCGAGGGGTCGAGGGACCAGTATGCCGGGCACGCTGGAAGCCGGAAGGATGACGGGTTTTCGGCTTGCAGGTCCCGTAAGGGACATAGAAAGAGATATCCCGGGGGGATGCTGCCAGTGTCGGACAGAGTCAGTCGATATTCAATATGGCCCACGAAAACTGGTAGCAATAGTTCTCAGGATTGGGATAGTTGATATACTGTGGCTGTACCATAATCATCATAATTGGAGGCTATCCCGAGGCGATTGAAGATGTAATTGGCCTGCGCTAGCCAGCTCTTTCGGGATAGAAGATCATTGGAAATGAGGCGGACAATGGTGTGTTCACCCTCAAGCTCTGAGGAGCTTATACTTCCAATTCAGATATTAGCAGAGCGTAATGAGTACAGGGAAAGTGGACACACCGAGTCCAGCCATCCTCCGTAACCAAAGGTTCCGTAGAGTGCATGAACCGCCACCCATAATCCTGAAACATATTATCCGGGATGCCTGCGATCATCCTCGAATCTTCAATTCCAGTTCCCGCTGCCCATGAAATGAGTGCCCCCAGTTGCACTGATGTATCTGGCAAAATCTGCCAGACCTCGTTGTAGTCCCTTAGATGACGGGCGCAAATTTCATGATACGCCTCCAACGGAGTTGACTCTATGATCTGCGAGTCCTCGGGGGGTTCTGAAGTCGATGAGGCGAGTGAGGGTGCTAAGCTGACCCCCACAGTGTATAGGAAAAGAGGATCAGATGTGGATGTGCGTGGTGTTAGGTCAACGCAGAGAGAACTAGTGGAGCAGCGTATCCACATCATACACTCCGAGGAGTGCTTGAGATAGCAATGACTCACTGCCAATGAGCCATATAGAAATTAGGGAGAGAAGTAACCCACCAGGGATCTTCCAAAAATAGCCATCATATATTGCTCGACGTCCTACGAACGAGTTGGTGTGCTTGGTTGGGTCTGATTTGAGATGGAGATTCTCACATCAAATTCAGTAATCTGGGGGCATTCGATGATGTGAATGGGCGGTAGCTAGGCCAGTGGACATACAAGATAGTTCCATAGATAGACCGTCGAGAAATGTGAATGACGGTGTTTCTCCTGGATTTGGGTCGCAGGGATTAGCTCTAAGATGCTCGTTATAAACAACTTTTTCTTGACGAATGGCAGTACAAACCATCGTGGAAAACAGCAGCATGTATACCAGATCGACTCGCTGTCGCATAGAGCTGCACAATATTCGGATGGCTGTAGCCGAGATTTATATTGACAGATGAAGTGATGGGATGACCGCTCACAGAAGCCATGAATATCGCGAAATATCTTCCCGCCATTCCTATTAAGGAGAATGAGTTCCAAGTCCAATGAAGCAAGAACGGCGACACACCTCTTCGGCGTTCTCCCCTTGATATACTGCCGCGGTCATTTTCGACTTGGAGCCGTGAACCCGCACAGAATACACCCGTCTCGCTGAAGGTTTTCTCTCCCAGCGATTGACTACTCCGGAATCCAATCGTATCTCGTGGCGGAGATCCAGGTCTCCCATCGGGATCGTCCGGAAGTCTATGGAGTATCAGTGAGAATGTCGTCGAAATGAGTTATGTGATCACCAGAAGGTACAGTTGGGGCCGCCTGCGTAATATTCGTGATACTCTTGAATCTTCCGCCGGCCACGACGAGGTGGTGCGCCTTCGGGAAAAAGGCGCCCGTATATCTGGAGGAGGAGGGTGAGAATCTCTCTGAAGGGACAACCGCGGGTACATACTGATCATTACGAGGCCCATCCTCGTCCAGGGTCGACTCGGAAAGGAATTCGGCTTCAACGGGGGGCCCGTCGTCCATGGATCGTGAAGGTAGGAGAGAGAGAGGCGTTAAGCACCCATTGCTGTGCCATGTTCTAAATTCGCCTCAGAGCTGTCAGATGGCGGTGTTTAGCTGTGTTCTCGTGACGCCCAGAGTGGAAAAACTTATACAGCGGTTGATAGAGCCAGATGCAGCGATGTTGAGGCGATGAGATGGCACAGTGAGGCGGAGTCGGCTGCGGGATTGATTCTGAGAATGATTCCGGAGTCGGTAACGCTGTACAAAGTCAATCTGGCGCGGAAGTCAGAACAGGCAAACAACGAGCTTAAAACGGTGGCATAACTGAAGAGCGGGATAGGAGTTCGAGGCGCGTCAATAGGAGCAACCCGTGGATGCCTTGAGTTTAAAATTGAGGCGAGGGTTCTGATTCGCGTTGTTATGGTTGGGTATCGAGCTTTGTGAGATGATTCTGGTGCAAGCGAGGGAGGAGATCGAACATCTTTGACCGCTTGCGAATATGCTGCCTTGTGTGAACATCAATATCCTACAAAAGAAAATCAGCATCGGAGATCAGAGAAAAGGCAGCGAGAAGAAGAAAAAGATACCGTAGACTGGATCCGGACGCCCGGAATCGAAGTCATGTTTCCGGCTTCTGGGGCAGTCTGAATCTGGTTCCAAGCTTGCCTAGAACGTAAAGAAGGCGTGTTCAGCAC